>NBAY01000078.1:0-195765 GCA_002794775.1 Porodaedalea pini | reverse complement strand
CGACATCCTGATCCTCTTGGAGACCCTCGAGGAGCATATCGAGACGTCAAGACATGTGCTCCAGATCCTCCACGAAAATGGCCTGTACCTGAAGCCAGAGAAGTGTGAGTTCGATGCCAAGGTCGTCAAATACCTCAGCCACATCATCAGCAACAGCGAAATCAAGGCGGACCTGGCAAAGATGGAGGCAATTGCGAACTGGCCCGTTCCATGAAATGTCAAGGAACTACAACAGTTCCTCAGCATGGGCAACTGGTTGCAGCAGTTCATCACAGACTACAGCAAGGTGGTCCAACCACTAACATCACTAACGGGAAAGAAGGACTGGGTATGGGAGACCGAACAGCAGGAAGCATTTGAGGAGCTGAGACGACGTCTCTGCTCACCTCCAGTCCTGGCCATCGCCAATGATGAGGGCCCTTTCCACGTCGAAGCAGACTCATCGAACTTTGTGCTTGGTGGTGTGTTGTTACAGAAGCAGGAAGGGAAGTGGAGGGTGATCGCCTACAGGTCAGAGGCGCTCGAACCAGCAGAATGAAACTACGAGATCTACAACAAGGAGATGCTCGCTATCGTTTCGGCGCTTAAGGAGTGGCAACAATACCTCCTCAGCACCCATCACAAGATTGAGATTTGGTCCGACCATGCCAACCTCACCTACTTCAAGTCGGCACAGAAGCTGAGTTATCATCAAGCTCGCTGGTGGACCAAACTCGAAGAATTCAACTTCCACCTCAAACACAAGTCAGGGAAGACAATGGGCAAGGCAGACCTGCTGTCACACAAGGCAGGTTATGATCAGGGCAAGGATGACAACGACGGCATTGTGTTCATCAAGGAGAAGTGGCTGAACCATGGGGTGGTGCAAACATTGCACAATGAGGTGGTAGAACAAGTGGGTGAGGTGCAGAGGGCGCAGGACAAGTTGGAGAGGCCAACGGGTATGACGGAGGTCAACAGGTTATGGCGGATGAAGGGCAAGGTGTATGTTCCATCGACGATGAAGGAGGCCATATTGCAAGAGTGTCACGACTCGGTACTGGCTGGACATCCAGGAGCATCGAAGATGGTAGAACTGGCCCGTCGCAATTTCTGGTGGACATCTATGTTCTCTGATGTCTGAGCGTATATCCGAGGATGCGATTGTTGCCAATGAACAAAGGCCCTGAGGACATCAAGATCGAGACTACTTCATCCAAACGCGGTCCCTGAAGGCCCCTGGGAAATCGTCACAGTCGACCTCATCAGAGAACTCCCGGACTCGAAGGGACACAACACCATCTGCGTCTTTGTGGACAGGTTCTCCAAACAGATGCATGTGATCCTGACAATGACAAAGTTGTCAGCGGAAGGCATGGCTCAGTTATACCACGACCACGTCTTCCACCTCCATAGCCTACCAAAGAAGATCATCCATGACCGAGGCATGCAGTTCGACACATTGATGATGAAGGAGCTGTACAAACTCCTGCACATCGAAGGCAACCCGTCGACAGCATATCATCCACAGACAGATGGTCAGACAGAACACGTTAACCAGGAGCTCGAACAGTACCTTCGACTCTTCGTCAACCATTGGCAATCAGACTGGAAGGACTGGCTCCCCCTCACAGAGTTCGCATACAACAACCGTGAACACTCAGCAACAAAGATGTCCCCCTTCTATGTGAATACAGGATGTCATCCTTTAAGCTTTGACACAATGCAAACTTCATCTGCAAACATGTTGGTGGAAGAATTTGCGAAGCACATCAAGGAGACTCATCGCGTCGTGAAGGACAACCTGGTCAAGGCAGTGGAGGACATGAAATGCTACCATGACAGAACAGCAGGAACTTCGGTGGAGTACAAGGCCAGAGACAAGGTCTTCCTCGACGGGCAAAACATCAGCACAGATTCGCCGACAAAGAAACTTGCCAACAAGTGGTACGGCCCCTTTGACATCGTTGACAAGGTGGGAGCGAGCACGTACAAGCTCAAGCTCCCAAAGCAATGTAAAAAGGTCCACCCGGTCTTCAATGAAGCCCTGCTGAAGCCTGCCGTTGAACCATCCTTTGAGAGCCAGAAACAGTCACCGCCACCACCACCTGACATCATCAACAATGAGGAGGAGTACAAAATTGAGGAGGTTCTAGACTCTTGCCTGCACAGAGGAAAGCTACAATACCTCATCAAGTGGGTTGGCTACAACGAACCAACTTGGCAGCCCGAGATGGACTTCAGCAAAAATGCAAAGGAGGCGATTGCACAGTTCTATTGAAAACATCCTGGCGCCCCTCATAAACTCAAAATTCCTCGTCAACGCCTCTGTCTGCTCTACGTCAACACCGAACCTGATGACCATGATCATGGTTGGTCGGGACACCCAACCTTGAGAGGGGGGTAATGTTAGAACTCGAACTTCCCCTTTTCTTTATTTTCCCTTTACCATTTCCTTTCTTTTAATCGCTCCTTTCCATTATATTTAATCTTCTTTCTAATCATTTCCCACACTCCCTTCACATGACCTCCATTCGTTCCATTCTGTTTGCTTAGGTAACATTAGGTAATATAGTCTCATGGTCATCGCTATATAAGGTCTCAGGAATTGCATGAACTCCTTGTTCTGCTTTTCCTCTTACCTCCACGACAACCTAGGTGAGACTCATTCCCCTTGTATTAGTTTAGACTTGTATTAATCCTCTTACCTCCGCAACGACCTAGCCTGAGTACAGCATGTCCCGAGCCCTTGCTCAAGTATAGCACGTCCCAGATGACAGTCAGTTGAGGCCTGCCCAGTCCGAGTCATCTCCCAGACTCCCGCCTAACAATTTCCCATAGCTTCTCATGCATGACGTGGCCCCCAAGAGTCTCCATGTCAAACTCTTGTTCTACTGTTAGAACTCGAACTCTCCCTTTTTCTCCCTTTTCTTTATTCCCCCTTTACCATTTCCTTTCTTTTAATTGTTCCTTTTTATTATAATTAATCATCTTTCTAATCACTTCCCATACTCCCTTCACATGACCTTCATTCGTTCCATTCTGTTTGCTTAGGTAACATTAGGTAATATAGTCTCACGGTTGGCACTATATAAGGTCTCAGGAATCGCATGAACTCCTTGTTCTGCTTTTCCTCTTATCTCCACGACAACCTAGGTGAGACTCATTCCCCTTGTATTAGTTTAGACTTGTATTAATCCTCTTACCTCCGCGATGACCTAGACCTAGCCTGAGTACAGCGTGTCCTGAGTCTCTGCTCGAGTATAGCACGTCCCAGATGACAGTCAGCCGAGGCCTGCCCAGTCCGAGTCATCTCCCGGACTCCCACCTAACATAAAAGCAGAACCCCACCCAGGCTCATCCCCAGCATACATCGTCGCTGTTGACTCGCCTTCACTCAGTCTAGAGGAGTGCTCCCCTCGAAGGACTTGACATGTAAACCCCCCTGAACGACAACCCTCAACCCTGCCCAAATGTTTTCGGATGTTTGTGTATTATGTAACCCCTTCAACGTACCCTTTTCCGACCTGGCTCTCCATCCCTCTCTCTGGTGGAGAAACCATCTGACGTGGACGTGGGTAACCCAACGCATACAGTTGTTGACTTTGCTGTCGATCATTATCTCAGTGTCATCTTTCCATCTGGTGATCAAGTTTGTTGATGAGCCCATTCTGCGTCAGCATAACGTTCACCCAAACACACAGCCCATCCCTGTTCCCCCGCCATCTTAGTCAAAATAGATCTCACAGAGGAACAGCAGCGAGCTCTCCCTTCCTCCTCTAGGTATGATCCAGAGTGAGTTTCATACGTTGCAAATGATTGAGAAGGCGTCACTCACAACATCTGGTGGAGCGACATCCGACATGCTTGGTACTCAACCGACGAGAACACACAACGAGTCCAGTGGGCACCTCAAGTTCCCCATACACTGTCATCTCCTACAGTCTTGATGTCTTCGGTTGTCCTCCCTAGCGAACCAGGAGGCTACCGCATGCCCCATAGAGACTCATCACCACCAACTCCCCCTGAATGCCTAACCTGTACGCCCGTACCAACAATGGAAACAGCAGGCTTCAGCGTGCAGCAACTGGAACAGATTGCTGTGATCGTTGCAGGCGCTTTCGCTCATCAGGCAGACAACGCCCCAGCCCCGGCCGCCACAGCCAATGCTCTGGCCCCCTCTATTGATGTCACCCGACCACACAAATTCACTGGTGGCAATGACTACCTTGACTTCAAACGCAAAGTCCTCCTCTTCATCTCAGCAAACCCGACGAGGTACCCCTCATTGTTGAGCAAGATCTATGTCGCCCTTTCCTACCTCAAGGGCAGCAACACGTCGACGTGGGCGCAAAATTACGTCCAGGAGTTCACGACAAATAGCATTGTGAATTTCATGGACAGATGGTATAAGTTCCAGGAATGACTGGATGCATCATTCAACGATCCGAACTGGAAGGAGAAGGCACTGAAGGAGTTCAGAGAAAAGGTGCAGAAGGACCTCTCAGCTGATGAGTTCTTCCAAAAGCTTGATGTAGTCATCAAGGCAGCAGACCTGACAGACAACAGTATCATCTGCGATCGCTTGAAGCGCATGATGAACATTGAGGTGGTCCGCGGGGTATTGAGGTCGACCCTGGTCCTGACAACGTACGCTGACTGGAAGAAGAAGGCCATCGAGATCGATCATGGTGAACAACAGATCCGGGCCATACAACAAGGCCACGCCTTACCCCCACAATGCCCGATCCAACAGCAGGCACCACCTGCTCGCAGCATTTGCAGCCCCACACGTCAACAAGCGCGACGCAACCGGTGTCACATTTGGAGGCGCTGGTCAACCAATGGACGTCTCAATGAACGAGGTGTGACAATGTCGAGCGTGTTGGCTCTGCGGCCAAGAAGGCCATTTCCAGAACAAGTGCCCGCAGGGGAAGCTGATCATCCAGCGCATGCTGGAACTGATGGTGCCAGTCAAATGTTGTCCCCTTGCAGACAAGCTTGGCATGATGAAGGAGTCGGCATTTGAGGAAGTTGTAGACACTCAAAGGTTGACGGTGGAGGATTATGTGGAGGAGGAAGGCAACGACAAAGAGGTCATCGACTCACAGGGTTTTGTGAGTGGTCAGGCATAGCCATCGGGGCGACTGACCAAGAAGAACAAGAGGCTTCAAATCTGGACTCAGTAAAATATAACCAATCATCTGTACAATATGTAGATGCAAACAACATCAATGGTTTTCCCAATTACGAAGTCCCTACCGGTGTGAATGAAGACGATGGGTACGAACAGCTGTTCATGAGAGGAACTGGCGGACACCAGCTGGACCTTCTCCTGAACGTCGGACACAGTGTAGTGGGTGAAGTGAGAGAGGTGGATGCACATGCCCTCGTGGACTTGGGGTGTACAGGATCATGCATCAATGTGAGGTTCAGATGAAACATTACATCTGACCTCTTGCGGTGCTCAATGCCAACAGTATGCACAACGAGGCCGGGTTGATCGAAGAATACGTCGATGTTGAACTCATGATCGGTCACCATAAGGAAAGGATTGTCCTTGCAGTGACCTCGTTGGCATCGTCAAACATCTTCCTGGGGTATGACTGGCTGTGACATCACAACCCTGAGGTCAACTGGAAGATGGGTATGCTTGAATTCACCTGCTGTCTGGACAAATGCGCAATTGAGAAGGAGGTGGTAGAAGAGATGAGGAGGGTGAATGAGGTGCGAATGGACAAGGTGTCCTGGCCCACATACCTCAACGACTTCGCTGACATTTTCAGCGAAAAGGGCTTTGAGAAGCTACCGGAACATCGACCCTGGGACCACATCATCGATTTGAAGCCCGACTTCAAACCTAGCGACTGCAAGATCTACCTGCTCACGCCAACTGAGCAGCAGTCGCTCAAGGACTTCCTCAATGAGAACCTGAAGTCTGGTCGCATCCGATGGTCAATATCCCTCATGGCATCTCCCTTCTTCTTCATTAAGAAGGCCGACAAATTGCTGCGCCCAATCCAGGACTACCGTAAGCTCAACGATGGTACGATCAAAAACAAGTATCCCCTCCCTCTCATTGATGAACTTGTCAACAAGGTCTCACTGGGGGTACTACAACATCCGGATCCGCGAGGGTGACAAGTGGAAAGCAGTGTTCTGCACGAACATGGGACTCTTCAAACCAACCGTCATGTTCTTCAGTCTCTGCAACGCACCGGTGACATTCCAGGCCTTTGTTAACCACATCTTCAAGGACCTGATCTACACGAACCTGATCATTGTCTACCTCGACGACATCCTGATCCTCTCAGAGACCCTTGAGGAACACATTGAAACATCAAGGCATGTACTTCAGATCCTTCGAGAGAACAGTCTGTACCTGAAGCTGGAGAAGTGTGAATTTGATGCCAAGGTCGTTAAATATCTCGGCCACATCATCGGCAATGGCGAGATCCAGGCTGACCCAGCGAAGATGGAAGCGATCACAAACTGGCCCGTCCCACAAAACCTTAAGGAGCTGCAACAGTTCCTCGGCATGGGCAACTGGTTGCGATGTTTCATCAAGGACTACAGCAAGGTGGTCCAACCACTGACGTCATTAATGGGCAAAAAGGACTGGGTATGGGAGACTGAACAGCAGGAAGCGTTTGAGGAGCTGAGATGACATCTCTGCTCACCTCCAGTCCTGGCCATTACCAATGACGAGGGCCCTTTCCATGTCAAAGCGGACTCGTCGAACTTTGCGCTTGGTGGTGTGTTGTTACAGAAGCAGGAAGGGAAGTGGAGGGTGATCGCCTACAGGTCAGAGGCACTCGAACCAGCAGAACGAAACTATGAGATCTACAACAAAGAGATGCTCGTGATTGTTTTGGCACTCAAGGAATGGCGACAATACCTCCTCGGTGCTCACCATAAGATTGAGATCTGGTCTGACCATGCTAACCTCACCTACTTCAAGTCGGCACAGAAACTGAGCTATCGTTGTAGCGATTAACCACCGCCTACGCGCCAGCCAAGTCTTTCTCCCTTCATTTACACTACACCTTTGACTCCCATTACCGGCTGCTGAGCATTACCATTTATTCATTCATAATCGGCAGCCGACTCTTTATTACAACTCTTGGTATGGACACAATCGGATGGACGGAGGTCATACGAACTCGATCGGCACATGGACGACCGACTCTCGTGGGCACAGGTGGAAGGAATCAGGCGAGTAGGACAAGGACGTGGGATATGGTTGTGCAGTGGTGGGAGACGAAAGAGCAGGTTGGGCACTATCACATCACTCCGTAACGATCGGCTGCGTGATGTGTGCAGGCTGATCACTGACTCACCTTCACATCTGTTCACACAGACTCGGCCAAGTCTTGCACCGCTTTCTCTGCATTAGTTTAGTATAAAGTCACGGTAGCTTGTACAGATAAGGAGGACAGACAGAGAGAGACAGTACCCCTCTACCTCCATACAGCAGCAATCTACTACATGTGGTTCTACGCACATCTTGCCCGACTCTCGCTCTGAGACAATCTTAAACTCTTGACTCCCCGCCAAGTCACCCTCCAAACGCCCTCGGCCACTGTCATAAGTGCCGACTCTACCCTCGTGAGTCTTGGTTCATTCAGAATCCCGCAGGTATCCATATTGCCGAGTCTTCATATCTCGAACCTCACTCTACTTAGGTTGTCCCTCTCGGTATACCGAGTCACCGCAGTCCCCCTTGGGTCGAACACGAGCGCTAGCCCAGATCGCCCTTCGGATTAGAAGAGTCTGCAACCCTACATCGTCAAGCTCGCTGGCAAACTGAACTCAAAGAGTTCAACTTCCACCTCGAGCACAAGTCTGGGAAGATGATGGGCAAAGCCGACCTACTGTCGTGCAAGGCCAGCTACAATCAAGGCAAGGATGACAACAACGGTGTTGTGTTCATCAAGGAGAAGTGGCTGAACCATGGGGTGGTGCAAACATTGCGCGATGAGGTGGTAGAACAAGTGGGTGAAGCGCAGAAGGCGCAGGACGAGTTGGAGAGGCCAACGGGTATGACGGAGGTCGACGGGTTATGGCGGATGAAAGGCAAGGTGTACATCCCATTGATGATGAAGGAGGCCATATTGTGGGAGTGTCATGACTCGGTACTGGCTGGACATCCAGGAGTGTCAAAGATGGTAGAACTGGCCCATTGCAATTTCTGGTGGACATCTATGTTCTCTGATGTCTGAGCGTACATCTGAGGATGCGATCGTTGCCAATGAATGAAGGCCCTGAGGACATCGAGATCAAGACCGCTCCACCCAAACACGGTCCTGGAAGGCCCCTGGGAAATCGTCACAGTCGACCTCATTGGAGAACTCCCGGACTTGAAGGGACACAACACCATCTGCATCTTTGTGGACAGGTTCTCCAAACAGATGCACGCAATCCCGACGATGATGAAGTTGTCAGCGGAAGGCATGGCCCAGTTGTACCACGACCACGTCTTCCACCTCCATGGCTTACCAAAGAAGATCATCCACGATCGGGGCATGCAGTTTGATGTGTTGATGATGAAGGAGCTGTACAAACTTCTACACATTGAAGGGAATCCATCGACGGCATACCACCCGCAGACGGATGGTCAAATGGAATGCGTTAACCAGGAACTCGAACAATACCTTCAACTCTTCGTGAACCATCGACAATTGGACTGGAAGGACTGGCTCCCCCTCACAGAGTTTGCATACAACAACTGTGAACACTCAGCGACAAAGATGTCCCCCTTCTACGCGAATACAGGACGTCATCCCTTAAGCTTCGACACGACACGAACCTCATCCGCTAACATGTCGGCGAAAGAATTCATGAAGCACATCAAGGAGACTCATCACGTCACGAAGGACAATCTGGTCAAGGCAGCTGACGACATGAAATGCTACCATGACTGGACAGCAGGGGCATCAGTGGAGTACAAGGCAGGAGACAAAGTCTTCCTCAATGGGCAGAACATCAGCACAGATTTGCCGACGAAGAAACTTGCTGACAAGTGGTACGGTCCCTTCGACATTGTTGACAAGGTGGGAGCAAGTGCGTATAAGCTCAAGCTCCCAAAGCGATGGAAAAAGGTCCACCCAGTCTTCAATAAGGCCCTACTGAAGCCCGCTGTTGAACCATCCTTCAAAAGCCAGAGGCAACCACCGCCGCCGCTGCCCAACATCATCAACAACGAGGAGGAGTACAAGATTGAGGAGGTTCTAGACTCGTGCCTACATTGAGGAAAGCTACAGTACCTCGTTAAGTGGGTCGGTTACAATGAACTAACTTGGCAGCCCGAGATGGACTTCGGCGAGAATGCAAGGGAGGCGATCGCAGAGTTCTATCGAAAACACCCCGGCGCCCCTCATAAACTTGACATCCCTCACCAACGCCTCTGCCTGCTCTTCGTCAACACCAAGCCTGACGACCACGATCATGGCTGGTCAGGACGGCCAGCCTTGAGGGGGGGTAATGTTAGAACTCGAACTCTCCTTTTTTCTCCCTTTTCTTTATTCCCCCTTTACCATTTCCTTTCTTTTAATTGTTCCTTTTCATTATAATTAATCATCTTTCTAATCACTTCCCATGCTCCCTTCACATGACCTTCATTTGTTCCATTCCTTTCATTTATGTAATGTTAGATAATATAGTCTCACAGTCGTTGCTATAAGAGGCCTCAGGAATCGCATGAACTCCTTGTTCTGCTTTTCCTCTTACCTCCATGACAACCTAGGTGAGACTCATTCCCTTTGTATTAGTCTAGACCTGTATTAATCCTCTTACCTCCACGACGACCTAGCCTGAGTACAGCATGTCCCGAGTCTCCACTTGAGTATAGCATGTCCCAGACGACAGTCAGCCGAGGCCTGCCCAGTCTAAGTCATCTCCCAGACTCCTGCCTAACATCTACATTGCCTGGCTTTGCTGTGAATTTGGCCATCACAAACTCTCTCTGCACCAGGAATCCTTCTTGGAAAAGTTTTGAAATAGGCACAAGCCACGCTAAAGTGAGAGGCTTATAGAAGTCAGTAACATTGTGGAACATGGAAGTCTCCACTGCAGTCGTCACTGATTGTTTGATGGCTCGCAAGGCATTGTCATCTGGATTATTCTACTTGGACAGAAGTGAGGTGTGTATCTCTTTCCCTTTGTGATAGCGACATCCTATGCAATAGAGAACATAGAAGAATGATTCCCAATTGAACCTCTCCATGTGAATGGGCAGATAAGGCACAAGAAGCTCCCATGCCATGAACGGACAAGTTCCTGTGCGAGTCCCCATATGTCCATCAGGAGTCGGCTCACTGACTTCAGCAAGGTCCCAATCATTCAAGACACCATGTATTCTCCTACCATCCTCAATGCAGACCATCAAGTTACCAATACTGATGTCGCAATGGAGAATACATGATGGACTGATGAATAAAAAGTGATGTCCTGGAGTGCAAATGTCAGTTTCAGTTGCATTCCAGAACATTCATTGTACCTTGGACCATGTCTCAAACACATTGTTTGAAATTGTCCAAATTTTCTAATGTAAATAAAGGAATGAGATACTCAAAGACCAGCACATGGCAGACCTGATTTTCCAGCAAAAATTTGTTGTGCATTATTCTAAATCTGAAAGAGCCTTCTTTCATAAGCTCATTGAGATCTTTATGCAGAAAAAGCTTTGGGAGACAGTCTATGAGGTTCCTGTTACTGTGTTGCTTCCTGTGGTCCAGATTTTCATCAAGTGCTTCCAACTCCCTCATTGCTTTATCCAGTATTTCGGCTTTGGAAATTCGCCTCACCAATGGCCAACTCATCTTGATCATGTATTTTCTATTTGGATTCTTGATATCCAAGGTTCAACTCTTCATCACATAGACTCTACCAGATCTGCCAACTAAACCATACAGTGCCCTTCTCACAAGAGACTCAAACAGCAACAATTTGTGGCCCTTGACTTTCAATCGCCATTTTAGTCAATCCTCCATGTCCTCTTTGTGGACTTCCAGATCTGGGCTACTGGGCTGATAAGTGCCGTCTGAATCACTAGCTGCCATAACTTGACTAGACTCTTCCAGACTGGATTCCGACTGGCTAGAACCCTCCTGGTTTAACTCTGGTTGGCTGGACAATTCATCAGGATCTGGAGAATTTTCGTCAACGTTCCCTGTCTCAACATTGCCAAGCTTCCCCGTTTGACTGGACAAAGATGAAAGGGTGGAAAAGTTGTTGTCGATGTCCAGCGTACTAATGTCCTCCATGCCTTCGATGAACCCACAGTCCCTTGAACTCATCTCTGCTAACATCTTGATGAGCAGTATAAATCAGTAAAGATCACTGACAAAGTCCAGTTGTGTCGAGGTTATGATCCTGCCATGATCATAGTACGCTAACCACAACTGACCATTGAGTACAAGACTGGATATGCAATGACGGCAATTCACCATGGTCGATAGTTGATCTACTGCATGCCAAGCACACTGTGTCATCAAGTCTTGTCTCAGTTTGTGACTTTCCCTACATATCTGTTTACTGCTGGTTTCAGATACAGTGTCTGCCTCCATCTGCATGGCCTTTTGTTTAGTGGACTTCATTGACATGGCCAATGATGCACTTAGTATTGTATCCAGAGAAGGTGATTTCTTTCTCTTCCCCAATTTCACCATTGCGCATTGTGTAATCTTCTGTTCAGAAGGTTCAGAAGATTCACAAGTGATCTTAAGGGGCTGAGTGGAGGCAGTCAATGGGGTATCCATGGAATTAGAGGGAACAACAGGAGCAGTGGAAGAGGTGACAGTCGGCAGAGGAAGTATGTCTTTAAAGTGAGGGATGCCATTCATATAGAGCTTGAACTCAAATAAGAACAAGACAATGCACCAGGTCCAGTCCACTCCTTTAGGGCCCTTCGCACTGTATTTCTCCCACTCCTTATTTGTGATAGAGGGATCTTTGTTGCTGAGCATGATAACATCTGGTTTGTGTGTGCTATCATAAGCACCATAGATAAGATTGGGATCGTTGTGAGAAAAAAGTAAAGTCTGTGAATCCATGGGTAGCTGTGATATGACAAGGTTGGCCAGATTGCAATAGTGACCATAGCATTTGGTCTCCTTTGTAGCATGTTTACAGTAAATGTCATGGAAAACTTGCACATCCTGACTCGTTGCAATTCTGTAAACATCCTCATCTCTAGTCCCTAATGAGTTTGAATCTGCCCCAGGCCACATAAGAATTTGTCGAATGGCAACCAATCTCTTGAGCAAGATATATCATCGTGGAGGAACTTGTCGACAATTGGGGCATGAGCCTTGAAACTATCATCTTGGCTAACGGCTGCCAGGCCAAATGAGATCAGGGTGGAGAGAAATCCAGAGTCCATAGAGAAAACACAGATTCTGTACCTGAAGTCATGGTAGAGGTGAAACGAGTGTACATCAACATGCAACCAAAGCCAGCATAAGCCACGGCCACTTGCTTAGGTAACCAATTATATATTTAAAAGTTGCACGTGCCTTTTACTAGTTCTAGTCAGCGCTGTTGAGCACCACAACTTGCTAGTATTCTCTACCTTCTTAAGCTTGGCCCCACCTAAGTGAAAATACACTACTAGGGAGTCTTAGAGAGAAATATTGACGAGATCGAGTGGCATTTTGCTTTCCAATGATGAAGTGGACATGACTACCACTGCTTGACTAGAAGAAGGCGAAAACAACAAATAATATTCTTGACGATGATGATGACTTTGGAAAGCTGAAAGCACTCATCAAGGATTCTGTCGCAAAGAGGGACAAGAACAAAGGTAAAACAAAAACTGCTAAAACAAATGAAGGGGAAAGCAAAGATCATTAAGGGTGAAGTTGGGGGAGGTAGGTTTCATTTCAATTATTCCTGCTTCCCAAAATGAAAGTGAGTTCAGTTCAGATAACTTCAGACATATCTTGGCAGCCCCACAAATTTAACATGATTTCAACCTATTGGAACTGAGTATAGTTTTTCTTGGCCTTGCTCTCACTAAGTCTTCGCACAGTCTTCCTTTGAGTACATGGCCATAGCATGAACACTGTGGGTCTCGAAACCCAGCAGCTACAAAAACAGAAGTGGTTGTATCAGTGTGACAGTGTTTGTCCATTCAAGAGTGCAGCAACAGGTACTGATGCTCGTCAGCCAATGATCATACATGTAAAGAGTAACTCAATCAAATGACACAGATCTTGTGTATTTCAATGAAAACTGTGAATGATCAAGCCCCTTATCATTGAAATAGCCAGCTGAACACACTATTTCCTATATAAACACCTAAGACTATGTAGTCAATGCCATGCCAGCGTTGATGACTGAGAAAGCAGTTGGTGCTGCTTTTGCTATGAGAGATATGGGCTAACTGTCACAGTTCTTCACAGAGACAAGGCCATGCCATTGATAGATGCTGCTCCTATCTATCCAATATGATAAGTGTGGAGGGCAAATTTGTTAATGCTTAGACTAGACAGAGAACAGGATGACAGACTGCCAGTGCTTATGTGTGAACAATGCCTTCCTCATTTGCTCTGTTATGCAGTGTAGTCACTTTGAAACTCTAAGATCTGCATCACTCCCTAGTCCTTTTGTGCTCATTCTCTTTGTTCTCAATTTGTCCTTTCCTTTCTCTCAAATTTAAAGGACTAGTACTGTGTCAATCATGTGCTTGAAATTCTGAAGCCCTGTTGCTTGATGCTCTACTCAAGTACTATAATTTTACATATCAAAAATTTCTCTGTTGTTCATTTAGGATCTCAGGCATTTCCCAGTCGGGTCTGTTTATCAGCCAAAGTACAAGTAGAACAAACAGCTGGCCACATTGTGTGCCCCATAACCTTGTGCACTTATCCTCATTGTATGCTTGTGATGGCTACCTTGTCCTCCATATTCGGCTTATCAATGGGGCATCTAAGTAGCCCCAGTTAAACATAAAGGGTTCACCTTCGATGCATGTCTTAGATTTTTCCCCTCCCTTAATTCATACTCTCTTCTCCTTGCATTACAAGGACTTCACTGAATATCTTGCTGCAACTTCAATGCAAACACATGTAGCTGATGACATGCATATGGAGTCAAATCCTTCATCCTCAGAATCTACTTTGCAATTTCTAGAACCTGACATCTAGGATGACAGCTAGCCCTGCTGTGCAATCTGTGGCAAGGTCTTCAACTTAGGGTGGGCAATTGCTGCGAGTCTTAGGGTTAGGATGGTATTTTCACACGACTTGCTGAGTGTAAGACCTGTAGATAACAGGTGAAGCGCTCACCTACCTGTTTCACTTATAAGCACTTCAGATCTGCATAGTCATTATCAGTTTTTCATCAGGCCCTGGTCAATGCATCCGCATTTCTGACTTGGAGTGGGCTTTATCCTCTTGTATGTCCTATTTGCTTACTTTTTTTCCCACATGGGCTACTTACAGTTAGGATGGGTTGGGTTAAGCTTGGGCTAGGGTCAGGGCAGAAAATCATAGTTAATACCATCTGTTACTCATCTCAGTAACCGAAGTACCTACAAGATGGGATGACGCTACAGAATAGCATTTGAGACACATGCTCATATTCTCCAGCTCTGTTATTTGAGAGTTAAGAAGTCCTCTGCAATGAGACCAGCCACAAAAGCCTCATGCTGTATTTCAAGCCTTATTGGTATCTGGCAGGTGCCTATCAAGTCTGAGAAGTGACCACTCTCCAGTCAAGAACTGGAGCACCATGTGAGTCTACTAGGGGACACCTGTTGATTAATAGTATAGTCCTTTTCTAAATTATCCAGCTCCATATAGGAGGTGTCAAAAGAACCATATTTTTTGACAAGAACAGGTTTATGCACTTCTGGAGTTTCCTCTTCATCAAAGGTGTGGGAGTCCAGCTCCTCTAACACTGTCTTTTTCCAAAGACTAGCAAGGTCGAGTAAATTATGAGTGCCATTGCGACTTGTAATCAGCTGACGATTAATTATATCCAGCTTTCTCACGTCACAGATTTCAGTGACTGCCCCCTCAGTCAGCTCAAGATGCAACATTTTGTTATGCCCTGGCCGACCAAGGTTGTCTGCTGACTCCACCTGGGGTGGAGGGAATTCAGGAAATTTGAATTTCCCGCATTCAGCTCTCTCAAGCCACTCACGCCAGTAATTAAATATGGTGTTAGATAATTTTGTAGCATTAAAGTAATTCCATGCGGTGTTGTATTCAGTCTTAAGTACAAGAACTTCTGCATGGGCATGTTGCGTTGTGTTAAGATGCTTGTTCTATTGTTCTGTAAAATTGTTCTTACAGTGACTCAAAAAACCTATGCAATGATTGACACATTTTGATTGTTTTACCCATAACACTATAACCTCTGTAGCTACACAAAAATAAAAAATATCCGTGGAAAGCAGTTGATCTCAGCTTTTTGAAAATATATTTATCATAAATAAATTCGAAAAATTGACAGAGATATAAAGCGATGATCACATGTCACTCATTGCATAGGTTTTTTTGACTGTACAGAAATCATCAATAGCCAATCCAATATAGCTTATTTTTCTTTGGAAAAATTCATGATAGCAGCATTGTGCATTACAGTCAATATATGTGAGTTTCAAGATGATTGGTTGAGAAGGGCTTGTACAGTGAGACAAGACAGGTTTTGGTGATTTGGCTCAGAAAAGGCCATTTTGGACACTAAATGCACTGTAGAAAATCAACCACTAACCAGATTCTATTGAAACTTTCCATGAACCATGAAATGGAACACTCCTACATGGCATTAATTTATTGAAGAGTTGTGGTCAGAACAAAATACAATAATGTTCCTTCACTCAGTAAGCATCCACTTTTGGCTCTAATCTGGGCATGTTCAAGATGAACTGAGAATACAGCTATCTGGAGCATCACAAACAACTTTAAAGCATTAAATTAGGTAGGAGTGTTTCATTTCATGGTTCATGGAAAGTTTCAATAGAATCTGGTTAGTGGTTGATTTTCTACAGTGCATTTAGTGTCCAAAATGGCCTTTTCTGAGCCAAATCACCAAAACCTGTCTTGTCTCACTGTACAAGCCCTTCTCAACCAATCATCTTGAAACTCACATATATTGACTGTAATGCACAATGCTGCTATCATGAATTTTTCCAAAGAAAAATAAGCTATATTGGATTGGCTATTGATGATTTCTGTACAGTCAAAAAAACCTATGCAATGAGTGACATGTGATCATCGCTTTATATCTCTGTCAATTTTTCGAATTTATTTATGATAAATATATTTTCAAAAAGCTGAGATCAACTGCTTTCCACGGATATTTTTTATTTTTGTGTAGCTACAGAGGTTATAGTGTTATGGGTAAAACAATCAAAATGTGTCAATCATTGCATAGGTTTTTTGAGTCACTGTAAGAACAATTTTACAGAACAATAGAACAAGCATCTTAACACAACGCAACATGCCCATGCAGAAGTTCTTGTACTTAAGACTGAATACAACACCGCATGGAATTACTTTAATGCTACAAAATTATCTAACACCATATTTAATTACTGGCGTGAGTGGCTTGAGAGAGCTGAATGCGGGAAATTCAAATTTCCTGAATTCCCTCCACCCCAGGTGGAGTCAGCAGACAACCTTGGTCGGCCAGGGCATAACAAAATGTTGCATCTTGAGCTGACTGAGGGGGCAGTCACTGAAATCTGTGACGTGAGAAAGCTGGATATAATTAATCGTCAGCTGATTACAAGTCGCAATGGCACTCATAATTTACTCGACCTTGCTAGTCTTTGGAAAAAGACAGTGTTAGAGGAGCTGGACTCCCACACCTTTGATGAAGAGGAAACTCCAGAAGTGCATAAACCTGTTCTTGTCAAAAAATATGGTTCTTTTGACACCTCCTATATGGAGCTGGATAATTTAGAAAAGGACTATACTATTAATCAACAGGTGTCCCCTAGTAGACTCACATGGTGCTCCAGTTCTTGACTGGAGAGTGGTCACTTCTCAGACTTGATAGGCACCTGCCAGATACCAATAAGGCTTGAAATACAGCATGAGGCTTTTGTGGCTGGTCTCATTGCAGAGGACTTCTTAACTCTCAAATAACAGAGCTGGAGAATATGAGCATGTGTCTCAAATGCTATTCTGTAGCGTCATCCCATCTTGTAGGTACTTCGGTTACTGAGATGAGTAACAGATGGTATTAACTATGATTTTCTGCCCTGACCCTAGCCCAAGCTTAACCCAACCCATCCTAACTGTAAGTAGCCCATGTGGGAAAAAAAGTAAGCAAATAGGACATACAAGAGGATAAAGCCCACTCCAAGTCAGAAATGTGGATGCATTGACCAGGGCCTGATGACAAACTGACAATGACTATGCAGATCTAAAGCGCTTATAAGCAAAACAGGTAGGTGTTATCTACACTCATGTGAAAATACCGTGATTTTGTACAAACAAAGCCAAACAAAAGGATACCGGTCGGCGTTTCTGCGATTTAAATGCGACCGCGCGTCCGAACGCCATGCCGAGCGGACGGAAACGCTCCCAGAGACGTTCCCCCCCCTCTCCAACGTCAACGGACCGTGGGAAAAAAAAGTGAGGGCTCACTTCCGACGGCGCTACCTATAATATAGGGGCATGGAACGATATTGAGAGTAAATGGGAGTATTGAAAACAATATAAAGGGTATTTCGAGTGTCCCTGAGTCTGGGTCGTTGCGTGGACGAACACAGTTATTCTTCGCTGTGATATAGTCCGCAAGATTACGGTCGAGAATAAGACGAAGCACACGGTTGAGAAGGGTCAGGTCGATCTTTTCGTAGACCTTCGACAGTACGGTCTCCATCATCACTACGCATTCGCCCTCGCTCGTCTCCCAGATGTCCGTCAAGTTATTGATACCCTGACACCACTTGTACACCAGAAGGGGAGGGGGTTCAGTGTCCGCAAGCTTGATCCACGCCGGGAATAACCCGCGCTTATCAGCCTCAAAGAATAAGAATTGGTCAAGATATGCGAGCTTGTCATATGTGTCGAAGAACTCGATGCCTGCCTCTTTGAAGGCTCGCTGAGTGAGCAAGAGACGCTTGATCCTAGACAGACCTGCACGTGAATCGATTAGCTACACCCTACGGCCAATTAGAAAAAGAACATACATTCGTGTGGATTGTCATACGCCTGCTCAGTGAGAGCAAGCTCCTCACGCTGAGATTCGTTAAGACGACCTTGACGCTGTACGCGTCACACTTGTACGAAAGGGGACTGTATGGAAACATCAGTGAGAGCTTCTGAACAACGTAGTTAGTTGAATCTTACGGGAATGGGATGGGAGCAAATTTCCGACTCTCAAGCCAGTGGACCGTCGATGTGTAGATCGCAACAGCCTCCTCAGCACTAACATAAGGACGATCTTTGAGGTAAGCATGCTGACACTCCTGCTCAGCTTTCAAGTACAGTCGAGTAAGACGCCCTAAGTTCTTCTTGACCACAGCCTTGTCGACAGTCGCACCACGCCTGATACGCTCGCGATTGTAGTGTGCAACCGAGCACCACCAGTCCGCCTTGCTCTTGATGTACCGCAAGATGATGTTCTCGATCGCAGTCGGCATGCCCGGGACCTCTCATGGAACTGTAGAATAAGGCTTAGTACGCAAAGTCCAGATTCAACCAAACGACGTACTGTTTGCCTTCCAGCAGCGCTACGCTTCCGACAAGTGCTGCAAGATAGTCTTCGCCTTGTTCTGCTCGATCGACTCCGGTATCATATCGAGAATATCGATCGACTCCGGTATCATGCGTAATTCCAAGTCATAGTGCGATTCGACACCGCTGCTTCGTGACCATCTTTGCGATGCCCTTGCTGTTGCGACCCTCGAACTGACGCGCGAGCAAGTTTCTGAGCCAGTGCTCAAGCAGTGGTACAGTTCCACGCATGAAGAGCCACACTCGCCAACCTGGAGCACAAAACACACAGCCTGGGCCCTTACCAACAGGTCCCATATTGAAGCGATAGTAGATTAGATGCTTGAGATCTTTATACATCCGGACCTGACGCATAAGTTTATACTTGTAACGGTACATGCCAGTGAGTGCGCCGATATGTGCGAAGATATACTGCAATGCATCCGCCGGTTGGAAGGCATCCACATTGCTAAGCCGGAATTGGACGTGCGCATTGACAACGAGCTTCGTGAGGTGAAGAATTTCACGGCACAAATGGAATGCATTTCCAAAGCGAGCCTTTTTGCGTTCCTCCGGCTTCAGATTCATGTTGTGATCGAGATGAAGGTAATTCAAGTTCTAGAAGGATTGGAAGTCAGAATGATATAACGCAGCCTTTCCAACGATCATACCTTGCGACGGACGAGCAAGTTCAGCATGTTGTATCCTTGCCTGCACACTTGCAAACCAGCCTCCACCCAGTCCAGATTTGTGGTCTGGAAATTTTTCGTCGCCTTCAACTGATGGAACAGGTTCTTTTTCGTCATCGGCTCCTCCGGCCTCGTCTTCAGCTCGTTGAGAACAAAGCACTTGGATAGCTTCTGGTACGACACACGAACCTTTACAGGATGGTTTAGTGGGCAGTACTCCAAGTACCAGTTCTTCACCAATGGTACGTCTTGCGTGCAACACATGTGTCCCAAGCGGCGACTGTAAGGCGCCGGTGCCCACCGTAAGGCAATACCGTCCGCAGTGCTCTCGTTCTCCAAATCCTTATCCGAGAGAATGGCTCAACCTCACCTGGTAGCTCGAATTCATCCTCGTCCGCGCCGTCGGGTCCGAAGATTTCGTCCTTGTGAGAAACGAGAGGCGCATTCTTTGGTTGGAAACCACGAGAGGAGACAGGGTTTGCAAGGTTGAACAGACAGAAAGGAAAGCGGATGAAGGAACAAAATCGCGGCAACAAAAATGTTAAATGAGGAACAACGAAGTATGTATTTTTTTTTAATTAGTCAGAGAAGCCAGAAGGGGCACGACGAGGGTAAAGAGGTTATGAAGGCGCAGGAAAACGGGCAGAGGGCAGGGAGGTGAGAATGGAATGACAATGACGAGAAGAGGAGATAAATTGCCTGATGAGTAAATATAAAGTCACAAACAAATTCTAAGCTAAAAATGCAAGAAGCTTGTCGCTGTCCATTGACTTGCTTGCTACATGCGTCCGTTGTTCCTCATCGTCGCCATAAGACTGAAAGCCTTAGACGCATCAATTGCGATGCCGTCGAGAAGTTCCGGGACAGGCAGGAGGCCCTCCTCGAAGGATGCGGGAGAACAGAGATTCCGCGATAGAGCACGCAAAAACAGGTCGGCAACGGGTTTGGCATCAGCCTCCTTCGCCTCGATAACAGACATGACAAGATTCTCGACGAGAATATGTCGATGCTCCAAGGGAAGTGCAGAGAAATACTCTTCCGCCTCGTCGAGATCGCGGATAGTGAAGAGCTCCTTGCGGTCTTGGTCAATCTTCTTTTCCGCCTGCTCCTTCGACATCGACGGTTTCCCAGAGTCCTTCTCGAGGATCTCGCCCTCCACGCCCTCCTCACCATTCTAAGCCTCAGCGGGACTATCCTCCGACTTCTCCTGTACGGGCTTCGAACGTGGAAGCAGGTTGAGTCTGGGACGCTGAGCAGGCTGGGCAGGTTCCACAGGTGCGTTGTGGGTCAAGTCGACGCTCGTTGTACGGCTTGACAGGCGGCTTGGACGAGACGAGGATGCAGTAAGAGCCTCATTAGCGGCCTCAGCAGTCTGCAGCATCTGGAACATGTTCGTGTTCGAACTTGTCCTTCTCCATTCTTCGTGAAGACGCTAGCTGGCCCGAAGTTCGTGGCGCCACTACCCTTCTGAATCTTGCCGAAGTTCGTCAGATCGCTCGCCTTGTTGGCAGGCCTCGAAGGACCAGAGACAACGGCCCATCCGTCGGGACCTACTTGAGCCTTGCCGTCACGATCATGGCCACGGCGTAAACCACCACGAGACATGGCTGAGCACGCCAAGTTATGTTACTCCTGTTGCGCCTTCTCTTTCGCAGCCTGTATATTTGGTAAGCACAAGTGAAACTGAATAACAAAGCAAGAGCGCGTACCGCGTCATGAATCTGAGCGATTGAGCAGCGACTAAGTTGCGGGTAGTTCATTTCCTTTCCCGCAATTCAATCACATCCTGTCCAAGAAAGTCAGCTCAACGAAAGGCTATGAAGCAGAAGGCACGCACCTGTAACATGAGCTACATACGAGACGACACGTTGCTGCTCTTTGCAAGCTCCTTCGTGCGACTGAAGTAGACGTCCATGTGTCCGCGAGCCTTAGAGGTATCGAGCGCCTGACCAACAGTTGTGGGGAGTTTATATAAGCTTTCGATCTCTTGATACATTCAAGCATGATACGTTCCGTAAGCATCTGAAGCTTGAAGAGCTCGCCGATGAACTTGACGAATCCGAGTCCTTGATGCTTGGCCTTCTGAGCAGCGTAGTATTCGTCCGAAGACAGCGCACTCTCACCAGCCTCCTTGTTTTCCTCTTTTCGTTGGAGTCCTTAAGAGCCTGATCCTCTGTCGCCTTCACGAGAGCCGCTGCCGCTGTCGACCCCTTCTCCGTCCGGCCGCGCCCGAAGCCTTCCTGACAGCGATTCAGAAGGTAGTTACGGAAAAGCAGACCACCTGTAATCGACTTGCCGTCAGCATTGCGGATACCATCATCCTGCACGTTCGGGCTGATCTGCTCCATCAGGTCACCCAGTGAGCTTCGTACAGTCCCATCGTAGCAGACAGCCACGTCTTCGAGTGCCTTTACAAGTCGACGCTGAATGTAACCAGTCTCGGCCGTCTTGACAGCGGTATCGATCAAATCTTCGCGACCAGCCATAGCGTGGAAGAAAAACTTTTGTAGAGTTAATCCACGAAGATACGAGTTCTCAACGAAACCGCGCGCCTCTGGGCTGAAGTCATCCTTCGTAAAGTGAGGTAGTGTGCGATGCCTGAAGCCAAACGGGGTTCGCTTCCCTTCAACGGACTGCTGACCAACACAGACGGACATCTGCGAGATGTTAATGAACGAACCCTTCGAACCCGCGACAACTATCTGTTTCACATTGTTGTCCTCCTTCAGGTTCTTCTCTGCGTATTAACCGGAATGGTCACGCGCCAAGTTGAGCTCGCATTCGACTCGACTCTCGAACGACTCGCTAATAGTCATAGCCGGTGCAGCTTTCAGACGGTCGTTAGATGCATCTTCAATGGCCTGCACGACATTCTGCTTCCGCATCTTGACCTGCTCCATGATGTACGCCATTGTCTTCTTATCCGCGACCGTATCACCGATGCATATACTGAACCCATTGCGGAACAGCCAGTAATTAACGATCTGCTGGAGACCAGTGAACAGCGTACGAGTCGCCTTGGGACCTTTTTCGCGGAAGTCGACGTGGATAAGACCGCCTTGCGACGCTCCAACCGTCTTCTTCTCCACGACACCAGAGATGATCTCGCCGTTTTCAATGAGCATGCCATCGTCGAAAACGGAGCTCGAAGACTTCGGATCAGGCGAGCGATATATGTTTATTCTGAGAGGAATCGTCATGCTAAGAATCTGTTTGCAAGTCCATAATGGCTTCGGCTTCAAGATCGCCGGCGTCGGAATCGTGCTATCCCAGTCCGGCACCCAGAGCAGGATGTTTTGCACCCGCACTAAGTCGAGGAAGCTATACCGCAGAGTCAATTTACGGACACCTCACGACGTGTCCTGTACGATGCCCATAACAGGTTTGTTCGCCTGCGGCGAGACGATCTGCTTCGCAACCCATGCAATTTGACGGAGCTGAGAAAGAGGTGTAAGGCTAATCTTAAAAGTGACATACTGCATGTTCATCTCATTGCCATCGAAATCGGCGTTATACGGTGGAGTGACGGAAAGATTTAGACGAAAGGCTAAAATACACTAATCAGTGACCATACAATGAGTTAAAGGTGGATAAACACGTACTAGAGTAAGGCATAAGTCTCACGCGATGCCTCGCCGGAGAAAGCTTCTTCTCATCTGCAGGGGACGTCTTCGTCGCTGTCTTCTTCCCTCCAGCTGTTCCCGCAGATGCAGTTGATCGAATTAAATTCGCCGACGGTAACTTTTGAATGACGGACGTCTTGTTCGCTGTTGTTTTCGTAGATACTGTAGTAATGGGCGACACCTTCCGTGTGCGCGATGCTGCGCTTACCGTACTAATTGGCGCCGCACTCGTTTCAGAGACGCGACGCGGCCGTCCTTTCGGTAGCGCAGGCGCCGGCGTTTGCGGAGATCTTGAGGTTCCGGTGCTGCGCATCGAGGTCGTTGACGTGGTCGAGACTTTCCTCGACCGAGTAACAGAATCCCACGGAGTCATATTTTCACGAGGCATTTTGAATGTAGACTCGCGTGTTGAAGCCCCGCTCCTGCTGCTGGACATTGACACATTCGAGAGCAAGGATGTCGGTCGCGAGGATGGATGAGGTGGACGAAGAGTACCTTGCTGGCCTGCAGTGGCGGCATTTCTATGGATGGTCGATGCATGTGAACGAGTAAATGAAACAGAAGCGGCGACAGATTTTGGTCTTTGCACGGAGACGACGCTTGGGAGTTTTACACTCGTAACACTCGCGGTGTCTCCCGTGTCTTTCCCAGTTGTGCGTGGAGAGCGAGAAGCTACACCGGGCTGTCGAGAAACCACGGAAGGTGACGCGGTAGAGCGCGCAAGGGACGAGGTCGAGCCTTTTAGTCGCGGGCTTTCTTGTTCGTCACCCTCCCCGTCCACGTCCATACCTGAAGTGTACGAGAGCACACTCGGCGCCCTATGGACGCTCGGACTCGTGCTACGCGGAGTGGATGGCGTAAACTTCGAGTCTGGCCGGCTCGCCTTACGCTCATGCTCCGGCGCAGTCGTAAGGCGCGATGACAAAAAAATGTTCGGCTAATCATCGACGCAACGCTGCGCGCTACGCTCCGGACAGATGTGCTAGACGAGGACGAGGTGACAGCTGCGTTCCCGCGAGCAAGGTTCTCGTTCAGTATGCTCGTACGAAGCGAACGCGACGTGCTCATGCTATCGCGCTCAGTGGTGTCTTCGACCCTGCTGAGAGTAGGCCGAAGGCCTGCTCGCATAAGCGGCCCACGCACCGTGTTGGAGTTGCTTGTCGTCGGCGTTAGAAGATCTTCGACCGGGTTGTTGATCTCTGTAGATCGTTATTAGCAAAGTCCTTACCCTTGAGAAGCGCGGACCCACCATCGCTGATCTCCTTGATCGCCCAACTTTCCAGTGCATCGAAGCCACCCTCGTTCCGGATACCGACCCAGCGACTTCGAAGCAGATCCATACGAGTCTGTTCAACTTGAACACGGATGTGGGAAATGCTTGATAAGAGGGCCTCGCTTCGTTCCGTAGGGTGCTGATGGAGAATAATTGAAACGAGAGTCTGCGAGGGAATGAGCACAACAATAAACCCGATTATATTTTAATACTCACCCCTTGCTGTCATAACCATTTCTCTCACACCCTCTACCCAGGCTTCGCGCACAGAGTTGAGCTTCGCGAAGGCCGCACACTTCTTCAGGCCGGTCATCAACCCGTCTTTTCGTCTTCTGCGGGAGTGCAGCGAAGTCCAGAGTGCTCCAGCCCTCTCCGAAAAGACCAACAAGGGCGCGCCGTGCGCCGCGCTCAAGGTATGTGTTCTGCACGTCTGCACACACGGAAAACACGAGCGTACGCGGTGCGCGACGTGTACACTGGCGGCAGCGACACCCACCTGTGCCCCAGCGACCTCCAGTGATACGTTCATACTCAGCAAATTCGAGGAAAGCGTGGAAGAGCCCATGGAACATATCCTGCACAAGGCATGTCTGCATCTCGTCATGGAGCGTTTGCAATTGAAAATAGTTCGCGGAGCACAGGATAGTGAAGGCGGTGTCCAAATCATATGAACAGTTGCTGAAGCTGAGCGTGCCGGTGTATAGACATCCTAAGGTAAAGTGCAGTGCTGGAGGAGTGAAGGGAGGCGAGGGAAGGCGAAGGGTCGTGAGCTCACCGGGGGCAGGGTATTCTTGAGACCATAGGTGATGAGTTGATCGTAGAAATACGGCGCATGCGTAACAAGAATGAATCGATGCGAGCAGAAGATGGCGGTCGTCTCTTCTTCATTGGAAGGAGCGCCTATTGTTGGCATATCGAACGTCAGAATACAGACGAGAACTCCACATGAAGACAAGGTCCTTCTGAAGCTTGTCGACACGCGCCTCTTCCACATCGGCATCGACTTCCGGGCCCTTCTCACTCACATCGAACAAAAACTCAAATGCATCCCCAAATCCCTTTCCTGTATAGAAATATTCGAGCTCGTTGGCGTATAATGTGGGATTATGGTTGAGAGATATGTGCATGAGGGAGCCGATTACAGAGGGTGCAAGGGAAATAGGCTGGAATTGGGAAGGTGAGATGGAGTGCATGGAGGCTGGGTAGGGGAACTCAACGCCAAGGTTGAGAGAGAGTGCATATGTCGTCGGCGTTGGAAGAGACGGTGTCGGATAGGCAGCGAAAGGAAGTGGAGACACGATAGGTGCCGGGTGGAACGAGAATTAGCGCGCCTGGAAACTGGGTAGTGCACGAGCATAAACGATAGCTAGCTTCTGTTAGTCTCAAGGACAGGTGGTAGGTTCTGCGCTCGTGCTCTCATCTTTATGTCCTCAAACCTCCGAGTCTACGTTGCTGCCTTGGTCCATCGCGTCCTCATCCAGTAGATCCCAGACGACGTCTGGGAAGCGATCCTTCGCGCGATGTAAGAGCGATTGGAGGTCCTCTTTCCATGCTGTCGTCGACCTCTTCGTTGCCTCGAGCAGTGTGGGTGGGCAGGCAGGCAGCTGTGATGGGACGGCTACGATGAGAAGCAGTGATGTAGTGTGATTAAGAAAAAAGCAGAGAACGGCTTGAGAGAGTGTGAGTGTGGAGTGAGGCCGGCGTTTTCGAGTTCGTCGATTTTCGTCGATCTCCTCCGCACGCGCGCACGCACGCACACCGAAAAAAATAAAATAAAATAAAAAACCGGCGCCGGTGGATCGGCACGCCCCTTTGGCAACCGAGCTCGCGTATCTCGATGCCACACTCCTCATCTAACAACCACCATGCCCATAGCGCTGAACTACTACATCGCAGATGCTGAGAGCTCACATGCCCTCACATCTAATCACACATGTTTTTTAACTGAAGTCCGTGATCGCCTGTTCGAGCAGAACAGGTTCAGGTTCAGAGCACTCGGGGTCGGCAAGGCCGATTTAGAGTTGTACGCAGTGAGTTATCGTCCATCTGTGTCCAACCGTCTGCTATGCTCACACAAACAAGCCCTCCGATTTGGATAAGACTCCGAACAAAACGTTGCCTGAACGCGCCAAAATCAGCATTGAGGCTCTGAATGGCGAAGCCCTTGACCTCGGCGATACGGTTGACAAAGTTTTTGGGAAGAAATTGGAAAAGAGCTTGATCCATCTCGTGGTCAGAGTAAAACCAGCTGGTGAGTCAATCCTGTTGTTCAGATGCATGAAAGAGGCTGAACCATCTCGTAGCTGCAGCACGGCTGCGTGGTGAGTTACCAGCTATCTTCTGCGGAGTTGGGGTTATTGACCTGATTAATCTGTGCAGTTCAGGCAAATGGACAGGCATCTGTCGCTGACCGCATCAAAAACGAGACTGAAATGCAAGAGCTGGTTAATGAGTTCTTAGAAAGCCACAATGCGAAGCTTAGGGCTTATCTCGCTGGTCGGCCATGGACGGATTTCTGGGAAGCGCAATCACCTGTCGATGATGAAATCGCACATTTCATCAAAGACCTCAAAATCCCCAAAATAAATGGGCAGCCCGTGCTTCTTCTGCATGACTTGGGGAAAAATTTAGTTGATAAAACTGTTGTTGAACACTTATTCGACGGAAGAAATCGGTGAGTTATTCAACTGAATGCTGTAAAGCTTATTCATCTATGTCGGTCAGAGTATTTGTCAATACCTCGGGATCCGGCAAGACTCGATTGTTACTTGAAGGCTTGAGTAGCCGCTGGGGGTTTTACTTCACAGCTACTGTTCAAGGCCGCACTGACCTTGTCGGGTCCAAGGATATCTCTTCTCTCGTGTCCGAAGAGAAAATGGCCCCCGACTTTATCCCATTCCCTGAAGTTCTGGACGAAAGGCTGCGCCCCGCCACCTATGCACGTAACCACGCAATTGCAATGCGTAGCATGGACAACATCGTTAGAGCTCGCGTGCTCGTGTTTGAATACTTCTTGAAGATGATCGGGGAAATGTCCTCCTTGCAGTGTGCCAATTGCTTCAAGATGCATTGGCTCTTTCTTCAACTGCGTCCTTCCGATATCCTCGGTAGCGACGTGTTTGCAGATCTAACTGATATACTGGAGGATGCTCCTGACAGCCACCAGACGTGGTCAAAGAGAGGGCTTGGCGACGCGCTTAAGAAACTAACGGAGAAATTCCATTTGGAGAACGATTTATTCACGGTACTCGACGAGGTACAGATTCTGAGCGCTTCATTTAATAAAGCATTTCAATCAGAAAATAAAGATCCCGCGACAACACGTCCGCTGTTGAGACCAATCATCAAAGCATTGACGAGGAAATCAGAGTTTCCAGTCATCCTGTCAGGGACTGGCCTGTCCGCGGAGGTCGTTGAAGACGGGGTCAGTTCCGCGGTCGCGAAGGAGACGAAGTTTTTGCAAGCAACGCGAACCGGTGGATTCGACGATGCCGAGCGACAGGGCGATTATATACGTCGCTACATGCCTGAGTGCATTCTTGAATCGGAATCCGGACGGGCATTACTGGAACGAGCTTGGAAATGGGTGCGCGGAAGGTACGCTGTCACATGTCTGTGCTGCGACCTATGTTAAAGCATCCTCCAGGCATCGCTTTACTGCAGCACTTCTGGATCAACTGTTATTGTCCTCATTCCAAGTGCCGCACAGGACTTTAACTGCATACGTCAAGGAATTCAGCGGATTCACCCCATCGGATGTTCCAGACTTTGTCATTGAAGATACACCTGGCGTTACTGAACTTCCCAGGGACATTAAGCCGCTGCTGCGCATCTTCGATAAAATTGTGGACTGTGCGTTCAATGTCTCCTCCGACCTTTATTTCACAGCTCATCGTTTCCTATTAGCCCCAAAACGGTTTGCTATGTTCTCCCAGGTCATTGTACACTGGGCCATGTACCATGAGCCCGTGTTCTTAGGTGATGAATACAAAGAGCTAGTGAAAAAAGGCTTTGCCCGCTTTCGTGATGATAGGGGCAAGGAATTTACTATCGACGAACCCATCGCCCTTCTCGCCGCCGTGGTGGATTTCAAAAGAAATCAATTTTCGCTGGGGGATTTCATCAAGAATAGCCTCCGCGGCGCACATAATCCAGGTTTCAGATTTCAACAACTCACCGGATATTACCTCGCTTCTGCATTCGGCAAAGGCCTACGACTGTACGAAATCTTCGATTTCGGGGCTACCATTCCGGAATGGGCCAAACAGGAGGCTGATTTGGTTTCTGTCTCCTGGGAGGATGATCGAATGAAAGTGTTTTCTTATGACCATCTTGGTGACAGGGGTGGCACGTTGTGCATTGGAAAGAAGTGCCAAAGCTTTCGAGAGACAGAGGATTGGATTAAAAACCCATCGACAGTACTGTGCTTCCCCGATGATAACATGTGACCCGACATTCTGCTGTTCATCCGATTAGCGTCTGGTCGGATCCTAGTCGTGATTGTTCAAGTCAAGTGGGACACTGGTGAGAATTTCACAATAGGGGACCAAGCTAATGCGATATCGACGCTCGACCCGGACACTTTTTGGAACAATCCGGTATGCAATGGAACATAGCCATGACATTGACGTCACTGACTACTCTGGCTCGTAGAAATGGAAAAATGAGAAGTATGGTCACGGTCGAGAGTCCTTTACGGCCATGATGAAAAAGGTGAACGAAAAGATCGACGTCAATTCGGAGGAGGATGCCGACATGAAGGCATGGTTCAAAACCAAGGACTCTTTATTGAAGGTTCTTGTATTGTATCCAGCTCGCCCTGGCAAACGAATACACGAGCCACATGTCTTTTTGAACATGGAGCAGTGTCTGCGCACTATAGACCAAGAAGACATTTTACAGGCGGTCGTAGAAGGCTTCAAGGATAGGCGCACCGATCCCGAGCAAGGGGATGCGCGCGAGCCACCGAGGAAGAAGCGCCGATCTTGAAGATGACCTTCATAAATCCTAGGGTTTTGCATACCGTATGCGGTTGTGCGCGTAATATACAAACTTGTCATGGCTGAGGCGTACATCATGGACCTGTAACTTCCTTTCTATATGTCATCCGTCCGTCCGATCGTGTCCATACTAAGAATTGTAATAAAGAGTCGGCCGCCGATTATGAATGAATAAATGGTAATGTTCAGCGGCCAGTAAAGGGAGTCAAAGGAGTAGTGTAAATGAAGGGAGAAAGACTCGGCCGGCGCGTAGGCAATGGTTAATCGCTACATCTCCTGGGGGGCCAGAAAAAAAGTGTCTGCGGTGTACATGAGAAGTGGTTGAATTGGAAATTAAAGAGAGTGTAATGGGCGAGGTTCGGTGTATTCTGTGGGTTTTAATGGTGTGAAGAAGAAGAAGAAGAGGTTGAAGGTTCACCAATCAATGCCGAGATCGCACCCTGGAGTTTTGTGATGTGCGCTATCTGCTGCGTGACCGTGTCACGGAGGTTCTTGAGTTGGACTGACGGGGCTGGATGGTGTATGCTCGTCTGTAGGTCTGGGTGCCACGGGATAATCGCGATCCGGATCAGGTTGTGTGTCACTGCTGAATGTAGACGCTGATTGACGGGGAGTTCCAGGCCTTGGTTGACAATGTATTTGGTGTGGTTATTGATCAGGGTTGGTCGGGGTCGGTACTGGATGTTGATCGCCATGTACAGGCGCAGGAAGAACTCGTGCACCTTCATGCCAGGCTCGGCAATCGAGCGCCAGAAGCGCTGGTGAGATCCAGAGTGGCGTAGGACGTCCTCGAGAGTGGCCTGACACGAGTGATGGCATGCAATGGCGAGCGTGAATGATATCGACCAGTTGTGAACCCCGCATATGTCATCCGGGCACAGGATTCGGTTGTCGTAGAAAGATTTCGGCACTGGTTCAGTCTGAGCGCATGGTTGGTGAAGGGTAGAAGTGAAGAAGAACAAAGTTGAATTATTCAAGAGGGGGATATTGTAGAGTGGATGATTCTGAATGAACGAAAAGGAGGGGGCATTTTATAGAGACTTGGGGTTATTAGCTAGTGTGATGTTCAGTGTAAACATTTTTGGCAGAGAAAGTACAATTAGAGAGGGTCAATGTTTGTTGTCATATGAAAACGGGGTTCTTTGTTATTAAAAGAAATGGAGGGGTACTCTATTTTGCCTAATGTAACATGAGGTGCTTGAATCGGGGGGGGTTTCAAGAGAAATGCACTGGGTGTTCGGCTTTCGCCTGCCCATCCATCATAGCTGATCATTCCTGTGCGATCCTTCTGTACTTGGCTGCGAATGTCACATTGAAGTCATTCCATGACACGATCAAGTTCATGTGCTCACCCAGGTTGATCAGTACAATGTGCAGCTCGTTTAGTTGACCAACTAGTTGTGAGAGTAGCTCGTGGGCTTTGATGGCTTGTTCCCGAGCGGTTTTGGCGAGGCAAGCCATCGAGATTGCTGTTTCCTGAAGGGCCGACTGTTGTGCTTCGCGTGCTGTACACTCCTGCTTGGTGTCTTCGAGCATTGCTGCGAAGTCGGCCTGCTCAGCTTCTGCAGAAATCAGCGATTCCTGGGCTTCATACAGTTGGCTGAGGTATGCCATCTGGACATAGGACACCATTGCTGCGGCGTTGAACCAAGAGAGGGTCAGGGCTGATTCATAGGAGGTCGCCTTCCTGCTCACGATCCATCTGAACACCGTGCGGTATACTTCTTCATATGTGAGTTGCGTGAGCCCCTCACAATCGGGACTGGCTATGGTGACTGCAGTGCAGAATTGAGACCACGAACCTCCAGCGAGTGCGGGTGACTGTGAGAGTTGCTCTTGTATTTTGGGTGTGCAGAATGTGTAGGCCACGTATATCAGAGTCAGGTCTGTGAGCGTGAGCTTGTCAAATGCGAACAGTAATTCCTCCGCAAACTTGGTGAATGAGGTCATTGCCAGGTCGTATACGACTATCTGCAAGACACCCGTCGGGCAAGGATTGGCCAGTGCGAGGTCACCAGGAGTTGGGTTGGGCATACAGTACGCCATGCCCTAGTGATTGGCTGGTAACTTTCTGGTAATCTGCTAGTAACTCCAGTAACTGGCTGGTAACCTGTTGGTAACACCGGTAATTGGCTGGTAACTTTCCGGTAATCTGTTGGTAACTCCGGTAACAGGCTGGTAACCTGCCGGTAACACCAGTAATTGGCTGGTAACTTTCTGGTAATCTGCTGGTAACTCCGGTAACTGGCTGGTAACTTTCCGATAACCTGCTGGTAACTCCAGTAACTGGCTGGTAACCTGTTGGTAACACCGGTAATTGGCTGGTAACTTTCCGGTAACCTGCTGGTAACTCCGGTAACTGGCTGGTAACCTGTTGGTAACACCGGTAATTGGCTGGTAACTTTCCGGTAATCTGTTGGTAACTCCGGTAACAGGCTGGTAACCTGCCGGTAACACCGGTAATTGGCTGGTAACTTTCTGGTAATCTGCTGGTAGGGTGGTGGGCACGACGCGTCTCACGCCGATCATTAATGTCCAAATTGGGTAAGTCACTTCAACGTGTTCCCCCCCTCCTTGTCAAATTTTTTGCTCGTTAACTACACTAACAATTTTAATATAACTTTGCAGGTGTACTCATTAGATGGTGTCCTAACTGAATATGAAAAAAAATTGGAGAAAAATCCGGGACAAAAAAAGTACTGTACATTTTATGGCCATAGTAAAATACATTTCCTTGTTTATCAATTAGTAACGGTCTCAGGCTCAACAAACAACGTCCCGTCAGTTTGCAAACGCCTGAATGCCCGTCATAGCTTTCCCCAAAATCAGCGCGTGCACATCCGCAGTCCCCTCATACGTATTAGTAACTTGCAAATTCGCCACATGTCTCCCCACATGATACTCATCCGCACATGCATTGCCCCCTAAAATATCCAGCACCGTCCTCGCATGCATCAGCGCAGCAACACAATTCGCTCGCTTCACCATCGACACCATCTCCGGCGCTAAAATGCCCTTATCTTTGAGACGGCCGACTTGCAGGGATGCGAGAAGACCGAGCGTCGAGGCTGTTGACGCTTCGACGAGTTTCTTCTGAACGAGCTGGAAGGAAGTGAGCGGTCGATTGAATTGCTTGCGCTCGAGAGCGTATTCGCGTGTCCGGGTAACACAGTCTTCTAGAGCACCCATAACACCCCAACTGATACCGTAACGTGCGTTGTTGAGGCAAGAGAACGCGGATTTCAGGCCAGCGGTGCCCTCTAGTAGTGCATCCTTCGGCACGCGCACATCATCCATGAATATTGATCCAGTAAGCGAGACGCGGAGGGCGAGCTTGTTCTTGACTGCGGGTGTCTCGAGACCGGAAAGGTGGCCGCCCGGGGCTTGCGAGCGGTCGACAAGGAAGCCACGTATCTTCGAGTCCCACTTGCAACGCGCCCAGACGAGAAGGACGTCTGCAATGGGTGCATTCGAGATCCAGGTCTTGGATCCGTTGAGAACAAATCCACCGTCGACGTCCTCGGCGGTCGTCTCCATACCGGCAGGGTCCGAACCGTGATTCGGTTCGGTGAGGCCCTGTGCACATATATCAGGCGGAAGCTGAGTATAAGGAAATGGCGAAACGCACGAAACACCCAATGAGTTCAGCCTTTGCAAGTCGCGGGATGTATCTTTCCTTTTGAGCGTCAGACCCGAACGCATCGATTGGATGCATAACGAGAGAGGATTGAACGCTCATGGTCGAGCGGTAGCCAGAGTCCACCCTGCTGAAATGTCAAACCATCGCTCTAACAACTCGCTTCATAGCAGATGTGACGAACCGTTCTACTTCGCGCGCGACGAGTCCATATGCAACGCTACTCACATCTGCACAGCCGTAGCCTTTTATTGTCGGGCCTAGCAGGCCGAGCTCGCCCATCTCAGGCAGGATCTCTGGCGTGAATTCTGCAACCTACTTAGAAAAGGGGGCAGCGAGGGAGAAAAAACCAACGTTATACTTTCTGTTCGCTGGGCTTCAATCACTCGCGGAAGGAGCTTCTCCTATAGCAAGAATGGGTTGGTAAGACTCTGACAGATATAACCTTAGTTGCCTACAAACCTGACAGTACGCACGTGCTGTGTCTCTACACATATAGATTAATATACATACTGCCATCGAAGGATGAATGACTCACCGAACAGCCACCTCCTCTTCCGTCAGCAGTGACTCAAGGTTGAGCGGGTCCTGCATACCCTGGTGTGAGCTAAGCTCGGAATCAAAGGGGCAGACACACCTCCCAGTTGTACCTTGCAAAAGTAGACGCATGCCTCCGCGATACCGAGCGCGTTGCAGAGAGAGTATTCGAGGCACGGAATAACGTCCTCGACATGGCGGACACTGAGAGAGAGTGAGAGTTCGGCTTGTGCCTATAAGTTCCGGGATCTCGTGACGTTGTTCCACGTGAATCTTTCTGATTTTTTTTTTCAAAAGTTTTGCCAATTTTTGTCGCAACCAATGTACTCCAGATGCGTTCGTTGCGCCGTCTCCCGTTCGCTGTCCAGACAACAACTATCTCAGCTGCCTCGGCGGCGATTCCTTGTGACTGCTGAGTCAACGCCGACGACGGCGGACACAACTCCGTCTGCTGCGTTCGTGGAGACGGTTAAAAGCTCTGAGAGCTGGAACACTACCTCTAGCTCTACTGTTGGCGATGCCATCTCATTCGAATTACCAGACGACACTACGCTGGACGATGCTATTGAACGGGAGGTCTCGTCTAGCAAAAGACCGACTTCGTCCGTCGCGGCGACGGGAGAGCAGGATGAGGTTGAGGACACTCGGTCTTACGGCATCCATATCATTCCAGAAAACAAGGCGCTCAACATGCCGGGTATCCTCGCCGTTGTGCGCGACCTCGAGAAGAGGTTTGGTCGCGTCGCCGAGTTTCGTATTCTCAGGGTGCGTCTCTCTTTTCAAGTTATCTGCGTGTTTGCTAAACGAGATCACACCAGGACAAAGATTCACCTAGCGATTATATGAAGACCCTGTTCATCAACTTTGGTGACCAGGAGAGCGTGCGTGAAATTCAGGAGACCTTTCGTGGTGCGCACTCCGGATCGATAATGGTGGGAGCTCCACCAGAGTGGAACCGCTCAAAGGAACTTGATGGAGGCGTTAGTCTGGAGGACGTGCAGACCTATTTGCGGCCGGCGAGGCCACATACTGCCTCCGAGAAGATGAATGAAGGGGATAGACGGCTTGAGGAGGCAATCGGCAGCGTGGAGAAAGCGTTAGAATTGCCAGAGGGGGAGGTAGAAGTGCCCGGGCGCGAGGGTGCCACTTCGATCACCACCGCTGCCGCGGATGGCTGCGAATGTCGCATCGAAATCCTCGGTGCCCGCTCCAAAGCATCTGTCATCTCAAACCCTTTTCTCCACGAAAAGCCAAGGCGCATGAACCCAAAGCAACGCGTGCACTTCGCTCGGTCCCTCATCCAATGGGGCGGCTTCTTCCCACATTACCGCTTCACCGCGTCCACACACGAAGATCACGGACTAGGATCCAACAAGGTTGCGGAGAGTACTGATGGCACGACGGAGGAGACAAAGCGCGCGGAAACTGTTCGTATCGCTACACGTGCGATGCGTGCCTCGCTCGTCAGAGCCCGCATCCGTCTGCGCGACCTCGGTGAGCCAGACCATGGCCTGGAGATGCGCGATGGAAGAAACGTCGTGCTCGACTGGGAGCCTAAGGATATCAATGAAGAATCCCGAGACGCGAGTAAAGCTACAGTGGAGACTAATGTAAATGCGAACGCGAAAAACGCTGAGGGTGCAGTTGCAACGCTAGGCCAGTCAAAGACCGCGAAGACGAAGTGGGCGAAGCCGAAGGCACTGACACCCGAGGAAGAGGAGAGCTTAGACCGTCTCTTTGCTCGCTCGAATGGCCGACGCGCGCAGCCAGAAGCGAAAACCTCGCCACCTGCTGCAGAAGGGGCAGCACAGACGTCACCGAAGGCCGTGCCATCTCAATCCCAATCTCAATCAGCTCCCAGTTCCACACTAGATCCATGGGCACGCGCTGAGGCAAAGCCTAAAGCGCCCTCTACACCGCCGACGTTGATCGCCGCTTCGCGAGAGCGACAACCCGCTGTAACTAAGGAAGTGGAGAATAACCGTGCACGACGCGCTATGCGCAAGGCGGAGCAAGAGGAGCGGGCAGGGTTTAAGTCGAAGCTACTTGGATGGTTAGGTCGATAGACGGAGCATGGCCTCTACACTGGGCATATCTATACACATATAATCATCATTTAATGCAAGTTCATTTCATCCCCGTATCGAATTTCACACATATCCAATGAAATGCTTTCCCCTAAAGCCTTCATCATTTCGGGAGAGAGGAAGTGCTCTGACTGATCGACAAAGCATGCCATTCAGAAACAGCATCAACACCAGAACGCCGTCAGCATATCTCTTTCTTTCCAGTTCAGCAGGTCAAAACAAAGCCGTTCAGGTAGAGTTAATAAAGCATCTAGGACTCCAACTTTGGGGTCTCTTGTACTTCACTCTACGCTTTGCGATCAGCTTCGGTGTCGTTCATTATATTCACTGCGAGAGCATGAAAAGCGTGATTCGTCAGCTGTATAACGGATGCTTGTACCAGAAACATAAACTGGACAGTCAGGCCGTGCTTAAGTTCTATCTCTGGCATGATGCGAAATGTGCGGGGACGTGGAAAGTTGGCAAAAGGCGACTACGTGAAACACAGTAAGAGATACGCTAAGCTTGACTGAGCCTCGTTGACTGGACCTTGACAGGAATGAGTCTTTGGCCAGCCGCGTGTGAGTTGCTCTTACAACGGTGCTTCCAGCATCGGAAAATCCAACTAGGAACCTCTTGTGCCATTTTCTTCTCGCTTTACGACCGGACAATGAGATAACTAGATGAATCATATATCTCTTGATGCAATACCTTCGGCTTATTGACAAGTACATTTACGACAGACTACAAGACAAGGATCCCCGGCTATACAGACCATATTTCTCTCGACGTTTCACTTCAGCTTGGCAAATACATTCACGGCAAGACAAGGATTCTCGACTCTTCTTCTCCTTTCTTCTTCTTAATCCGTTCGACTCGACGTCTCGTCGCTGAGCTTCGTCGGGTATTCAGTTGTTGTTGCCCGCACCAGTAATAACTCAATTCGCTCGAGTCGTGCGTCCATCTCGATCACGCGTTCCAAAAGGTAGGCCAGCTGAATTCATAATAAAAGCATTAACACCGCTTCTTTTGAACCTCTCAAATAACAGTACCTTCGAGTTACTATCGGAATGTGTATCCTCCTTCGCATCATCTATAGCCTGCGTATTGTTTCCTGTGATAAACGTGTTTCCCTCTGGGTTGGAGTTACTCCTAGAAACGACTAGCTTAGCCACAAAACAAGTCGATAGCGATAAGGATGGCCTGTGATTTACGTCGTCTTGAAACGGAGGCTTCCATCATCGTTTACAATATAAGTATTGAGGTTGATATTGTCCGGTGTCGAAGTACTTAAATCGGCCCTCAGCAAATTGGCATGAAGGACGCTGCCTTCAAGTTTCACCTGGCTCGCAGTGGCATAGAAATTTGCGCTGCCGACTTGAAACTTGCCATCAATATTGGCAAGATAATTATTGAGATCGATCGAGGAGCGAATCCAGGAGTCGTCATGCCTGCGACACATAGCCCATAAAACAGACCTATCGAGGCTGGTGTCTGTGGAAGAAATTATGAAGGCCATGGCTGCACAGTGTCAGTTGTGCATGAGTAACAAATTACCATAGCATAGGACAGATCCTATGACGTGTTGCACGTCCTATCTGATCCGTCATATATCAGATGGAATCTAATAGAACAAAAATACTTTATGAACGGGAGTCAAACTCTCAACCACTTTGTAAGGTGAGCTCCTTACACTACTAAGCCTTTTGAACTGACGTGTTTTCATTATATCGAGTGTGCTCTCGGAGTTTTCACTCGTACCATCGTGTCTAATTGAGGAGAAAAAGTATAATAGAAGGAAACTGAGGTTTCGATACAAGATAAGAACTGTACACATCTACAGTATGTATCGCACCTCATCGCACATATATATCAAGAACGGAGTAGCTGGCTAACATTGCAAGACTATTCGAACCATGTTCTAACTCCGCCGGTGCTGTCTTTGGGGAGCCCGAGATGTCCAGTAGACTTGCTTCCCACTAGAGTACTAAACCCTTAATTGTAGCAACGTAACATTCAATGTAGGATGGTCTACATCAGGAAAAACCTCCCGCTCAGAAACCCTTAGAAAGTTATTAGAATTGTAGAAAATTGTAGAATCTTTGGAATGTCATGAGAATGCAGTCCGAAATTTAGAAAACTTGTAGAATTTCATGGAAAATTGTCCAAGTTTTGGAATTGAACAGAATCAGCAGCTTGAAATTTAGAATACGGATAGAAAAATGACACACCTCATAGATTCTATGGAATTTTTTAGAATAAAAAACTGATTGTGGAATTCATTAGATTCTGCCATGGCTTGACACAGGTGCAGGTACTAGATTGGCTTCTTGGACCTATACTGGGACCCATGAACTATCTGCAGGTTACAGTGTTTTTCATAAGTCTTGAGACATGCATATGTGAAGATCACAAAATTTGAGCATTTCAGCACCTCAAAAACTTGTAAAATCCATATCTCTGTCAATTCTTCACAGAATCATTTCAAAAATGTTGCCAAATTCATTTCTCAACAGCTTCTAAATGTTTGTGAGCTTAGTAGACAGAAGGTGGAATATTGAGGCTGCAGTAGTGAGAATGGGTGTTTTTCTAGAAAAACTCCTTCCCTGATTTTTCCTGAGCTCAATTTTGAAGCTAATGACATGAAACTCATTGGAGAATGGTCTATATATTATACTGTTGATGTTATCAGGGATGAACTAGAGTGAATGTCTCCTCTTGTCCTGTTTGACTGTTGTGCTGAAACTCTCAAACTCACCCAAATTTGTTTGACTCAGGCAGTTGTCAAAAAATGTCTGCATTGTTATAAGCCATCTATAATTTAATATACAATATAGATACCATTTTCCAACAAGTTTCATGTCATTAGCTTCAAAATTGAGCTCAGGAAAAATCAGGGAAGGAGTTTTTCTAGAAAAACACCCATTCTCACTACTGCAGCCTCAATATTCCACCTTCTGTCTACTAAGCTCACAAACATTTAGAAGCTGTTGAGAAATGAATTTGGCAACATTTTTGAAATGATTCTGTGAAGAATTGAGTGAGATATGATGTATTTTGTATTTGGAGGTACTTCAGGCGACAAAAACTGCTAAGTCCAATTTCCCACCTGGATCAGTGGATGCGTCGTCCACAGAAGAGGTGTGGGAACTTGATCACGTGTATGTTGGTTTTGACGCGACACGCCACATATCGCCTTGTCTGGTGCCGACGTCCTTACAGAACGTCTAAAAAAACCCTCGATCACATCCACCACAACCATCACACACGAAGTGGTAGCTTCGCCGGTCGCCTGGTGGGGTGTACTCACTGCTGCAGGCAACATGCCGTCCGACTTCCGACTTTCAACTTGCTCATCTTCAAGCCGAAGACCGTAAAGTCTGAACTTCTCTGCACTGAACAAACTGTCAAGTGAAGAGCGCTTCATGCGCTCGACGTCAATGAGTGGTGGACACGGTGGCCTTCCATTCGCAGGCGGGTGTTCATCGCCTGTGGTTCGCTCTTCGAGTCAGGTGGCGCGGGCTCTGTGGGCAACAAGCGTACGCGTAGGAAATGTGGCGGCTCAACACGCAACGAGTCGGACCGTATCAGCGCTTCTGCCAATCAGTTCAAAGTGAACGCTACTTCCTCCTTCGAACACGTCGCACCGCTCGAGCAGTTTGCGAACCGCTGGGCCGCGGGCAGCACGTCCAGGTGTGGGGCCTCAATTGACACAGACTCACCTGAGATTGTGGACAAGAAAGTCCATTTGCTGCTCAACAAGCCCACTATGGAGAAGTTGGAGTCCATCTCAAACCAGATCGTTGCGTGGGCAAACAAGAGTGAGAGTGAGAAGGATGGGCGTACGCTCATTCAGCTCATTCTGCTTGTGTTCGAGAAGGCAACGGATGAGGCGGCCTGGAGTGAGATGTATGCTCGCTTGTGCCATAAGATGATGGAGCAGATCAGTCCGAACGTGCAGGATGATGGTATCCGCAATGCTGAGGGCAAGCCGATTACAGGTGATCAACTTTTCCGTAAGTACCTTCTGAATCGCTGTCAGGAAGACTTCGAGCGCGGCTGGACGCAGAAGGAGTCGATGGCGGCAGCGGTTCTCGTGAAGACGACAGAGGATCAGGCTGTTAAGGATGCCAACGAAAAGGAAGAAAACAAGGAGGCTGGCGAGAGTGCGCTGTACTCGGACGAATACCACACTGCTCAGAAGGCCAAGCGTCAAGGTCTCGGACTCGTCAAGTTCATCGGTGAGCTCTTCAATCTTCAGATGCTCATGGAGCGTATCATGTATGAGTGTATCAAGAAGCTGCTCAGCAACGTCGACAATCCCGAGGAGGAAGGAATCGAGATTTTATGTAAACTACTGACAAGTGTTTGTCAGGCGCTCGATACCTCTAAGGCTCGCGGACACATGGATGTCTATTTCAGTCGGATGAAGGAGCTTGCGAAGAGCAGCAACGTGTCGTCTCGTATGTAGTTCATGTTACAAGTGCGTACCTTCTGTTTCATAGCCTTTCGTTGAGCTGACTTTCTTGGACAGGATGTGATTGAATTGCGGGAAAGGAAACGGACTACCCGCAACTTGGTCGCTGCTCCGTCGACAATCGCCCGGATTCATGAGGCTGTACGCGCTCTTGCTTTGTTAGCAAATTTCACTTGTGCTTACCAATATACAGGCCGCGAAAGAGAAGGCACAACAGGAGCAACATAACTTGGCACAGTCGGCCATGTTTCGTGGTGGTTCACGCTGTGGTCATGATCGTGACGGAAATGCTCAAGTGGGTCCTGACGGATGGGCTGTCGCCTCTGGTCCTTCGAGGCCTGCAACCAAGGCGGGCGATCTGACGAACTTTGGCAGAATTCAGAATGGCAGTGGAACCATGAACTTCGGACCAGCTAGCGTCTTCACGAAGAAGGGAGACAGCAAGCGTAACAGTGCGAGCCTTTCAAGGACAAATTCGAACACGAACATGTTCCAGATGCTGCAGGCCGCTGAGGCCGCTAATGAGGCTCCTACTACATCCTCGTCTCGTCCAAGTCGCCTGTCAAGCCGTACAACGAGCGTCGACTTGACCCACAATGCACCTGTGGAACCTGCCCAGCCTGCTCAGCGTCCCAGACTTAACCTGCTTCCGCGTTCGACCCTTACAGGAGAAGTCGGAGAATAGTCCCGCTGAGACTCATGACGGCGAGGAGGGCGAGGAGGACGAGATTCTCGAGAAGGACTCTGGGAAAATTGTCGATGTCGAAGGAGCAAGCGGAAAAGAAGATTGACCAGGAACGCAAGGAGTTCTTCGCTATCCGCGATCTCGACGATGCGGAAGAGTATTTCTCTGTACTTCCCTCGGAGCATCAACATCTTCTCGTCGAGAAGCTTGTCATGTCTGCTATTGAGGCGAAGTAGGCTGATGCCAAACTCGTTGCCGACCTGTTTGAGCGTGCACCGTATCAGCGCTGCTACCAGCCCGTTCAATGCGGATGTCGCTTCCTCGTCGAAACCGATGCCAACACGTCCCCGAAGGTTGTCACGGTCCTTGATGCATCGCTCGCATCATCGACTTCCCCCTTCGCTGTACATGCACTCGCCTCCAATTATACTGTCTTCCTCTCTGGAACTAACATTGCTTCATACTTGCGCATTCTCGGAACCGGGGAGATCAAGCTTCACGAAGTAGACTTCGCGACACTCAAGACCGATGCTGCGGCGCCTGCTCCGCCTACGTCTGCAATTGCCATTCAGGAAAAGGCAGCGAAAGAGGAAGGGAGAAACGACGGCGCCGTGAAGGCTGCGTTTGGCGTGAAGAAAGAGGTCGACTTTCCGGTATCGTATACGAACGTGTGCTGATTGTTCTGTAATCCCTCACTTAGTGCTGACAAGTATCATATGTGCTGATCAAGGCCGATATGTTAGACTACTACAGCGTTAGTGGATGCTGCAGTCTTAATCACTGGTCGCACATCATCTGGGAAGCAGTACAAGGTATTTTGAAAAAACAAGCATCTGCATCTCAGGTCCTTACTTGCCAACAGAACGGTTCAACGCAAGAATCAAGGAGATGGGTGAGTGTAGAGCACTCACATCATCGACTTCCCTCTTCGCCGTACATGCCCTCGCCTCTGATTTTATTGTCTTCCTCCCTGGAACCAACATTGCTTCATACTGGCGTGCTCTCGAAACGGGGAGACCAAGCTTCACGAGGTAGATTTCGTGGAACTCAAGGCTGAGGCTGTGGTGCCTGCTGTGTGCACGTCTGCAATTGCCGCCCAGGAAAAGGCAACGAAAGAGGAAGGGAGAATTGACGGCACGGTGAAGATTGCTATTGGCATGAAGAAAGAGGTCGACTTTCCGGGTTGGTATACGAACGTGCATTGATTGTTCTATAATCCCTTACTTTGTGCTGACAAGTATTATAGGCGCTGACTAAGGTCGATATGACATGCGTCTTCAGAGGGAGCTCCGAGCTTGAGGAGCCCATAGCAATCCGTCCGACTACAGAAACGGCTATGTATCCCTACTACACCAAATGTATCAAGAGCTATCGTGATCTATCCCTCAAGCCCAACCAGTGGATCAGTGTTACGCGCTGGGAGTCCAAGAGCCCCCAGCCGTTCCTCCGTACGCGCGAGTTCCTATGACAGGAAGGCCACACTGCGCATCTCACGAAGGAGGCCGACACTGAAGTACGGGTAATTCTCAATTTACATCGTCGCGTGTACGAGGTGCTGCTTACCGTACTCGTCATCACAGGCATCAAGTCGGACAAGGAGAAGTTTGCCAGTGGTCTTTACATGACGACCGGCCGTGGCATCCAAGCTGCGACGTCGCATTGCCTTGGCCAAGACTTCTCACGGCCAGAGATGTTCAACGTCGTGGTCGAAGACCTGGACGATCCGCAGGGTACGGGTCCGAACGGTGGTAAATTATTCTGTAGCAGAACTCGTGAGGCCTTAGCACGCGCATGGTCGGAATCATGGTCATGATTCGCGGCGACAACCAGGATCTTGTTCTCCCATCACGCATCGCTCGCGTCCAAGCAATCGTTGTCCCCTGCGGTATCACCATGCACACTAATAAGCAGGAGTTAAACGACCGCTGTGAGGAGCTCGCGAAGACGCTCAGGAAAGCGCGAAGGTGGATGTACGGAACGGCGACACTCCTGGCTACAAGTTCAACGACTGGGAACAGAAGGCGCGAAAATTCAATTATTCCTTATTTCTCGGTTTTCCTGTGGTCTTACAAATGGCTTTTTGTCCAGGTGTTCCACTTCGCCTTGAACTCGGTCCGGTTGATATCCAGAAGAAGCAAACACTTTCTGTGCGACGTGATACGGGCTTGAAGGAGACTGCCGTACCTGCACTTCTCAAGACTATCCAACAGGAGATGTTCGAGCATGCGAAGGCAAGGTACATGTCTTGCCTGTGCGTCACGACAATGGGACGATGTCGTGCTGACATTGCTTCATACTTGCGTGCTCTCAAAACCGGCGAGACCAAGCTTCACAAGGTAGATTTTGTGGAACTCAAGACCGATGCTGCGGCGCGCCTTACATCGTCGCATGTACAAAAGGAGCTGCTTGCCGTACCCGTCATCCCGGGCATCAGGTCTGAGAAGAAGTTCGCCGGTGGTCTGTACATGATGACCGTGAAAGGCTTCATTCCGACGACCGGCCGTGGCATCCTTTTAGTTTAGAATTTGTTTAAATACACTCAATTGCCACAAGAATCTGTAAGAAAATGATTGAAAAGTTTGGAATGCCACCTAAAACCGGTAAGAAATGGTGTGAAATGCCATTAGAATTTATTGGAATACATAGAATCTGCTCATAAATCGTACGATGCTTGGGATTCCGTTGGAATCGGAATCGGCCAGAATCCGTTGGAATTGCTTGAATATTCTACAGATTCTATATATTCTACGGTTTCTGACCGGGAGGTTTTTCCTGATGTAGGGCACGGCCCCGTATCTGATGCGACACGGCCAAATCTTTTGGGTCCCATACGGAGGCGGCTGTATTTATTTGAGTAAAGGTGCAATGGGGTAGGGATGCTGGGTCGCCGTTTCCGTATCGAAGTCGGACACGGCGTTCCCCGTTGCGGTATATAAGCCCACTTCTTTCAGAGGTAACGCATGTATAAAACTTTCTCCGACGTCCGCGGCTCACCGGCTCTTTGTCTGTCTTAGCCGCCTTATCAGCTCGTTCTTCCGTTACGGTGACAATGCCGATGTAGTTGCATCTCTAGACGTAGGATAAGAAATGTCTAGGAAGCCGCCTCTTCCGGCATTGGTCTGTTTCGAGACATTATGTGGTTGAGGCAGACTAGTACGCATATACGGAGAGGAATTTTGCAAGCCATGACTACGGTCTAACTATTCCGCAGCAACTAGATGGCCTTTGGAAGCTCGCGTCTGCCCTTTCGGAGCACCGGGAGCAGACACTGGCAGGCTCACTGGCCCATTGTTCACGTCATTGCACCGCGACAGGTTCCGGTCGCATTTTATGTTCCATTCAGCTGAAGAATACACTATTTAAAGCAAGAAAATCTACGAGTCTCTCATCAAAGTCACTCGACAGGCCACCTATCCCTTCCGTTTGAGCTCTTACTTTTGACATGTCCGCAACATCACAAAAAAAAGCCGCCCAGCCTTCGCAGCGTGGCCATGTTGAATTAGATCAGAAAGAATTTCAGCGCTCCATTGATGCTGAGAGAAGCAGCAAGTAACTTCCTTGCATCTTTTATGATGCTATCTTATCCCTTTCTTGCATACAGAAGCAGCAAGTCAAGGTATTAAGACCACAGTAGCATACAAAAATCGCAAGCTCGACTACACGATAGGGGACGGGAAAGACGCCATCAAAGTGGAAGGGGGGACATTCACGAGATTTGTCGAGGACTTAGAGTTATATCGCGGTGCACGTAACCTAAAAATCATAGCTAACCGTAGCCGCCGATGAGTAGCTTACCGCTTTTCTCATAAATGAAGACGTTTTGTGCAAGGAAAAAGGTTTTGTCTCTGAAGGAACTCTTACTGCACAGCATAACCTCCATACTGAATCGAGCTTCTAGCTTTGACATCACCGTACAGCATGCACAGTACAGATAAGTACAAAAAAAAGTTCTTCTGCGGAACCGGACAGCATACCAGTATCGTCATTTAGTGAGAGCAGAATGTCAACAGAAAAGTCTAAAAGAAACAAGGGCATAAAATTATTCATTTTTGTTAATAGCATTCCTTACAAACAGGATCTAAGACCAATGGGATAAACTCAGCTCTCCTTAAGTCAATAATGGTTCACATTGTTTTATCAGCGTGGAGGGAGAATATGATACAAACTTAGAAGACACAGATAAGAAGAGCAATCGTAAAGCGCAATGCGGTTTCACTGCATTCTGTGTTCGACGCGCAATATGGTCGTCCAACAACACTTCTTCTAAATCTTACGCAGCACCAACAGCACCGGAACTCCTTCACAAAGCTGGATTCCGTGCCACATTCGGATACAGCTGCGAAGCTAGTCACCAAAGGCACTTACAATATTAAGAGATGGATTCTTACGACATACTTTGCCCAAATTAAAGAGATTAAGAGGATCAAGTGCAGTTTTGATGGTCTTCATTAAGGATACTGCTTCTTCACCGAGCCTCTCCATGAGATATTTCTTCTTTCCTAATCCTACGCGATGCTCTCCAGTACCTTCACGCAAGCTGCAATTTCAAGTCAGTAAGAAGTATCAAAGCAGAATTGTATTCGAAGCGTACATGCTCCCTCGAGAGAGATCGTCTTGCTGATCATCGTATCAATAACTTCTTTCACGAGTTTCAGCTCCTCGCCTGTGCGGTAGAGGATGACACAGTGGAAGTTTCCTGTTAAGAATGAGCATCCAGAAATAAGTTTCTCTCAATTCATACAATGCAAAACGCAACTTACCATTTCCGATATGCCCACCCAGGGGCGATACCAAGCCTCGTGCAGTGAGTTCTTGTTTTGTTGAAGGTACAAGGTCAGGAAACTTCGATACTGGAACACTATGTCCGAATGCGACGTCCGAAACATTAGTACGCATTCATGAAAAAGGCACTTCAAATGAATCTCACCAGACATTCGTGACAGCATTCCGAACAACACGTTCTTTCGGTCAGGACACGAGCAGTTCGACCACATCCTCTTTCGTGATGTGCCCATATCCATGTCCGCCACACTTGCCAATCACGCTCTCGATGAGGCGTTGCATGTCTTCTCGCACCTCTTCAGGCCCTGTATTCGAAGAGGACCGTGTCGGCCTCGGCCCAATTTCATGAGTAAGCACCGCATTGCTTTAAAGCTCGAATCGACAGGCCATCAGCCAGTTCCACGCATTCTGGATGATGTCATCAGAGCAAGAAAATAAGAAATGAAGTGCTACCCACGGATAGAAGCGCCATGATTTAGTGTATCGCAAACGGCATGCATGGCGCTTCGCACATCGCAGAAGGGAGAAGGCGACGTACAGAACCAAGAACGCCCATGTACCCATAGGAAAGAAACGAACATTAGCAAATGCGTATGCAAGCCAAGGTGAGAGTCTTCATTCCAAGTGAAAGAATGCTCATCATTTTAAGAACTTTTATCCTCACAATAGATAACTCTATGCAGGAACCGACAACTAGGACTCTTATTTAGTTGCCGCAGCACCGTTGGTCCTCTAACAAAGTGTATATGTAATCATTTCTACGACTATACTTATTGTTGCTCCAGCCTCAAGAGTCAAGACCATCGTCTTCGACGCAAAGCGTCTCATCGGTCGCATTCTCAACGAGTCCCGACGCCAAGTCCCATTACATGTGGCATTGGCCCCTTCTGGATTGTCAGCAAGGCTGGAAAACCGGTCATCTCAACGATGCAAATCCGTGAGTCGTTAACTCGGCTTTGGATATAGCTAATGGATAAATTTGCAGACTCCAGAAGAGATTAACGCTTGTCGATGAACGCCATACATCTGTCGCCGTGGGCATCGAACTTCTTGTCTATTCGTGCGACCGCGTCATCGCAGCAGCCTCATTTTGCGGCCTTGTTCCTTTGCTCCTCGCCTCTGTCGTTTCCAAGGCCATCTGAGCAGCGACACTGCCTTCATGTACAACAAAGTACTTCATTAAGCCGATGACGAGAATTGCCGCTGGGAGGAGTGAAACATGTGGCTAACTTGAATGAAAAGGAATTTGTTGTGGTCGGAGTTGGAGACGCGTTTGTCAGATTGTCAAAGGTAGTACGTCTACCTTTTACTTTTTACTTGACTATCTGTCGATAGTACATTTACAGATGCTGGCTGCCGACATGGTCTACCTTATGGTGGTGCGCGTGGCGCATCGGGACCGTATGAAAGAAGTCAGTGATGTCGTTGCGCTTGAGGACGTGTAGAGCGATTGAGTCCATCCATGCCTGCGACGGTCGACAGGATGATGAGGGAGGGTGAGGTGTGGGTGGAGGAGTATGTCAGCGTTGTCCAGGAGGCATCCAATGCTGCAGAGGGCGAGGCTATGACTTTGGCTGTGGAAGAAGTTCATGCCGAAAAGTCAGACTCATCGTCTTCATCTCCCAGAGCGTCCGTCATATCGAAGCCCTTCTTCCACGAAAATGCAATGTGCGTGAACCCAAGACAGCGCGTGCGCATCGCTCGATCACTTGTTAAATTTTTTGGTTTCTACCCTCATTACCGCTTCATCGCGTTCATGCGCGAAGATGATGGACTAAGATCCAACAAGGTCACGAAGAGCACTGACGACACAACGGAAGAGAAAAAGCGGGCGGAAGCTGTTCGTAACGCTACGCGTGCGATGCGTGCCTCGCTCGTCCAAGCCCGCATCCGTCTGCGTGGAAGAATCGTTGTACTCGACTGGGAGCCTAAGGATATCAATGAAGGATCCCGAGACGCGAATAAAGCTACGGCGGAGACTAAATTAAATACGAACGCGAAAAAACGCGGAGGGTGCGGACGCAGCGCTAGACTAGTCGAAGATTGCGAAGATGAAGTGGGCGAAGCCGAAGGCATTGACACCCGAGGAAGAGGAGAACTTAGACCGTCTCTTTGCTCGCTCGAATGGCCGGCGGACGCGGCGAGAAGCGAAAACTTCGCCGCCAGCTACAGAAAGAGTGGCAGAGACGTCGCCGAAGCCGTACCATCCTCTCCATCGCCACCTCCCCCATTTCCATCCCAAACTACCCCCATTTCCACAAGGGATTCACGGCCATGCGTTGAGGCAAAGCCTAAAGCGCCCTCTACTCCGCCAACGTTGACCGGTTCGAAAGTGCGACAACCCGCGGTAATGAAGGAAGTGGAGAACAGCCGTGCGCGACGCGCTATGCGCAAGGCGGAGCAGAAGGAGCGGGCGGGGTTCAAGCGAAGTTACTTGGATGGTTAGGTCGATAGACGCAGCATGGCCTCTACATTAGGTACATCTATAATCATCATTTAATGCAAGTCCATTCCATCCCTGAACAGTGCTAAACTGGTATATTGAGTGTGCTCTCGGAGTTTTCACTCGTTCCATCGTGTCTAATTGAGGAAAAAAAAGTATAATAGAAGGCTCGATACAAAATAAGAACTGTACACATCTACAGTATGTATCGCGCCTCATCGCACATCAAGCAAGCAAAATTACATCCACACCGCTTCAAGCCCTTCATACTTTTCCAAGTCCATATTCATATCCACAATATATACCACCGTATCCAAATATCGACTAGTTAGATTAAGCAGGGGGAGGGAGGACCGGAGAAACGCCTAGTGCTGCTTCTCTTGAGCTGCGCGCTCGGCAGCGCCGTCTGCGGCAAGCCGCATGCGCGCAGGGCTCTCGAAGCGACGCTCAATGGTGCGTGCGATAGGGTATACGATGGCGCTGAAGGCACAGCTGAGCTCGAAGCCGATATCGCCGCCAAACGCAGGGTCACCAACTGGGCGTTTTCGTCAGCGAGGAGATCAAAAGGTGAAAAAAGACATACATACTTTTAGAACCAAGAACGCCAACATACCTGAGACATGATCGAACGTTAAGCAAAACGGACATAAAGAAACACATATTGTAAGGCGCACCACTCCGTCGCCATTCCCAGTACGGCACCCATCACACCACATCCAGCAGCCAACGCAGAAGCGAAGCCAAGTGGGAGGTGTTCTGGCTTGTTATAGTCATCAGGGTTATAGTTCGCCCAGCGGCCCTTGCGGAAAATGAGGTGCTCCTCAATGAGGATCGTCGAGAAGATCGCGAGCCAGTAGCTCAGTAACACGAGTAACGTGTCGAGCCATGCCTCGAAATGCGATGCACCGACTATCGAGAGGATGATGTAGATGACTGTCCCTACCAAGACGAGGAAGACGCGAGGGATGCGCTGTACTTGCGTTCCCAGAACCTGAAACGTAAGCGCAAACGAGTACATGTTCGGGATGCTGTAAATTACAAGAATGAGCGTCTGATCGTGACTCTGAAACCGAGAGATGGACAAACTTGTTTCCCACGATAGACAATGCCATGATGACCTGCAAGAACCGGCCGAATCCTCCTGCGGGGGAAAGCGTCGCCGCCAGAAGTGCACCGACGCCACCCGCAGCGTAGCGCGCCTGCCAATCCTCGCGCGTGACCGTTGCCGCAGCAGCACCCAGGCACTCGATCAGGATGCATGGAAGGTTGAGGCCGGCATAGGTAAGCCAGAAAACAGCGCTCGCGCTGACATCCTCCGGCAGGTTCACGGTGTAATCAGCCGCAAGACTCGACCAGCCCAGACCGAATCCAACGATGGCAGCACCAAAACTGAGCACATTGGCAGCTTCGACAGACCCTGTGCCCGCGAACGGCCCAGAGTCCATGTACTTTGCAGACAGGCCGAGGGAGATAATAAAGATGATGACAACAGGGATCCATGAGTAGCGCTCGTACAGATGGACATAGCGATACCCGAAGAGCGCGAAAACGGCGGTAAGGATCGCGATGATAACGATAGCGGCTGCCTCTGGGATCTGATGCGAGTCGGAGACGGCACGCAGGGCTTGTCCGCCGACGATAGAATTGATAGTCGACCATCCAATGCAGGCAATGACGTTCAGGATGACCGGGAAAAATGCGACTGCGGCGTGTCAGCGCTGGATCAAAAAGAGGTATTGAAGTTACTCACAGTAGTACCCAAAGCTGAACCGCGATATGGTCATCTGACGCAGACCAAGCCGGGGACCAAAGACCGCAAAGTACGCAACCGGCAACGTCGACAACAAATTGAAGAAAAGAATTGATAAGCAGGCTTCCTTCAAACCAAGGCCAAACGTGGTGATTCCGAGCGTGCCAAGGGAGTAGGTGGAGATGGTCGAGTTGGCCGCGAGCCACATGGTCGCCGAGTCCCAGAGGTCGGCGACGGTGCGTGCAGAGCGGTCTTCAGGGCGAATTCGCTCGATGCCACGGACCTCTACGCCAAACTTGTCCACATAGAGAACGGCGCGCCAGAGAGCTGCGAGCAGGCCCTTACGAGGGACTTCGATACCCTGTGCCTCAAGGCCTGTCTCCTTGACCTCGATATCTGCGTTCGTGGAGCCCTTCTCGGAGTCGTCAAGCTTGTGCGAGGACGACGACATGGCTGCTGCTGCGGGCGAATATGACGGCAAAGGGGAGTCGCGGGCGTCTAGAACGACGGGAGAGGTAGTCGAGAGCAGCTCGAAAGGGACATCGAAAATTTACTGGAGGTATTTAATGGAAGGGCGATAAGGAGCGAAGGTGGTGCGTGCGCTCTTTCGATAAGAACCATTGCCGTGTGCCTCCGTCATTCCTTCCTCTACGCCTATCACCCTTCTGTGCCTGCCAATTCAATGCCTGTCGTCCACCTACAAATAGTCTTCCTTCGTCGTCGTCGTCACCGTGGGCGATGTTGAGCGACGTACGTCGAGCACAAAAAGTTTCAGCGAAAGTCCCGCGGGTGATCGGCTGCGAGATCGACGGATCATTCACGTTCGAGACGCTGTCGCCGTCGCTTTGTGTTGCATTGAAGAGCTACGTGCTAGTGCTAGTAGCTGAAGAAGTTCCTTTGCGTCGAGACTAAATCCATCTCGTACTCACCGTTCACGCGCTCACGGGCATCCACATGCAGGCAACATCCGGAGATTGCAGTAGCCGTTGCCGGTCTATCTGAACCTTGTCTCTCTTCGCCAATCATCGACCGCAACTCATGCACGCATCCAATTCATCCCTTCGTTTCTCCCGCTCTTTACAACGCAACCTACCAACATTCCCGAATTCACCTTCTCAGACTGCTTTATATGGCTATTAAAGTTGTCAAGGACCCACTGTGAATCGCGTGTCTATCACTGAGCTGACGTTTCTTCGATTGCTAAGGCATCAAGTAATCAATCCGCCAAGGCGCATGTCAGTGTCACCCCTCGAAGTCCGCTCATGCTCGTCAGTGAGAACAGCTCAAGATAAATATATAAAATTCACCTCCACGGGTGTCAGATAACACTATCGTCAGCGCTGCTTTATCTCAGGGCACTGTATCGCTCAGAGGAACGTTTCTTGGACACTGCCAGCTCAATACAAAACATGCCTTTTCCGCTCTACCTGTGGTATTTCAGGCGAATAAAGTGGATTTCCTTGTCTCACCGTGGATTCTGCTCTCAGGAACCAAAATGGCTGTAGTGGTCGAACACGTCTGGGAGGCGCGCATTGCCGCTTACACGTGCGTTCAGTTTATATTAATTACCCTGCTCGGACTCAGGGTATTGGCAAATAGTGCGCCTCGGGCACTCAAATGTCCTCATCAATCTGTGTGTCCTCTTATCCCAATGTCTCGTACTGTGATCGTTCATTCCCATTACGTCGCATTTGATCTATTATTGACATACGTAGGTTTTGAACGGTGCGGGCGAACTCGCCGCCAGAAACGCTGGCGTATCGCAGGGCCTCTGGCCACTCCCGCAGAAACTCCACTTGATGCCAAACGGGAAGCCTGGCTCTGCCTCTTTCGCAACACGACGTCGAGCCTATCTCATTTCATCTCGAACTCTTCTCTATACGAAGGAAGGCTCCAGATGACATTTCTGAAGTCTCATCATCCGCGTTTCCCTACGAAATGGGTTCTGTATTCTTCCTTTCCATATGTATTTCCTGAAATGGATTTGAATGCTCATTTGTTTATTTGTTGACAGATGGCATGACGCAGGCGAGCTTTTATCTCGCGTGTGCCGCCCCATAACATTGCTTATCAACTCTTTTGCGTATATCACAGGCAGGCTCGGGAATGCGGGTTTATAGATCGGCTAGGCGCTGACGCGAGGTATCAAGACGATGGCCTTACGCTCGTCGGAGTCTATGTTGGCGATGATTTTCGGTCTCGCGCCCTTGACCGAAGAGTGAGGTCTGCGTCCTCTTTAAAGCTTCTCTCGCTCCGACCACTGCCATTTTCGTCGAGTCATCATCTTGTACCCCGCGAGTCTCTACATGCGGATTTGCCTCTCCTCTTGCACCAGCTGTATTGTTCTATGCCTTCTTTTTGGCGTCTCAGATCGCTCGAAGTGTCACTTAGAATTCTGGCCAACCTCCACGTAGCCCCGTGCGGGCTACAATCTGTTCTCGAGTGGATCTGTACCGCCACGCACAATAGCATCGATTTTATACACGGGTCGTCAGGCTTAGCGGACGCCAAGGTCAGCGCATTCAATTCGAAAGAAATAAACTGGCCTGCCCAGCGCGTTGCGTCGTCTCATACCTGCCTGGTTCAGCTACTTGTGGAAAGTACATATTTCCTAAACAGCAAGTGGTTCCTGAGCTAACCTCACACAAAAACTGAACAGTCAAAGCAATGTTTTGAACTGCCTCCGGCCGTCTGGTATGGTAGCTTCTCGTCTCTTTATGAACTTCAAGAAGATTCCTAGCAAGCATTCGACATTAAACAGACTCATCTGCACCTGTGATACAGCTCGATAAATTATCGATGAGCAAGTGCGTGTATACTGCATTGAAAACGACCCATGTTGACTTCATGTCGAAATGACTGGGCAACGAAAGCCCCCTATGGGTCATAAAGAAAAAGAAACATGCACTCAAAATGTTCCACTTCGCAACCACTACAGCCAGGCTGGTCGGCGCACTGGCAACACTAAGGTTTAAATGTTCGACATTGTTCTGAGGTTCTGTACATCATTCTCTTCAAGAATTACATCGGGTGCAAAGACAATGGACACACTCCTTAAGCTGCGCCAGCAGCCGCTGGAGCACAACAGAACTCGACGTGAACATTATCGCTGCTGTTACTATCAGTGCTGCAGCTCTCAGAAGAAGATACGCAGTTCCCCCAGTCAAGCCCATCGGGCGTTTGCACAGAGTCCGGTGTTTGTCTGAAATCAGGTGAGCGTATAGGCCGGCTTATCACTAGAAAATTTAAGTAGACGTACGTGCCCACACTACAGACAGCAGTGGAACCGTTTTCATAGGTGCCGCAGATGTTAGTGTCGTCGAAGCCTGACTTCTCGTCAATGACCGTGCAATCGCTGCTAACGATCACCCCGCTCTGAGTGTTCAAGCAAGTCTGTAATCAGCACTTCGTGCACAAATCACCGAAGAACAATCGGATAGACACTTTCAAAAAACGCAAACATACCTCGGCACGAGTAGCATTAATATTGAAGGGAAAGACGATTATGCCGACCCCGATATTCCCCGTTGGGCATACTGCAACTGTCTCTGGGATGTTTGATATAGCGATGATGACACCCGTAAGAATGAATGAGATATGTTTACTAAGAAGAGTCCTCATGGTGTCTGTTTCGAGTTGTAGTAGAGACGGTATTCGCTGTTCGACAACGTTGTAGAGTACCGAGTCTTTATAGTAGTTATATTTTCCCTGACTGAAATCGTCATTTGAATTTTAACACCGCCTTTCGGTACGAGGGCAATGAATGAGCTGAAGGCGGAGAATTTGTGAGCTTCACATTGTGCACATGAGAGTCTACTCATTTCTCTTTGCAATGTCCGACACTCTCGATGTTGTACTTTCTCACTCGGATGTTCTCTGCCGAAAGAGTGGGACTAGGTCGGCTGCTGACGCCCTCTCCGATATGATTGAAGTGAGCGTTGATTTGAAACAATGGATATCAAAATTGTGCCTGGAAGACTGTCACGAGATACAATAATCTAGCGGTGAATATACTAAGCTTACCCGTATTTTCAATTTCCGACGTAGATCAAGTAATGCACGGACAATGCGACCTGCGACTTTCGAGAAGTGCATCTTTGCGCAAGCCACGGCCCTGAAACCTCTCATATTACAAAGTTGGCGTCCAAAGTAGCTTTAGTGACTCAACCTGCATCGCCTGCCTTCGGGTCGGCTGACCAGCAAGGGAAATTCTCAATGCGATCAGCGGTACGGAGAACAGGGTGCACGGTCGGTTTGTCATCCGTCATAATCGGTTCATTTTCTCTCGAAGTAATCGCTTCAAACGGACTATGATCAGGTTGGAAAGTTCTGGATGCTCTTTGGCACAGCCCAGTCAACTAATTTACATAACAAAGTTACGGAGGGAACTGTCTAAGGCAGCAGAATTCGACAGCGATATCTCCGTTGATACTGCCGTTGCTATCGCTGCTGCAAGTTACGGTTGACGGCGTACATTCTGTATAATCTTTCCCGTCGAATGTCTCCACAGTGTCTGGGGTTTCGCTGCGATCGATGTAAGGTCAAATTCCAGCTAAGGATCGGATATCGTAGCAGACTTACGTTCCCGCACCGCAGACAACAGACGAACCACCCGCATAGGTCCCACAGATGTCGGTGTCGTCGATGCCGCTCTTCCCATCGATGATGGCACAGGTATCATTGATTATCACGGCTCTCTAGTCATAGCAGCGTACACTGATAAGCATTTACTTGCGGGTGCTTTCAGACAATGAAGACGTACCGTCTCACGAGCTCCCATATAATTTAAATTCTCTGTGACAACGCCAAGTCCGATTTCTCCAGAGCCACATACCGCACCTGCCTTGGGAATGTTTGCCAACGCAATGGTGATGATTGCGACAAGGGAGGCGAGGCGACTACTGTGAGGGGTGATCATGATGTTTGATAGATGGTTCTAGCAAGGCGGAGACTGCTGCAGAACAATGCGACGGAAAGACCCTCCTTTTATACAAGGAGCGGTGGCGCTGTGCGTCAGTACACATTTATTCTAGAATACGATGTGCACGGCGCATCACTTCATGTTTGCATTGAAGAAAATGCTTCAAGGACGGACCGCCGCTCCGGTGTTTGTACACGACAAAGCGAGCTTTGATCTGAAACACGTTCGTCAAACCGGATCAGAATCCTGTCCGTGTATTCACACCAGGAAATGTGCCGCCCATACCTTCGGCCGAGTTTTCAATATGAATTTAGCAATATAAGTGAGCTCATAGACTCAAGTGCGTTGATGTGAAACATATTTTTCGCACGAAGATCCGGACTCTGTTTTCCCTGAAGCTACTGGGCATATGAGCGACTAAGCAGACGCAGTTCAATATGGCGAATAGGTCATTCTCACAGAGGACGCTGTGCCAGTAGAATGAAACTCCATTAGTCAAACTTCCTGCAAGCAAGCTTGAGACAAACTAACCAAGATAATGACAGCAATTAAGCCCGTGATTAACCAGAGGAATACCAGTCCTCTCTGAATACCCTAAATCCACCATCCAGTTGAAGTCTTTGGCAATTGATTGTATGGCCAAGTCATGCGGAATATTGGAAAGCTAACGAGGGTTTCGTCTTTCCCAAGCTCTCGGATAGAAAGACTAGCATCCAGCGGAGCTTATCCGTCCTTGTCCTTGTCCTTGTCGCCATCATGCCGTCCGTAAGTTAGACATAGTCAAAGACTAAGCTCTATGATCCAATTTCCTTCTCGGCACGCGCGACACGGCGGTGTGGGTTTCTGTGACCAGATTGGTAAGAATCTTGGAGGCGACGTGCGGAGCTACTTGGCGCAGAAGAGCAAGTTCGCGGCTTTACGGATCTGTTGGGTCGATCATTAGAGCTACATCCACAGCAAAAGTAGAGTCAGAGTCACTTCGAGGCAGAGGTATGTGGAAGGAGGTCGCAGAAGGTATATGGTTTGTTGTGCCGGGCAGGTAGGACGTCCGAGTGGTTTGCGACCGCGAACCGCATCACGTGCAGAGGCCGACGCCGAGAAGACCGGCTCGCCGGGAGCACAACTCTCCGAAAACGCCTGCTCGCCGTGTTTCTCGATGAATCTCAGGTCACTGTTATCTTTCCTGCATGGCATCAAGTTCTTCGATTCCAATGACTACACAGAAAACAATTCATCCCTCTAGAGACGCCGAGCTGCCCGAGCTGCCGTGCTTCAGAATCGCCTCTACAAGACCTTTTCGATAGATATCTGTCTCCGCCGAGAGTGGAACAGGTAGTACTGTTAAAAGAGGAGACTCTACACGTCTCCTGTAATCTTTCCTTAGGCTGAGCGAGTCGCCCACGTCACAAAAGGTCATCTAGATTGAGTAGTCGACAACCAGCACTTCGTTTCAGACTCCACCCAAGTCGCTCTTCTCTACGCATCCTCACCATTTTCCTTACTGTGAAAATGAACTTTCCAATTGTTCCTGTGCAACCAACTTCTGCAGATCCGCTCCCCGACGTACCACCGCAGGTCTGTCTGCTGAACAGACCATTTCCATCGCCATATATATTAATGCATCACCTCCTTGTTCACAGCCGACTGTAGATGGTTTTCTGCCCCTCGAGCCTTGGCTGGAGCGGCGTCTCACACAACAGACCGATCATGCCGACCACGCTCCATACGACTACCCCCTTTATGGAGCAATAAATGCGCTTCTCTGCACTCAGTTCCCACTCCATCGCAAGTTTCTAGTCAAGCCACAGGCTGGACTTCGGGTGACTTCTATGGAGGAAGCGACGGATTTCGGACCACAGCAGACCCGCACATCTGGCGGAACCACTGGGAATGTCGTACCGATTTACCCGGACTTTGTCGTTGCCCGTGTGCAGGAGCAACTCAACCAAGATTGGACTTTGTGCATCATCGAGGTGAGGCAAGAAGACGCTGATCTTGACCATTCGGAAGTCCAAATCGAGAAACACCTCACGCGTGCAGGAAAAGAGAACTGGAGACTCGGTGTGTTGCGGGGGTTCCTGGTCTTTGAGAGTACTGTTTTCGCCTATCGCATCGACAACACGCAGCAAGACCCGTTTCCGCAACGTGATGAAGTCTGGGATTTGGGTGCGACGGATGGACTAGCGTTTAAACAAGCTCTTTTTGGTATCGCAAGAAAGTATTGGGGCAATTGGGAGAATGGATGGTGGGGGAATACTTTTGTGGGACCGTATGAGATCCCTCCCCAGTAGCTATTGTATTTTGTATGCCACGCAATCAAACCCTACCTATGCTGATTCCTAGGCTCCTACCCAAACTGACGGGCCAATGTTTGGTGAGCCCTAAGCCTGTCACGGGATGATAATCAAGGAAATGTATTTTACTTTAGATCCCATTTTCCTTTCTGACTCGGTGAGACCATCCTAAAATATTTCTGAGGGATACATGTGCCATAATCATTATCAAAACCAGTGGTCTGCGTTATTCTACACTAGTCCTCGAGAACTAGAGGTAATACGAATCAAGGCTCTCACGTGCGTATGTGCCAAATCAGTTTCAACGCGTCGGAGATCGAAGTACATCAACGACTTAAATACATCAATCCACCTACCCGTCGAGATCTCTTCGACTTGTCTTCCGCATCTCACTTGACTCCCTTATAATGGGCACCGATTCAAACCTTCACTACCACCCCACGCTCCCAGACGAAGCATTGTCATCAGGTCATGATCTCGAAACCCTGTTACAGGCAACAACAGAAAGTATTCGAAGCGAGCGGCAGCAGGCGGACCACGAGGCCTTCATGTATCGTGTCAGCTTTGTGAACGACATCAAAGCACAATTCGAGGACACTCCTGATGTTTATCGTACTTTTCTGAACGTTTTGCACGACCGTTCAGATGGGATGTATGTGCCAGTGTTCATTTTTTTTTCTCAGTATTCACATGTCACACAGCATTAGTATACTGGAAATGATTCTGCGCGTGTTGGGCTTGTTCTGGGGGCACGATGATCTTTTGCGGCGATTCAACTCGTTCTTGCCTGACGACTACCTCGTCGAATACACGAGCGACGCGATAGAGACGATGACAAGCATCAATATTGCAACGCCAGACGGAACAGTAACATATTCCATAGAGCAGGTTCGCGAACGTGACGTGTTCCATCCAGATCCGGCTGCTATTGTCCAGAGCATTTTGTCGGTGGTTCAGTCCTCTGTCGCCACGCTCCAAAGAGATACTTCTTCGTCAGTTACAGAATCAAGCATGCCATATAGCGTGCCATCTTCTGTAACGACACTGAGTGAGACGGTGGGGACTGCCTTGCATGGAACTAAGCACTCAGTGGATTCCGGAACTCAGACGTATCCTCACGTACATCAAATATAAACGCGATGGCGACCGCCTCTCGGACCGTGGGTCGCGTCACATATCATAATCTGGATCAACGGCGATATCGGAGTGGTGGAAAGACGAGGCGGAGACTCGGGATGGTCGGGAAGGGCGAGGCACGCACCAATTTGTGCAAATAAATGTGCGGTGGATTGTCAGGTTAGCCCGCGACGCACCACTCAATTTTGAACCATTTAGCTTAGTTGCTTTACTGCAAAATGCGTGAAAGTTTTTCAGGCGGAACTGAGAATGTAACAGAGCCGTGCGGGAAACGATGATAAGCATTCATGTGCATGAACCCCATATTTGTGAGTAGATTCAACTGGACGAACATCGATATATACATGCCTGCCTGTCAGACCGTCTTTGCGGGAGACGGATCATATCTACCTTGAAAATCCTCCAGCTGTCAATTTTGTAAATGCTATTGAGGCGCGGTTCGAGCAGAGACCTGAAGCTGATTGATATTTCGTGGATACCTTACAGGACGCTAGAAGCGGGAAGTATGTATCCATCCGCTCTCATGATAAGTATTAAACTCCACCCACACTGGTAGGACTGGTAGAATCTATATGGTACAAATAATCCGGGGAATGATGACCTTTTGCGACAATTCAAATCGCACTTATCCGAGGCCGTTCATCTCGAGACGCAGTAGGACTGATGACAGGTATCATGATTACGATTCCGGACGAACAATAACACTTTCCCGCGACCGACTTCACAATTGTATGGCATCTCGTTCTTCTCTTGTGACCATTACCCCGACTACTTCATCTGCGGCCCACGACCATGTCACTATGTCTAATGGCGTAGCATCACGGATTATGTCAGATTCAACGATGCTGAACAGCTCACGATCTCCTGACTTGTCCCTTCACTGCGCAGGACTAAACGGCGGGGCGTTGTGTGGCCACTCATTAAATGCCATGGGGACTGACCATTGGAGTACTGACATCGCCAGGAACGCCAATAATAGGAGGAAATGGTGGGTCAACGGGAAATTTAGAGTGCCGCAAAAATTGAACAGAGATTCGGGTCGGTCGGCGGAGGTACGCGGTAACTGGAATTTACGATCGATGATGAATTTTAGCCATGCCTCGCCTTCAATCTTAGGACCATGTAGCTTAGTTGCTTTGCTCAAGCATACATGGTCGATTGTCAGACTGAGCCAAAGCCTCGATACTCGGCATAATACTATATAATAAGCCACTTTGCCTTTTGGTTGCTATGCATTGGAATGGTAGTTAAGTGTATTCAGCTATGGTGCAGAAATGGAGGGATTTTTGATTATGTGTTGAGGATGAAATACAACTACTACCAGGATATTTGGAATAAATATGATACTGCATACAAGATAGGACATGTGCATCACGAGACTAATTGTTTGCAGAAGGAAATTGAAATCATGTTTGACACTGAGTTTCTGCTATTCACTGTTCCAGTCTCCTATTCTAGTCGACTCTCGCATGTTTGCTTAGTTGTGACGGAGTCCAGTTCAAATTCTTTCCTCGAGGCACGTCGTTGCCAGGCCAATAAAAAAATTACATTCAAGCACACGTTGGAAATACTAGGATGCATTTAGAATGGATCAGTAACAGTTGTAGCGATATCGGCTCCCAGAGTCGTAGATGTATGCACTTCTCTACCACCGATGCTCACTAGTGGACTCTTGATCTGTTCGCATTTTGACCGCAAACCATAGCAAATATTGCGTCGTGCAGACGCATAGAAAAGTATTTAAAGGCAGGGAGAAATGCCAGGAGCCTCAGCATTCGAAGTCAACTGACAGCCCATATCTTCTTTTCTACCTTGCAAACTTAATATGCCATCTGGACGAGATTTCGACCATATTCGGACCATCTTCAACGGCGCCCAAGGCGGCTTAACTGGTCAAGGTGCCAGAGATGCACTTTTTAAGGCTGCAAGGGACGGCAAGTAACATCTCTTCAATTTGTTTGCTCTCCTGTCTCATCCATTTGTTTGTACAGTGTCGAGGCTTCGTGGGCTTACTACCGAAATTGTTTACCGAGGAAATAATAATGTCAACTTTAGAGTATCTCGGAATGGAGAAGTACTTGAAAGTGGTCAGGGGGTGCACTTCACTGAATTTATTAATAGGCTAGAAGTAGTGACTGCTGTGTCAAGGCTGTATTATTGAGGCTACCGCTGACTCTATGTAACGGACATGCCATCTATCAGTATTGAAGAATTAATAGAAGGAATTTTTGCATAAATGAGAGACATTTTGTTTCTAGTATGGTGCTCTTCAGCCCGGACGTCAACCAATAGAATTAGCCAACTTCATGTTTCTATCATGAACACAGATTCACAAAATGTATGGGGCATTCTCAAAATTCGATACAGAACGAGTTATTTTCATAAGCTAGCCATGAGTGTTTCTCGGAAATCTACCCTTTCAATTGATGCTACATTCATGAAATGTTTGAGAGTGTTTTATCAGTGTTTGAAGGATTGTGTGGTTGTGCCTCCGTCCATCTTCTATGTGCATTGAAGCAGGAAATAACTCTGAGTATGTACTTGATACTTCTCAGTATAGTAGAGACTCACTGTAATCATCCATGGTCTCTTCAGAGCTTTATCCTCAAGTTGTACGTACTACGAGGCACGCAGAGAGGTTATAGACACAAATGTTCAGGACATTCGGAGTGTGGAATCGAGCTACTTACCAACCACAGTATGTTATCTCATCAATCCCGGTGGCGAGCGCCTGCTCGTCATTGATGAGATAATGAACATTATCAGAGAGCCAGCTGTTCAACTGCACATACATCGAGAAATTTAGCACATCTGGGAGACACTTCTTCATTCTAAACAATCACAGCTTAAAGCTTAGTATGTAAAGCTGATCGACGACAGCGTCGCCCAGTGAGATTTCACTTCATCCTCTGAATAACCCAAATCCACCATCCAACTAAAGGCTTTGGCGATTGTCTGGTTGGTTAAATCAAGCGGAATATCGGAAAAGCTGACAACCGTTTCATCTTTCCCAAGCTCCTGGACAGATAAGACGAGCATCCAGCGACGTTTATTGTCCTTGTCCTTGTCGTCGTCCATGCCACCCGGAAGATCGATGTAAACGAGGAATAGGCCAATGCCAGCCCTGTTGGTTCTTCCCATTACGCGACCCACTGCAGTGTGAGTTTCCGTGACCGGCTCGCCAGCAATCTTGGAGGCGACGCTGCGGAGCTGCTTGGCAGAAAAGAGGAAGCCTGCAGCTTTGCGCATCTATCAGGATGGTCATTAGAGCTAACCCACAATGAAAACCGAGTTAAATCTACTTCGAGAGACAGAGGTACGGTCACGAGAGGCTGAAAGCGTGTGGTTCGTTTGTGCTGCTGGTTAGGACGTCCGAATTGTCTTAAGTGTGAAAAGAACTGTATCACGTGCAAAAGCTTAGACGCCGAGAAGACCAACTCACCGGGAGCACAATTCTCTCTGAAAACGCCTACTCGCCGTGTTTCTCGATAAATCTCGGCTCTTTTTTGTCTGTCGTGCATGGCATCATGTTCTTCGATGACAATGACTGCTCGCAGAACAAATCCTCCCTTTAGGGACGCCGAGCTGCCCGGCTCGCCATGCTGTCATGCTTCAGAATTGCTTCAACAAGGCCTTTTCAATAGATAACTATCTCCGCCGAGAGTCGAAACAACAAAGAACAGCATGTGGTATTGTGAAAGAAGTAATTCTTCAATTGATCTCTGATAAAGATGTTCTGAGGCCCCTAGGTTTTGCCCCGATTTCGCGATGTATTGTCTTCTGTGATCTTCCCTCAAACAAGCCTCACCCACATTATAAAAGGTTTCTAAGTTGCGTTGTCGACATCCAGCACTTCGCTTCAAACTTCATTCAGCTCTCTGTTCTCAACACAGCCTCCCCATTTTTGTTTTCCTTGAACAATGAACATTCCAATCGTTCCTACGCCGCAGGATCCGGCGGATCCACTCCCCGACGTACCACCACAGGTCTGTTCACTGCTACAGTAGCGATTTATATTAACATAGCACTTCCTTGTTTACAGCCGATGGTAAATGGGTTTCTGCGCCTTGAACCTTGGCTGGAGCGGCATCTCACACATCAGACCGATCATGTCCACCATGCTCCATACGAGTACTCCCTTTATGGCGTAATAAATGCGCTTCTCTGCACTCAGTTCCCACTCCATCGCAAGTTTCTAGTCAAGCCACAGGCCGGACTTCGGGTGACTCATGTCGACGCAGTGCAGCTTGGACCCAGCAAGCCAGTACGTCCGGTGGGACCGCCGGGAATGCCATTCCAATTTTCCCGGACTTTATCGTCGCGCGCATGCAGGAGCAGCTCAGTCAGGATTGGCCGTTGTGCGTTATTGAGGTGAAGCGAGAAGGCGCGGATTTTGATAGGTCAGAGACCCAAATCAAGGAATACCTTTTACGTGCAAGCAGCGAGAACTGGAGACTCGGTGTGTTGCGAGGGTTCCTGGTCTTTGGAAGTACTGTTTTTGCCTATCATATTGACAACACGCAGCAAGACCCATTTCCGCAGCGTGATGAAGATTAGGATTTGGATAGCGTTTAAGCAGGCTCTTTTTAGTGTTGCAAGGAAATATTGGGGCAATTGGGAGAATGGATGGTGGGGGAATACTTTTGTGGGACCGTATGAGATCCCTCCCCAGTAGTCTTTGTGTTTTGTAGACCGCGCAATCAATGACCAAACTGCTTCCAGCTATTTGTGGGCCATAAAAAGGCATTCAATTCAAAGTGTGCACATCATCACTGTTGCGACGAAGCTCACCAGTGAACTAGCCGCTCAATCGCATATCTACTGAGAAATTCTGATGTGCAACCTAGTATTTAGAAATCCTTTACCATCCTTAATAACCATACTGTGAACCTTATTATTTAAAGCTGATCGACGCCAACGTCGCCTAGTAAGACTTCACTTCGTCCTCTGAATAACCCAGCTCCAGAGTGCGCAGCTCTCTCTCCAAAAAAAAACTTATTCTCCATGTTTCTCGATAAGCCAGCTTCAGCTCTTACTATCGTGAAAACTTTCAAAGCAAAACTCATTTGTGCATGAAGAAGTACAGTGAACCTCAAAATAACCTTATTCGCAACAGCGGGCAATCCATTACAGCTTTATCACTGTCACTAATAGTACTCCTGAGGTCCATCACTTGCTATCGACTAGTGTTCGTTAGTTTGCTTCTCCTCTTTCGCATATTCTGGTATATTTTTTTTTTTTTTTTTTTTTTCTTGTTTGCTTTCCTCTTTCGATTATTCTGGTATACGGACATTCCACCCAACTCGAAAATGCGTATTTGTTTAATGTTGCCCGGTGTCGTACGCACAATGCCGTAAAATGCCTCCTCCAGCCATTCATACGTCTGCTCAGAGTGTGTGAGCACAGCACCTCCGCAAGGAGTAGTCGTAAGTACACAGCAAAAATAAACAGTAAAATGACGTGGACATACGTGCTTCCGTGCCTCCCATACTCGATATATTTCTTTGCCTTGACCTCATCTTCCGAACCAAAACGTACACGCCCATTCTCATAGTGCGAGCTCAGAATCCCCTGCATCGATCATCTGCAGATGATGCATGTCTTCGCTCCCAAAACGGTACAACACCGCGCCAGTGTAGCCGAGCACTTCAGTAGTGAGAATGCCGATGCCATGAGCAGAGAAACGTACAACATGCGCATTGGCGGGGTCTGGCTGTGGTGGACTGTGTGGGTTGATGCCACCCGAGGGGTCCCCGAGCGCAGGCACACCATAGCGGTGCCCCGAGTAGTTGTGATCATGTGCCATGGCTATGGTCAGACACTGATCTGCCTGATTCTCTGACTTAGTATTCAAGCGAACTCCAAGATTAAGAGGGCATACCTATGTGGATCGTACGTCGAACTCTGCTGTTCACCGTAGTGATAGTGGGAGAAAAAGAACGCTGCTGATGAGGCGGGAAGATTGGGCGTCATGCAATTGGATTAAGGGTGGGAGCACTTTGAACCTTCAGGTGCAGATGAGGTCAGCGATAGTGGGGAACAAATTAAGTCGTAGGTTCACTTGCTTTACAAATCCACTGGTCTGTTGACTGCGAGAAACTCTATCCCCATCTCGCGCTCTCAAGGAGATGCTCTGACGCTTGCAGAGTCAAAGTGCGGAGCAGCCGCCAGCGCACAACGTCAAAACAGCCACAAAATCTTTCGCTCTGCCGCGTGAGCTCCTAGGTATTACGGCGTCATCGCAAAGTTACTGGCATTTATTTCACAGTGCTTGCCGCATGACTGGAAGAGAGAGGTCAGAGGTGTAGCGGCACTTTTGCAAAAGCCTGAGAAAGTCCACTGGTAGTCGCCATATTTGTCGCTGACGTCATCTTGTGCTGTGGCTAGCAGTCAATTGGTTTCTTACTCGAACATGTACGACAATCATAGCAGAATCTTTACGTTTATTAGAAACAGTCAAAGAAGACTGAACAGTTCGATTTTCTTATCTCAAGTGGTGAACAGCACATCAGCGACGACACCAAGAACTCTTTTTTCGTCCCAAGGGCTACACTCCCATCGTTGTTGATTAGAGATATGTAGAAGACGAGATTTCGTATCCAGAATTCGGAACTCACACGCCAGTTCTACTGCTCCTTTGAGATATGCTCGTCAAACCACTTTTAATTCAGAACAATCAGTTGCAAAGACCGGCAAACGAACTGAACTCTGCTATACCTTTGACAAAAATCGTGCGCTGTCTTTAGGATAACGCTTCAGCGTGTCGTAATCGACATACGTGACTCCAAACCGCGGCACATATCCTTCAGCCCTTCAGCCAAAATAACAATCGATGAACACGGTAGATCTTATGAGAATGAAGTATGCGTACATACCATTCGAAGTTGTCAAGCAAACTCCACGCGAAATAGCCACGAACGTCCACGCCGTCATCGCTTATGGCTTTCACTAGGTTCTCCATCATTGCCTGGAAGTATTCGACTCGGTCCCTGTCGTGCAGTGCTTCCTCGAGAGGTTTGTTGCTCTCGCCAGCGGCACAGAAACCGTTCTCGGTCACGCTGGTTAAGATGTGAGTTTAGGAGAGTAGAGACAGTTAAGTCTTGGACACACTAGATAGGTGCCTTGTACGTCTCCCAGAGGTATTTGAGATGGGAGTGGAATCCAGGACCATCTTTCAACTGTGATCAGGCCAAAAGAATAGCATGCCGAGTGACCTATGATCTTACAGGTCTGTAACCAAGATAATTGGCCTGTCAAAATGATACCCAATATTAGAAAGAGAAGAAGAGAAGCTAGGAATCCGTACTTTTTGTGCCGAGTTGTGTCCCATCCGCCTTCGTGAACGTCCTTTTGACATTCCCTTGAAACTCATCTTCACCTCCTTCCTCTAAGAAAGAAAACACAATGAGCTCGGACTCGAGATAACGTGAAAAGGTCACTGACGGACGAGATTGGTCGTATATACATTGAGGCCATAAAACTCCGAGCTACCCTTGATAAGATCCTTCTCGTCTGGCGAGAAAGTGGGAAGCCGGTCACCGACCATGTCTTTGAGTAGCTGCGGGTAGTCGCCATGGTAGATCGGACCAGCAAACCAGCCTGGTGTAACCGCTCGGGCACGCTCTGTGGCCTTCAGATCTGGATGAACATTGAGCCGCGATAGCTCGAACTCGACAGAGATATGGAGTGCACACTTGTTTCGGAGTTGTTGTATGGGATGAGGGAGGTCGAGTTGAGTGTGATCCCGATCTCGCCGCCTTGCGTGGTTTTGTATTTTGAGCGATAAAGTGCAACTGCCGAAGCATGCGACAGTATCAAGTTGTGGCCGACACTTTCAGGAACATCAGTTTAAGACAAAAATTGAATGAAGAGAAGGCAAACATCCAAGGCTCCGTGCGCGAATCCCCCGCACTCGACTTCCCACGATTTGAGCTTCGACCCGGCGCAAAGATACCGGATGAATATCCCAAGACAGAGATTACCCACGGCTCATTGAATGTTATCCTGAGATATGTATCAGCAGGTCTATCGGAGCTTTGTTGAAGCTACGCACCAGTTTTTCACCCTGTCTCCGAAGCGGTCAAAACATAGCTAGAGCCGTAAGTAAGCAACGATTCTGCCAATGGAGAGAAGAGATCACATTTGCGTAGTTCGTGAAGTCCTTGATGACTTCCTCCTTGTTGAGCCAGCCGGCATACCTGTCCTGGAGTCTTTGCGGGAGATCCCAATGATATAGAGTCTGCAATTGGGGTGAGAAAAGACAGAAAGTAAAAGAAGAACCCACGCACGATGTAAGGCACAATTCCAATCTCGAGCAGCGCGTCGATCAAGTCCGAATAGTAGGCAACTCCCTTTTCGTTCACCGCGTCACCCCGCCCGCCATCGGGAATAACTCGACTCCAACTAATCGAAAATCTGTAAGCTCGCGCACCGTACTGCTTGAGCAGCGCGAGGTCTTCTCTCCAAAGATGGTATGAGTCACAAGCAACATCGCCATCCCGTCCATCCGCAATTTTTCCGGGTGTACGGGCGAAATCATCCCATATGGATGGGCCGCGACCGTCTTCCTTCGTGGCGCCCTCAATCTGAAATGATGCTTTCAGATCAGTGAGCATGCCTGCCTCAAGCAGCTTTGGAAAGACACACCGGTCGCAAAACCCCATACAAAGTCCTTTGGCAGCATGTCTTTTGAGGCGCTCATAATCGAGAAGAGAGAGAATGGTTTGAGTCAAGCAACGAGATACCATGTCTTATGCAGCCCGCGATAATTTCGGAAAAACGGCAACCTGCAGTCCACCTGACAGCTTCACACCAATGATCATATGGGTAGAAGACGTGAGACCTTGAGCTTGTGCCGAGAGGCTGCATATTTTGAGCTATCATTAAGATATCTGGAAATAACTCAAGTTACGAACGTACCAGTGTCACGGTATTGGTAAGATAGCGTGTCATTTGGCTGACTTGGAACCAAACCTTATCTGGGGATGCTATCACGGCTGTAATCATGCCCAGATCGACAGCTTGGCAAGAGTTTGGGGGCAATCGAAGGGACCTGGCTTGCGAGAGACAAGACTCAGAGTCGGCGATTGCTGAACGCACGAAGCTTTGCACTACCCTATTAGTACTATTCACTAGGCACCAAAGAGAAATGATGCTCACTAAAAGAATGATTGCTAAGCAGAACGAAGCAGTCCCTTTCGCTGGTAAAGAGAGAACGGAAGGGAAGCGTATCGTTAAAACCAAGATGGGTAGATAGCGCCATTTACTTGGTGGAAATGGACCATTCCCTTAAGCTGAAGGCGCTAGAAAATTATAAATACGACTACGTTGCAAGCTAACATAATTAAATGATTAGCCTCCCGGGGCGAGTCGGAAACAAGGACACGGATGACGCACTTGACGAGCCCAAACAAACAGACCGGCGTTATGTACCATCGCCAGCAACATTTCTCACCAGTACCTCATAGTTCTGCTTCTCAGAGCATGAGCCAGGTAGGGTCTTCCTGTATGGGTGTGAAGGCGATATGCACGACGTAGGTAATTGTCAAGCGACTCCCGAGTCAGACTTTCAACAGTGCAAGCCACGTGACTCGTGCAGGGTGCGCGACTTTGGATAAGGAACGCACTTCTCTCCTCCTCGGACAAATTGCCTCTTAGCTGCCTCGGAAACGATGTCCTGTAACTATCAGATCTAGCACGTTCTCTGTAGCGATGAAGAGCGATTCTGAACACTGGACGGCTGCACCGACTTCTGCATTTGCGGCTGGTGATGCCATTGCTACTCGTGCCCAGATAACGCTACACTATCGGAAGCTGCGAGCGACAGGGCCTCATGAGCCATCAGAATGCTCCTTATAGCACGATGAATGAGGACCTAAAGTCGCGCAGCGTCCAGATCATCCCCGAAAACAAAATGCTCAGTAGGCCAGGTGAATTAACCATCGTGCGTGAGCTCGAGCGACGCCTTGGTAACGTGCAGGGAGAAGGAGCACTATAACCCCGAGTTGTACGTCGTGTGCACATATAATCCATACCTATTCGCTAAAGCACTGCGAAGACTCGAGACCGGTGATGAACTTGCAGCACTTGGGGTGGATGATATTGAATATGCATTTTAAACGGATGCGGCGCGGCCTGACCTTACGCGTCTCGAGGAGGTATGGAAGGACGGGGTGACGTTGAGCGGAATGAAGGAAGACGAGTTAGTGTTCTTCCCTCTGCAACACCTGCCAGGTGTAAGCATGCAGCTATGGACAGAGAAATTGGGTCCCTTGGACAACGATGTCTCCGAAGGTGTGTGCTTATCTGTTTTCTTCATGTGCTTTGTTACAATCCAACTTATAGTGCAGGTTCATTCTTTGGTGGACGTCCCAAAACTACAGCATGGTGGGTTCGCTACTACTATGCCTATGACGATCACTATCTCGCTCGGCTCATCTTCGTTGGGAAAGTCCACACACACGTAAAACTCGCCTTTTTTTCTACGGCCTTCGTGCTTCATCAGTGTATGGTACGATGGTCCCGACGGGCCAGAAGCGCTCTTTTTATCCCTTAGCTCGTCATCGGGCAAGAGCGAGCTCATCCTTGGCGACTGCGGCGATCAGTGATACTACTATCTGTTTTTCCCCACGAGCGAGGGGGAACGGCATAATATGGCGAAGATATGGGATCATTTGGCGGAAGGAGTGATGATCTAGGAGACGGGAGACGTGTCGGCTGACACGCATGGTGGACATGCTGGGCTTTCCTCGGCACGGGTTCGGGGAGAGTTGGAATTCGACACCGTCGTCTGTGCAGATCTAGATGGTGTTTATTTATTGCTGTATATATAGGTATATCTACTGGTTGTGTGTCGCCTTGTATGTAATCAACTCCTAGTCACTTCTAAGGCATGCTTATGGTCCTTGCATGGCTTCCTCTCAGACGACCGTTGCGCTTGCGATATACGCGGTCATACCAGCTTTTCTGTCCCGTCACTGTGCAAGGTGTAGTTCTACGTACACGTTACTCGAAACTTGTGCGCAGGCGCGTATCCACCATATTTTCCTTGGTTTCTGGGTTTGACGATATTTACATACTTCATGGCCTCATTCCTATCTTTGCGCTCGGCACTTAAGTGAAACTGGCCCCAGTCGACATTGACGTTCCTCACAGATGGTAAATTCCTGCGACACATCTGCGAAACAGTGGCCTACATCCATTAATATGCACACCGTCAATATGCCGCCCTACGAAACATAAGAGAAGTCATATCGTACCTTCACTTGGTCCTCCGACTCTCGCGACTTGAAGGGCACCTCTTTAGACATAGCAAGCGACAGCGTCTTGAGCGCACGGAAAGTCGGGGCGCGTCTACGAAACACCTGCGAGAGCTCACCGAGGCACATATCCACGTTGACTGGTTCTAAATTCGAATCGCTGGAGGCGAGAACGAGCTCGAAATGCTTGACCGTTTTGACTTCGTCTGATGGCGATCCAGCAAGAGCGAAGATACAGGAAAAGTTTGATATACACCTTCTCCAAATTTTGGCATCTGCCACATAGGGATCCTCCATACCCGGTAACTGCAATTCCGGGTCTTGATCGTAGCCTTCTTGAATCCAATCATATTGCATCATTTCAATGTAATCGTCACTTTCCCCGGTAATGATCTGGAGCAGGTCGAAGATATAGAATACTGGCAGAAGGCCATGTGTGCCTCGACAATCGACCTCCAGAGATTCCAATTTCCTGCAGCTGGTAATAAACTCCCTGAACGATATCGAGCTGAATTGCAAATAGCCAATCGACAGATGCTTCAATTTTGCGAGATTAGTATACCTCGTACTATCGAGATCTAAGGCTTGAAGTCCGAGGAAATCTCGCTTCATACCGCCACTTTTGTTTTCACTTCGTATCGATAGCACGGTGATGCTCTTCTCAAGGAACTTGAGGATATTGCTGATTGAACCGCACGCTTTAAAGTCGCTGACAACAATGCTGAGGTTGGCGACGGCTGGCATCGGCCATTGGGCCCGGAAATTTCCAATGTGATGGATGTTGCCATATGTAGGATCGGGATCACGTATGGACAGCGTTCGAAGAGCCTTCAGTGACCCAAGAGCGAAGACGTTCGCGTGCGATAGGGGGAAGTTGACAAGATCTAAGGTAGTGACGGAAGAGAAATGAGTGAAGACTTTGCAAATCATGAGGTCCCGCTCATTAAGGCCCCAATTACGATGTTCATCGCAGTGGAAGAGAGAAGCGAAACTTCCAACCGAAAGGAACCTTTTAAATTTTGCAGTAGAAACAGTTGTAAGCACGGCAACTCATGCTATAAGCAGAATTGGCTCACCTAGTTTTCGAGCCGTCACGAATGGGTTCCGGCAGAGTGCCGTTGGTCAAGCATTCTTTAAAACGCTCGAGGTATGCCTCGTTGGTCAGATCCATTCCTTGAAACACGAGGTGGCTGCAGAGTGCCTGCAGGTCACTGCACGTCATCGAAAAGTTTCTGAGGTACCGCAACGAGGTTGACATGGCTTCGATATCGTCTGCCATAGTACGACAGTCACTATAATGATAGTCTGATGAATCGATTATGAAGGGAGTCAACGATTCGGCGATCGCGAGTTTGAGCTCGTTGGGGAGCGTGAGCAGCCTGGAGCTCATGACGGGCGGCGAGAGGTGAGAGTTGAGAGATGGTACAGGAAAAGAGAGGGGACACTATTGCATTTTAAATACTTGTACGGTGAAGGCCCGGAAGCGATTGGCCACAGGCCACTGTTCTTTGCAGCCAGAATTCCTGCCGCCAGACGTGACTTCGTTTCTGTGCTGCGCGCGGCCTTGGACAAAAGTGACCAGTTGTCTGAGAACCAGATCAGCATTCTCACAGCGGATCGCTTGGACCTAAAAGCCACGATCATCTGAAAAATATACCAGGAAGGCATGTGTTTTTACTTGTCCCCTAGTTCCTGCATATTGTTAGGACAACTCAGTAGTCCATGTTCACCGAAATCTGGGAAATAAGAAGGAAGTCATCAGAGGCGGGTCATCTGAGGCTCTACCAAAGAAATAGAGAGTGGCCGATCACTTCATTTAGATGCAGCAACACAGTAATATCTATGTACCATTCGGCTCAGAAATCTTCGATACGATATACTTCGTATGCAACCTCTTCATACGGATGTGCCTAGCAGGATATTCAGAAGACTTCAGTTAGTAGATCTTCTGTGAGAGAGGCATGAGACGAACCTTTTTCAACTCACTCACTGCCCCACGTATCTGCTCGTTCTTGCCCTCGTCCCTGACTAAGATTTCGACACGGTGTTCCTCAACCTTCTCTATTTGACCGACCTCTCCGATAGCTGGATTAGCAGAACCCATAGGCTTGAATTGACCTGCAATTAATGAAGCCTAATCAAGTGGCAGCTACTTCGCTGAAGAATCGAGCTGTATACCTGTTCCCGGAGTCATGAAAGCGCAATTTTGGTATTCGCCAACTCGACCGACGTGTATCGGATAAGACTTGAACAAGCGATCCAAGACCTCCGACGTGTTTTTGACTGGACAGAAGAAAACAAGCTTGAAGCGGGACGCGGGCATTGTGAGGTCAAGATGAAGCAGTGAAGGACTTAGAGTTGTAGTCAGTATTTAATTCCCACACTCTGTAGGCGCGTGAGCGCTTCAGCACGAGACCGCCGCTTGCCTTAGTCTCGTCGTCTACTCTGCACGTATTCCAAACTTATTCATATCTTATTTCGATGCGAGTCTCACCCTTTTTCTTTTTACAACGCTTAACTCGGGGCTCGACCTACAGATGCGCAAAGCTGCGGGCTTTACCTTTTCTAACAACCAGCTCCCGCTACCTGGCCTCCAAGATTGCTGGCAAAACGATAACCCAAAATGTCTCCGCCTTAGGTCACGTACGCCGCCAGCATGAAAGAGACAGTGTTGGCCTACTCTTCCATCACATCTTTCTTCCCGACGGCATGGATGACGACGAGGACGTGGACGATAAGCGCCGCTGGATGCTCGCCTTATGCGTCAAAGATCTTGAGCCCGGAGAGACGGTCTACAACTTTTCCGATATCCCGTTCGATCAGACGGACCGGGCGACAGCCAAGGGCTCAGATGGCTGGTGGGATTCGATTATCCAGAGGACGGTGTGAAGGGTCGCTGGGCGACATTCTCCTCATGGAGTTTAAGGGGGTCTGTTTTTCAAAAGTTTTGATCCGTCGTGCATTTAAGCCGCAAAGGAGTATGAACAAAGAATTATATATTGATACATTCCTAAACAGTGCCAGTAACACCCAACCCTCCGGGCGCTCAAGGAAAGCTTAAAAGCAAATGATTAACACTCGTATAGCCGGGCCTGTATGTATGTAACGAAACACATAAAATTGACGAGAGCGCTCGCTGACAGGTTCAGAGGCAGTTTTGATTGAAGATTCAACAGTCGAACCTCAGGCATATACGAGGGAGTAGGGAAAGTCAATAATGCGGGATTAAACAAAGCATGCCGACACAATGAAGAATGATCTGGCTTACAAACTTCGACCGAGAGCAGTGAGAAGTCATACTTGTACATTCCAAGGCAAATACACTAATAGTCCGACAGTATAAACTTCGAAGATATGAGATCATAATTAGCGCGAATCCAAAGTCTCAAGGGTCGGTCGAACTTACCTCACACAAGGGACGCAGAGTACGTCATTGGATGTTCGAAATCAGTCCTGGGGTTCAACGCTTTCCTTGTGTCTGATAGGGCTGATCACCACGGGCTTGTGCTTGTTCTCGACAGCTTCTGTGAGATGCACGATACGGAGGTCACTCGAGTCGGACGCCATAGGCTCAACTCTGTCATTAGCGATTAGAATGTTGTAAACACTTGAAGCCAGAGAGGGGAGCTTACGTTGCCTCAAAGTTGCTGATCCGCTGCATCTGTGCCGGCGCTGCGCGAACTTTGAACTTGAGCGAGCGAGTCACTGTCCACGAGCCCTTCACGATTCCGGCCTAACAGCATGAAATGGAGGCAGTAAGAAGTCAAAACCTGTCCTGACTGAAGGGAAAAAAACTCACCTGGGATCCCTCTTCGTCTTTCAATGCCTTCGTTGCTCCCTTATCTTCGTGCAGCTCATCAAACTTGACATCCGCCTTCGTCATCGCTGCCCGTTGTCCCTTGATCTCCTCCTTGAACTTCTCACGCGAGATGTCCTCACCGTTGACGGAGACGCTGGCACGTCCTTCAGGTGCGAAGGCGTTCTCAAATGCAGAGTGAAAAGTGTCGTCGTCCGGGGCTGTGTAAAGTGCAGTAAGGCGTTCCTGCGTCCATGTCTTCAGATCGGATTTTGCCATGGCTCTAGTAGTTGTGATGTGGCGCGAGCGTAGGATGGCGATGGACGGAATGAGAGAGGACAGACGACGTATCATTCGGGCTCCTCTATGGAGTTAGCCATATTGCAGAAGTAGACGCTATTAGCCATGACCTCAGAGCTCTGCGCTAGAGTTCATGTTGACGGCGCGCGAAAGTAGCACGTGATCTGCATCCGTTAGAACCTCAGCTTCAACTTGTCTTTCTATAGCGCTTCATTTTGAGCTCGCCACCCCCGCCGTCTGATGCTTTGGAGGAGAATAGCATAACTGCATACAATGCCGCTCGGTCTGCGCGCTCAGTACGCATGACAGCGTCTCGCTCGTCACAGCAGTCCGATTTTCGTTGCACACGGACACCACGCGTACAATGTCCTTCGAGGCTCTCGTAATGCAGGAAACGAGCCGAGTCTACCTCCTATGTCAGCAACTCATATGGCCGCACACGAAACTCTCACAGCGTCATCTACGCCTTGAACAAGAACAAACGACACTACATTTCCTGTGATGTCGACTGCGATTGCCTCTTCTCTCTCGTCTCCGTCCACAGCCAAGCATCAACGGCTGAATGAGCAAGATCCCGGGACGTCTGTTTGAGAGGACGTGGAATGCAGATTAGCGAGATCGTAGCGATCAGGCTGGACATTGACCATGTTGAGGACAGTGCTGCCATACATACCTTGTCTGAATGGGGGGAAGCAATCGAGGCTGGGATGGCTGGCGTCGGTGCACGTAAGGCGTCCTCCGGTACGCTGCTGCAATTAGAGCACTCGATACAACAAGAATAGAGGAGTCACATCGGTGGCCCCGACTCGGAGAGGTCTTAAGAGGAAGAGGCATGAGTCTACGACGCGTCTAACTGAATCCCATCTTGAATGATGCCAGCATCGAGGAACACCAACGACTCAAGCAGCGATTCGGATATCGACCTCGCATGCCACCGGGAGCGCTGGAACATATCCATCAAAGTCTGGGTCGAAATCTAGTCCAAGTCTAGACGGGGTGTGCTTGGGCGCGTGTATTTATGGATGAGCTTGATTGATGCTGGCGAGGGTGCGAAGGCTCATGCAGGTCGGTTGGCACGTTGGGTCCAAGAACGTCTGTGCGTGGCGAGAAGGGGGCTATGCGTACGCGGACCCGGCGGAGAGTATCATTGATATCGTCGACCCGTGTATGTGCGGCTGATCCGCTGATCATCCTTGGTGGTAACTCTCTCGGACACGTACCCTAGGTGCCGTCGATCGGCTACTCCCTTGATGCGTTGGACGTATACGCATGCTTTCGTTCTCGCACAGAATTAGACTTTTCGTCATCACGCTTACTCCTCTCAGCTTGTTTGGCTCTCGGATGATTGTAATAATCATGTTTCCTTTATTCCTACTTTATGAACCTTTTTGCTTGATTTGCAATGTAGAATGTCTTTGTCATAATTTCGAATTCTAGATAGATAACAAGACTGAATCTACAGAATCTTTCGGTAAAACTCTGCAATTCAAAGCCTCTTAACTCATTCGTTCTGGATTATCCGGGCCTCAATTCCAAGATGCTCGCACCCCAAGATCATACAGCTTCTTGTCGTATATGCTGTCCGCCTGTCGGACGAGATCCTCGATGTCATCCCTAGCTTCGATGTAACGGCCCCGTAGTGGCGCGGCACGCCCGGTCGCAAGGTACACGCACGTTTGTGCGCAGAGCTCCGGGCTTGGTTCGATGAGCATGCCAGAATCAAATATGTTGAGTATAGAAGCGGGTTATCATGTCGGGAGGAATCAGATAGTTTTCTTTATTTGACAAGAAGAAAAGATGAGGTGGTACTGACGTATAGTCAAAGTTCTTGTACCTCGTGCGGATGCGGTCGCTGAACTGTATCGTGCGGCGGCGTCGCGTTCATCAGTACACTAAAATCTAACAAGTCTTTACAATCTGAAAGAGCTCACCCCCTTTTCCATCTTCTCGACATCCGGGTGCAACGCGCCGAGATTCATGTCAGATTTCACGTCGCCTGATTTTGATTTTAAACGATCGTGAGTGACGAATGTAAAACGTTAAGATTATGAATAAGTTGTGCACCTGGATTCAGCAAGTACGTGTGTATGCCTGAAGACCCGCCCGACTCTGCGTCAAGCTCGAGCTGAAGGCAAGTGGCTGCGCGGATGAGTGCGGTCCTGCACGCAAGTAGCAACTAAGTAAGACTGAGCAAATACGTTCGTAGAAGAGAAGAACTTACTTGGATACGCAAAACGCCAACGACCCAGCTATACACACGTTGTTCATAATCTCAGAACAAATTGTCTCCCCAGGTCTAAATAGCTCACCAATGCTTTCCACCCCCGCACGACTCGAGATGAACACAATCGTGCCTGCACCCCGCACCCGCATCCCGGGAAGCAGCAACTTGGCAAGCATCATTGGGCCGCGGACGTTCAGTTCCATGATACGCCACCATTCGTCCTCCGGCGTGTTCGAAAACGGACGGAAGAGGCTAATGCCCGCGTTCACGACCAGCACGTCCACCGAGCCCAGCTTCCTCTTGACCTCCGTGAGTGCATCTGGAAGTCGTACGCGGTCCGTGATATCGACAACGCACGCGACCGTCTTTGTCTTGGGGTAGAGGCGAGAGATTTCGGAGGAGAGGGAAGTGAGGTCGTTGGATGTACGAGACAGAAGAGCAAGACCAGCAGCTCCATTGCGTGCGAAGGACAGTGCGATGGACCTTCCAATCCCACGGCCGGCACCAGAGACGAGCACAACGCGCCCGCGCATGCTGTCTACGAGAGTTTCAGAGCTGATACCTGGATAGACGTCTTTGTGTTGCGCTGGGGCGGTGCCGGTCGCAGTCCCAGTTCCAGACTCAGCCTGAGCTGATGTGGAGCCAGTTTGAGTGCCAGTGCTGGTGCTGGTACTGGCACCAGGGCCTTCGCTCGTACTTGTGCTTGTGCCTGTGCTCGTGCTAGTCCCACCGGTACCAGCGAAGGTGTTACTAATGGTGATGCTGATGGGACGCTGCGGGTCCGAGGGTTCATTGATAGCTATGCTGGGGGAGGTGTCTTTGTGTTGGGCTGACGTGGTACCTACGCTAATTGTAGGCTGGGCTGGCGTAGTACCGACGCTAATTGCAGGCTGGGCTGGCGTAGTACCGACGCTATTTTCAGACTGGGCCGGCGTAGTACTGATCCTGGTTCCAGTTCCAGTCCTAGCCTCTGCTGGCATGGTGTCGACCTTAAGCCCAGCTCCGGACTCAGAGTGAACTGGTGCAACGCCGGTCCCAGTCCTAGTTCCGGACCCAGTCTGGGCGGGCGAAGTGCCGGTCTGATTCCCAGTGCTGGTGCTAGTGCTGGCACCAGGGCCCTCGCTCGTGCTTGTACTTGTACTTGTGCTCGTGCTCGTCCCACCGGTGCCGGCGAAGGTGTTACTGATGCCAACGCTGGGACGCTGTGGGTCGGAGGGTGTATTGATATCGATATTGGGATGAGGTGGGCTGAGAGCTATGCTAGGAACGGAGTTTTCAGCCGCAGCCTTGGGTGGGACTGGCGTAGTACCGATCGTAGTTCCAGGCTGGGTCGGTGTAGTACTGATACTGGTTCCGGTCCCAGTCCCACGATCCGCTGGTGCAGTACCGACTCTAGTTCCAGTTCCAACCTCAGGTAGAGCTGGCGTAGTGCTGGTCCCAGTCCCAGTTTCGGGCCCAGTCTGAGTTGGCGTGATGCCAGCCTCAGTCCCAGTGCTGGTGCTAGTGCTGGCACCAGGGCCTGCGCTAGTGCTTGTACTTGTGCTCGTACTCGTGCTGGTCCCACCAGTGCCGGCAAAGGTGTTGCTGACGTTCATAACGATGAGACGCTGTTGGCCAGAGGGTGCACTGAGATCGAAAATAGGAAGGGTTGGAGGGCGAGCGGTGGGTGGAACTGAGAGCGAAGGTGCCATTTTAGTACTTTCGGGTGTTAACATATATACTTTATTTACCAGTAGATTTGATCCTGGGTCCCTGCATCCCTCTGATGATATGGATCGGCCGCGAGGCTCAGTGCCCCAGTCATAGCAGCATGCACCTAGCTTCCTATCGCTCGTTGAGTTTGATATGCCACCGTCCTGCTCATAAGACAAGAGCTTGTAGTCGGCGAGTCTTGGTTCATAGTCGAGCAGAGTTGGAAGTAGCTGCCAGTGGTTCAAACGTGCTGATCGGCACGTCGATCAAAAACTGACTACTTTCACACGCAAGCTTCGACCGAACCAATGCTCGAGTGCAGATCTAGAGTAGTGCTTACAAGCACTCTCTCCAGTTCTCTGAATCCTTACGACTCTGAGTGAAAACCATCGTTGGCTTCGTCTAAGCTATTGCCATCGCTTCACTGGCTTGCTCCTCATTGACCCGTTTCACCTGTGTCATAACGTGGCACCCGTCCCTGTCGTTCAAAGACACTGTTCGGCTACTAAACTCGAAGTTATCCTCTCGACCTACTCATGGTTGAACTGCCCAACTTGACCATGCTTCCATAGACTCCCGTGTATCTCGGACCAGTTCTATCATGCCTACGGGATTTGATGAGTACAGTGATTATCTCATAGCGAATTAGCTCATAGGGAATATTCTCATAAAAAAAATTCTCGAATCGACACATTTCAGTGAATACAAAAAATATAATAAAAATGTAAATATTTAAATAAAAAAAAAAAAAAAAAAAAAAAAAGCACCTATCAAACATAAATTGTTACTCAAAACTATGAAAATTAAAATGCACTCAAAAAAAAAAAAAAAAAAAAATGCAATAACATATTCAAAAAATGAATTCTATCAAATATTATCATAAATATGAAATCGGATTTGCATATTTATGAGATAATCAATGTACACAAACACAAAGACGTTGTGGGTATGCTTCCCTGCCATCCTCTGAAAACGAGCTTCCCCTCCATCCCCAGGACAAGTGATGTCCCAGAAGAGAATGGCTGAGGGGAAGGGAAGGAGGAATTACTAACAAAGCGTCGCTCAACTCTTCCCTTCCGTTCAAGTACATGATCCCGTCTGAATGGCCCCTTCGCTTCAGTACGATTCCATCACACTCTTTTGACCCTGCGGGATTCATGTGTTATTCCATTCGCGCTCAAGAGATCTGATGGGTTTTGACAACGCTGATGAGTCCCAAGTGGCAAATGTTTAGCGGAAAACGGCGTCGTCCAGCAAACTCTTTCTTTGTAACGATTGCGGACAACCGGGAGGATAAACTGTTCATCGAGGCGGACGTGTTTCGGCATTGGTTTCTTCCCGCTTCAACTTGGAAATGAAAGACTACCGGAATGGAATGCAAGGTTGTCTCAAGGTGATTGGCTATTATCATTTGTTCATCTTTGGTCGTTGGCATGAGGAACTATAATTGATCTCTGATTCCGTTATGAGCTCGCTGAGTTGCTGCAGGCTGGCTCTTCTGAATGACATGGAATACGACAAGATACGACGTTGTGAGTGAGTTTTTGTGAGACAGCTTTTTTGTTTTGGCTTTTCTGCTGAATCCGAATGGATTGCTTCATAGAAGGGTCAAGAATCAAGGATATCAGAAGCGATCACAGAACAATGTCACGGGAATCTGTCTAAGCCGAGCAAGCATGGGCTGAAAACTTCAACCCATATTCCACCCGGCTTTGCCTTACCTCCTATCATTTCCGAGCGTCTCCATCTTCCATTCACCATTCACCATTTCACCGACTTCGCATCATACAGTGATCACAATATGGAATCGGCTGAGGTGCCCATCAGGGCACGGCTCGATGGAGGATGAATGGATGGAGCACATGAGGTATGTGACTGCGCAAAGCTGTGGGACATGATCTAAGCTTCCGCTGGTGAAAGCTCAAAAGCACGAAGCAACGTTGAAGCAATGCATCGCGAAGGGATTCCTCTCCGTCACTTTTAACTCGACTACACACCTGGAAACCTACATTTTTCCCTACGTCTCCGAGCTACAGCTTGTCGAGCCTTTCATTGCAGATTATTGAGAGCTTAAGGTATGGTCCACCAGAATGTATGATAATTGCATCAGTTCATATATCTACAGTGTCTCGCAGCGCGGCCTTCAGCACGCTCACTCGTCAGACTGGCCTTTCGTTTCGTCAGCGAACCTCGCTACCCAGGGATTTCCAGTCTCGGGTCCATTGCGTTTTATCGTTCTCGCTCTACCTTGGTATCTATTAGGCCTACGTCTTTACCTTCAGTCACCCGAGTTCGGACTCCGACTTAGACAACAAGATGACGACAAAGGCCGAAACCCCGTTCATGGGTCTCGTCTCGACCAACATCGTTCCCTTTTTCAGAGGTCCCGCCTCCCCTCCGGATATCATTGCCTGGCTCAAACGTTGCGAGGACTCGTTCTCCAGTTTTGAATTCCTGAACCCGACTTTCACCCTGACGGAGGAAGCTAAAATTCGGTTCACGGGTACGGCACTTGAGGGGAGGATATGATGATGTGGTGGAGTGCCAATCGCACTACTCTCATTACACTCGAGACATGGCATAAATTCGTTGAGCAAGTCGGTGAGCGGTTCATCACCGAGGCATGGAGGCTCGAGGCCCTCATGCGCTTCGAACGACTACGCCAGGAGAATCGAGAGTTCAAAGACTTTGCCCGCGAGCTTCTGCTTGCACAGGACATTCTGACACCGACCACCTCGGCCGCGGAGGGAAAAGCTTATAGCATTGACGATACCACGATCAAGCGACACCTTCTTTTCTTTGCGAACGAGACACTCATGCGTCGTGTCATGGATTTACCCGATTTCGACCTCGACAAGACCATGCGGGATGAGCTGGTCAGCCTCATGACGTTCCAGTGGAATCGTATGAAGAGCGAAGGTCTGTCTGTCAGTACAGAACCCTGGGAAGCGCTCTATTAGGCCTTCACCGCATCTCAGCTATGTTGACAACTACGTACGTGTTCCCTTTCCCTTCGTTCTAGACGCTTGCTGATGCTGATTCTCTTCCACCTGTAGGGGCACCCACCAGGCCAGAACATTTTTGAAGGTGGTAGAATTCTTTGAGCGTGCAGAAATTAGCTGGCTTGGAATGGATTGTGGTGGGATCGTCAATTATCGGGTCTTGTTAGATTTGACTGGAATTTGAAAAGCGGTCTTTTAAGGAGCTAGAATTTGGTCAGAAATCTATGACTGGGTGATTCAACTCTCCTCAGCGACTATTTTGTACTCTCACCAAGATTCCCGCAATCAACTGCGTCATCAGCCTCTTCTTCTGATCCCTCAACGTGCTCATGAAGCTGCTCTCATACCGCGAGCTGATTGGATCGCTGGACTTGATGCAGTACCTACGAAAAGACTGTTCCAGTCAAAGGTATCTACCACGTGAGCAGAATCTAATGTGGCAAGCTTGACAATGATTCTTGATAAACTTGAAGTACGTCACTTGGAGATCTTGCGGTGTTAGGAAGAATTCTCGTGGATAGCATTTATTCCAGAGGGATTCGAGCTGTGTTTGCTGCCCACCTCGTGCTAAATTGCGTTGAGTCTACGAGTCTAAACACCTAAACGTGTCAAAAATTCTGTGTGAAGGCCGGCCGACCATCGAGCGCATGTTATTTTGATTACTGTACTGTATCTGCAGCTGCTAATTTCCTTGCTCTGTCTAGGCGAATTTATTGATATAGAAGTAATATAGGCCTACGATCCTTTCAAGCCCTTTGGCTCAGATTCCAGCGTCGCCACCAACATAACTGACGAAACTGAGTCGGACGGAGAGGCAATTCACTTCAAAGAACCGGAACGGGAAGCTTCTGGAGGTCACCATCTTTGATTATTGCAAAAAGATTGTTAAAAAATAGATAGGATGAAAGGCAATATTAATAGCTATGTCGTCAAGTACTTTGGGTGACGGAAATCACGCGTGTAATCTCATGTCATCTCAACATTCGCTTCGTCGCTCGCTTTTGACTCATATTGGACTAGACAGGCGACATTGTATTTGCTAAGTGATAAGTTATTCGCGAAAGCCAAGGCGTAGTGTTACGGTGTACATGCACGTCCAACCTTTAGTTGACTTCCGCCAATTGCTCACAGCTAATAGCAGCTAATAATCTCTACATTGCAGCTCATCCCAGAGCCCCTGCATAGCCACACTTCGAGAAGCATGGTACGAAGTTCTGTGAAAGCATATGAAAATCACTAGTTAAAAGTCGTAAACACAGATTCCCTAAAGCTCCACGACGAGAACGTCGCCCAGCGACCCTTCACATCGTCCTCTGGATAACCGAATCCCACCAGCCATCTGAGGCCCTTCGCGACCGTCTCGTCCGTCTGATCGAACGGGATATCGGAAAACTTGTAGACCGTCTCTCCAGGCTCAAGAGCTTTGACGCGTAAGACGAGCATCCAGCGGCGCTTATCGTCCTCCTCCTTGTCATCGTCCATGCCGTCAGGGAGAAAGATGTGACTAAAGAGTAGACCAACACCATTCCTTTCAAGTGTACGATGTAAGCGGCTTAAGGCGGAGATATTTTGAGTGAATGGTTTGCCAGCAATCTTGGAGGCCAGATCGCGGAGCTGGTTGTTGGAGAAGGTGATGCCCGCCCCTTTGCGCATCTGTCAGGTCAAGCATCAGAACAGTATGAGAAAAAACCAATATGTAAACCCACTTCAAGGCAGGACACGTGTATGTCTGAGGTCTCTGAGAGGATGGGATGCTTTTGAAGTTTTGTGGTGTCAAGAGTTTGTGACCGCTTAAGAACGAAAACAGAACAGAGTCACGTGCAAGACTACAGTCGCCGAGAACACCTCCTCGCCGTGACTCACCCTGAACAGATATCTGCTTTCTTTTGTCTCCAGATATCACGCGCAGTCATCTGCTCTGAAACTATCCCTTATTGAGGGCTTTTTCGTCCTATATCCCCATGTAGAGAATAATGGCGCCATGGTATGGGTTTCTACAGACATCATGCTACCTCGAAATGACTCCGGTGAAGCCCTTTCAAGTGATGCCTATCTCCGCCGTGATGCTATAGACGTCGGATGGGACTACGGACAATAGTATGTGCTATCGAAGAAGTGCTGGTTCGAATCATTCAAGACGTCTTTTCAATCCACCAATCTCTAGCACCATCATATGGGTCGTGATATCGCATGAGGACGGAGCTGAGTGACAAGCAAGCCTATTGTCCTATTGCACTCATCTCTAACTCATCTCAGATTTATGCCGAAAACTTATAAATGAATCTTCAAGTTCAGACGATGACGGTCATCGGAAGTCGTTCGCTTTCAGACCACACTTGAGCACATACTTCTTTTCATTGCAACCTGCCCATGGACGTTCCGCAGCCTGTCGCCCTTCCTGTCACACCCCCTCAGGTTTGTTAATCATGAAAATCAAAGTTTTATACAAGCTAATGCATTCATATCTTGTTTGCAGCCGGTGAATGGGCACCTGCCCATCGAAGACTGGCTGCAACAGCGTCTCGTCAGCCAGTTCAACCCAGTCCATCACGCACCTTTCGAATACTCGCTTTATGGAGTCATGAATGCACTTCTCTCGACCCAGTTTCCACTGTCAAGAAAATTTATGGTCAAACCGCAGGCGCTACTCTGGGCGACTATTGAATCACTCCAGCTCGGACCTGACGAAGTTAATACGTCCGGTGGAACTGCTGGGACAGACGTACCGATTTTTCCGGATTTCGTCGTTGTCCGCGCGCACGAGCAGCTCTTCAACGACTGGATTTTATGCATTGTGGAGCTGAAGCGCGAAGGCGAGGATCGATATCGTGCGGAAGATCAACTTATGCGGTATCTTGAGCGCGCGAGAAACGAGCGCTGGAGAGTTGGGATTCTGTGGGGTTTCTTGATTGTCGGGAATCATTGCTACGCTTATCACATCGATACTACGCAACCCAATTCGGACATAGAACGTGATGTCAGTTTTGATTTGGGTGCTACCCACGGTGTTGCGTTCAAGCAGGCGCTGTTCAGCATTGCTAGGAAGTACTGGGGAGATTCGAATGCTGGGTGGATGACAAACAACTTTGTGGGCCCGTACGAGTAGTTTTATATATGTTGTACAGCACAGTCAACTATCTCGATGTTAGTATTCTACATGTGCTTGGGTGATGGAAATCAAGCGTGTAATCTCAACATTTGCTTCGTCGCTCGCTTTTGACTCATATTGGACTAGACAGGCGACATTGTATTTGCTAAGTGATAAGTTATTCGCGAAAGCCAAGGCGTAGTGTTACGGTGTACATGCACGTCCAATCTTTAGTTGACTTCCGCCAATTGCTCACAGCTAATAGCAGCTAATAATCTCTACATTGCAGCTCATCCCCAGAGCCCCTGCATAGCCACACTTCGAGAAGCATGGTACGAAGTTCTGTGAAAGCATATGAAAATCACTAGTTAAAAGTCGTAAACACAGATTCCCTAAAGCTCCACGACGAGAACGTCGCCCAGCGACCCTTCACATCGTCCTCTGGATAACCGAATCCCACCAGCCATCTGAGGCCCTTCGCGACCGTCTCGTCCGTCTGATCGAACGGGATATCGGAAAACTTGTAGACCGTCTCTCCAGGCTCAAGAGCTTTGACGCGTAAGACGAGCATCCAGCGGCGCTTATCGTCCTCCTCCTTGTCATCGTCCATGCCGTCAGGGAGAAAGATGTGATGGAAGAGTAGGCCGACACCATTCCTTTCAAGTGTACGACGTAAGCGGCTTAAGGCGGAGATATTTTGAGTGAATGGTTTGCCAGCAATCTTGGAGGCCAGATCGCGGAGCTGGTTGTTGGAGAAGGTGATGCCCGCCCCTTTGCGCATCTGCCAGGTCAAGCATCACAAAGAAAAAAACCAATATCTAAACTCACTTCAAGGTAGGATACGATTAGGTGTGTGGATGCGTGTGGTCTCTGAGAAAATGTGATTTGTTTATGTTGGCGGATTGGAAGTTCGAGTCGTTCGTGACTGCCTTTAGACTCCGAGAAGAAAAACGGAACAACCAATGTCACGTGCAAGGGCACACGCACATGATAGATATCTAGGTCCAGCACGGTAACCTCATCGTACCCCTTCACGCAAAGGCGGTGAAGATCTGAGCAGGGTGAAATGGACAACATGGGTTGGGTATGAAATGAAAGAGAAAAAAGACGTACAGTGAAACAGTCTGGGCTTTGCGCGCCGTAGTCCAATGCCAGACACTAGTGCCCTCTATGAATATGAGCATAAGTCCGTGCCTGTGGGACATCCGCAGATTGACCTAATATCTGATCTTTGGATAATTGAATGGAAGGAGCGGAAAAACCAGCGAAAGTCATCTCACAACACCACCTACACTCAAAAAGTAAGAGAATTTCACTTACAGCTTCAATAATGCTTGCCAAGCTCCCTGCTATCGCCTGCATTACCAGCTTCCACTTCTACTTCCCTAACATGCTAGTGAAACTGGTCTCGTGCTGCGAGCCGACCAGGTCATTGGACTTGACAAAAGAATTACAAAAAAAAGGTAAGGAATACTATTTACCCTTATGCTGTCGTAAATCCCCTTTCAGTACAGTGCAGGAATGCAGACCAAGACGAGTCTTGTGAAAACACATTCCAGCAGCAATCAGAATATTGGCTCGTTCTCTACAGCTTCATGCTAATCAAATATGGCAGCCTGATTCAGTGGTCTGGACGTATCTGTACAATCTGCTGGCCTTCTCTTGAATACAAGCAATAAAGCTCACTAGCATGGCAATTCAAAGATAGTGTTACTTGCACTTGACACAAAGCTGCTTGGAAGAGAGACCTTAAGCTGAGGAACCAGTGCATATATTGATGTGCATACGTATGCCGTGCTTCGTACGGATCAATACAGGTCAAAAATAACTGACTGGTACGCCTCATGTTAGTGACTTGCGACTCATAATCTACCCCTGCCTCCTTTCATCCATCTTCCCATGCTTTGCTGCTCTATGCGAATGGCTAAAGCACAAACTTACACAAGAGACAACTCATTTTGTCTCTCAAACATTGTATTCCTCATCAGCATATTCTCATTTACTGATGCCCAATTATCGTACTGAAATCTAGAGTCTGAAAGGTCAAGGACTGTTCACTTCAGGCTACCACTAAAAGTAGACCTATTAGGCTAATTCTTACACACAGATAATTAGCCTATTAGGGGTCAGGTTTGGGTGTACCCAATTTTCTGGGTGTGCCCAGTGGGTGTGAGCTGGGTATACCCAATTGTTATTACTGTGGGAAAATTGGGCCTACCCAGCTTCTAGGGCACTCCCAACTGGGCCTCCCCAATGTTCCTAGGTGGGCATTCCCTGGGTGTACCCAGATATGTCACTGTCACTGACTGTCTGGGGGACTTTTGGGCACATCCAGAAAATCATCCCCCCCTTCCCTTTTATTTTTTTATTTTCTTCTTCAGCTGCATACTTCTAATGGCTTCATAGATGCATATATAAATATAGGTTGCATGCTGAGTGTGCATCTGCTATTTTAAGTTCTGTATATAGCTTGTAGACATTATAAAGAATGAAAGTCAATTATATTGACATCTGAGCTTGCTATTGCAGACTACCCATTGTCAAGTGCAAATAGCAAGCTGTTTGATTACTGCCCTTTTCAGAAGTATTGTCACACATCAAATTCATGTGGTTTTGACATGTCTTGCGGCACAACTGCAGAAATTTGAGTAAATGACGATTTACTGTGTCAATTCCTCATAATACATGTTCATTAAGCACTCAAAAAAATGTACTTGCTCATCCAAATCCGAATCTGTAAAAATATCTGAGGTTAGATGAATATGTTTGTCAAACTAAGTCAAACAATGTCGACCAGCCCTGTTTCAACACCTCACCCTCACTATATGCAAAAATCATATCCCTTTCCTCTCATCCCATAATTTTTTTTTCTCCACCTGTAAATTAGATTCACATGTATGGCAATCCCATGCATAAGTTTGGTGTCATTCTGTGCACCATTCGTGGTGTAATGGGGATGTTTCTGTTCTTCAGACTCTTGCTCTCACCCAGGTTTGGACAGTCCATTTCATACAGCTCTACCAATTTGACAGGTAAAAATACAAAACTTCTTGCACTATATAGACAATCCTATCTACTACAGCCTGGGTTATTTGGGGGCCCCTCCACCTTGATTTGACACTGTAGTGGTAATTTATTTTCGACCTGCACACTGTAGCACCATGCACCACCTGCACATCTGAAGTATAGAAGTTAGGAACAATGTGTTGCTTCATAAGTACTACTCCATCTCAAGAAGAGATGGCCACAGATATCTCACTGGCATACCAGGTGAGCGTATCCACCATGCAGAACCACTAGTAGATACACAAGTGTATGTTCATGCAAACAGACTCGAAGACGTCCTTTCAGATCCAGAACAGCAACAGCTGGCAGCCTCTTCTTGGTCAAGAGCAAGGCATAACCATTGTTGCCCACAGTCTAGACAGAAGAGCAGATGGCTTTGCTGAAGAGAGGTTGGTGTGCTACAATGGTCAGCAGTATATGCAGATTAGGGGTTGGCACGTGAACACATTCACCAGGAAAACACCCTTCTCTCCCACCACAATGACATGTGGCAAGGCCCTCTCGAATGATGTGCAATCCATTCTCTTCAAGCTGCACCAATCCGATGAGTTCACCATGGACCATCTTTCTGCATTGATGGACATCAATCATTGAACAATCTATCGGATCATAAAAGACTGGGAGGCTACTGGGGGCATCGAGAGAGATGGAAAGAGGACTGGCCGGCCAAGGCTGTTGGACTATCTGGATGTACAGGTGAGGTGTAGTGTGCAAGCGCTGATGGATGTTGTAGGGGTGCAGACTCTTCTAATCCAAAGGGCGATTTGGACTACAGCTTGTGATCGACCCAAGGGGGACTGCGGTGACTTGGTATACTGAGAGGGACAACCTAAGTAGAGCGAGGTTCAAGATATGAAGACTTGGTGATATGGATACCTGCAGGATTCTGGTTGGACCAAGACTCGTGTAGGTAGAATCGGCACTTGTGGCAGCGGCCAAGGGTGTTCGATGATTGGGTGACAGAGTTCTGAGAGTTGGTGACAGAGTTGGTGTATACTGTTTTCAGAATGAGAGTCGGGCGAGTAGTGCATAGTAATGCATGTAGTAGATTGCGGTCTAGAGGTGGAGAGGGGACTGTCTATCTCTGTACTTGTCTCATATCTCCCTTTTTCTCTCTCTACAAACTACTGTGAATTTATACTAAACTGAAGCAGAGAAAGCAGTGCAAGACTTGGCTGAGTCTGTGTGAATGGATGTGAAGGTGAGTCAGCGATTGGCCTGTGCACATCACGCAGCTGATCATCATGGAGTGATGTTGTAGTGCCTGACCTGCTCTCTCATCTCTGTTAGGTGGGAGTCCAGGAGATGACTTGGACTGGGCAGGCCTCAGCTGACTGTCATCTGGGACGTGCTGTACTCGAGCAGGGACTCGGGGCACGCTATACTCAGGCTAGGTCATCACAGAGGTAAGAGGATTAATACAAGACTAAACTAATACAAGGGGGACAAGTCTCACCTAGGTCATCACGGAGGTAAGAGGAAAAGCAGAACAAGGAGTTCATGCAATTCCTGAGACCTTATATAGCGACGACTGTGAGACTATATTACCTAATGTTACCTAAGCAAACAGAATGGAACAAATGAAGGTCATGTGAAAAGAGTGTAGGAAATGACTGAAAAAGATGATTAATTATAATGAAAAGGAGCGATTAAAAGAAAAGAAAAGATAAAAAGGAAAATAAAAGAAGAGAAAAGTTTGAATCCTGACACCTTGTCGATGATGTTGAAGGGACCATACCACTTGTCTGCAAGCTTCTTCATTGGTGAATCCATGCGGATGTTTTGCCCATTGAGGAAGACCTTGTCTCCTGCCTTGTACTTCACTGACGTTCCTGCTGTCCGGTCATGGTAGCGTTTCATGTCCTCAGCTGCCTTGACCAGGTTGTCCTTCGCGATGCGGTGAGTCTCCTTGATGTGCTTTGTGAATTCTTCTGCTGACATGTTGGCAGAGGAGGTTCACATCGTGTCGAAGCTTAGAGGGTGACATCTTGTATTCATGTAGAAGGAGGACATCTTTGTCGCTGAGTGTTTGTGGTTGTTGTATGCAAACTCTGTGAGGGGGAGCCAGCCCTTCCAGTCCAATTGCTGATGGTTAACAAAGAGCCTAAGGTACTGTTCGAGCTCTTGGTTAACATGTTCCATCTGACCGTCTGTCTGCAGGTGATATGCCGTTGATGGGTTGCCTTCGATGTGCAGGAGTTTGTATAGCTCCTTCATCATCGACGCGTCGAACTGCGTGCCACGGTCATGGATAATTTTCTTCAGTAGGCTGTGGAGGCAGAAAATGTGGTCACAGTATAACTGAGCCATGCTTTCCGCTGACAGCTTTGTCATCATTGGAATTGCGTGTATCTGCTTTGAGAACCTGTCCACAAAGATGCAGATTGTGTTATGTCCCTTCAAGTCTGGGAGCTCTCTGATGAGATCGACTGTAACAATTTCCCAAGGACCCTCAGGGACCATGTTTGGGTGGAGTGGCCTTGACCTTGATGCCCTCAGAGCCTTTGTTTGCTTACAGTGATCACACCCTCAGACATACGCTTGGACATTGGAGAACATCGACATCCACCAGAAGTCTCGACAGACGAGTTCCACCATTTTTGATGCTCCTGGATGCCCAGCCAGTACCAAGTTGTGACATTCTCACAACACAGATTCCTTTATCATCGACAGAACATATACCTTGCCTTTCATTTGCCACAAACCGTCGACCTCTGTCATCCCCATCGGCCTCTCCGACTCATCCTGCACCCTCTGCGCCTCACCCACTCATTCCAACATCTCATCACATAATGTCCTCACCACCCCACGGTTCAGCCACTTCTCCTTGATGAAAACAACTCCATCATTGCCATCCTTGCCCTCATCGTAGCCTGCCTTGCACGACAGTAGGTCTGCCTTGCCCATCGTCTTTCCCAACTTGTGCTCAAGGTGGAAGTCGAATTCTTCGAGCTCTGTCCACCAGCGAGCTTGACAATAGCTCAATTTTTTGTGCCGACCTGAAGTAGGTGAGGTTGGCATGGTCGGACCAGATCTTGATTTTGTGATGGGCGCCGAGAAGGTACTGCCTCCACTCCTTGAGTGCTGAGATGATTGTGAGCATCTCCTTGTCATAGATCTCATAGTTTCATTCCACTGGCAGGAGCGCTTCTGACCTGTAGGCAACTACCCTCCACTTGCCTTCCTGCTTCTGCAACAACACACCTCCAAGCACAAAGTTTGACAAGTCTGCTTCAATGCAGAAAGGGCCCTCATCGTTCACGATGGCCAGGACTGGAGGTGAGCAGAGACGTCGTCTCAACTCCTCGAACGCCTCCTGCTGTTCGGTCTCCCATACCCAGTCCTTCTTGCCCATCAGTGACATCAGCAGATGGACTACTTTGCTGTAGTCCTTGATGAACTGTTGCAGCCAGTTGCCCATGCTGAGGAATTGTTGCAGCTGTTTGAGGTTTTGTGGGACTGGCCAGTCAGCAATCACCTCTGTCTTTGCTGGGTCAGCCCTGATCTTGCCATTGCCAACGATGTGACCAAGGTATTTCACGGTCTTGACATCGAACTCGCACTTCTCCGGCTTCAGGTACAGGCTGTTCTCTCACAAGATCTGAAGGACGTGCCTCGACGTCTTGATATGTTCTTCAAGAGTTTGTGAGAGGATGAGGATGTCATCGAGGTAGATAATGATCAAGTTATCGTAGATCAGTCCCTTGAAGATGTGGTTGACGAATGCCTGGAATGTCACCGGTGCATTGCAAAGACCAAAGAACATGACCATCAGCTCGAAGAGACCCATATTCGTGCGAAAAGCTGCTTTCCACTTGTCGCCTTCATGGATCTGGATGTTGTAGTATCCCCATCGGAGGTCAAGTTTGGTGATGAACTTTGCCTTCTTGACCTTGTCGACAAGTTCATTGATGAGGGGGAGAGGGTACTTGTTCTTGATTGTTCCCTCGATAAGCTTCTGGTAGTCCTGTATCGGGCATAGGGACTTGTCAGCCTTCTTGATGAAAAAGAAAGGTGATGCCATCGGTGAGATCGACTTTCATATGTGGCCTGACTTTAGGTTCTCTTTGAGGAAGTCCTTTAGTGACTGCTGTTCTGTCGGCGTCAGCGGATAGATCTTGCAGTCGCTAGGCTTGAAGTCGGGTTTCAGGTCAATGACGTGGTCCCAGGGGCGGTGTTCTGGTAGCTTCTCAAATCCATTTTCTGAGAAGACATCGGCATAGTCATTGAGATATGCAGGCCAGGATGCCTTGTCCATTCGCACTTCTCTCACCCTCCTCATCTCCTCCACAGCCTCCTTCTCTATCATGCACTCTTCTGGACAGTCGACCTCTGGGTTATGGCGTCAAAGCCAGTCGTAGCCAAGGAAGATGTTTGATGATGCTAGGGATGTCACTGCAAGGACAATCCTTTCCTTGTGACTTCCAATCATCAGCTTGATGTCGACGTATCTCTCGATCAAACCAGCCTTGTTGTGCATGCCATCCGCATTGAGCACCACGAGGGGTCTGATGTAGCACTTGGTCTCCAACCTGTACCTTTCGATGAACCTCACGTCAATGCATGATCCTGTACACCCCAAATCCATGAGGGCATGTTGTTAGGGTCGGGCGAATATTCCAATTCTTTAACCACAAAGGGGTTGCCTTCCAGACTGTATGGTCCTCTGAGTGGTGTATTACCGAGACGACTTTACTTATCTTCGACCGATCCCGTAACCAGCTTCTCCTTCGCTTCCCTTATCAGGTGGAACCTGAGGTTGGTATTGAAAGCACTTAGTTACAGCAGATAGGGGAGGTAATGCCCTAGAGGGTCGAGAGATGTTTGGTTATACTGCGATGTTGTCTAGGAGGCAAACTGCAAGGCTTGGCGTAGCCGAGATGCACTCAACCAGACTTGGTTCTGTGGACAATGAGAGGAACCTTCTAAGCATGGCGTAGCCGAGGGTCTACTCAATCAAAGTCAATCCTTATTCAACTTGGGACAAATCCTCAACCCAGTATGGGGTGGACTCGTTATTCAACCAAGGAGGATATTACACAGTGGTAGTTATAGATGTAGAGGTGGGGGTAAGAAGTAGCAGTGTTCTGTAACCTTCTGAAATTAAAGCGATAGAGAATGGGGATCTGGGGTGCTAGCTACTCGGCCTTATATAGCCTACTGAATTTCTAATTTCTTTACGTTCTGTCCAACCAGATGCCCTTCCGTCTCCTTCCTATGTTTCAGGTGGCCACAGCACTTGGCTGCTGCAGTGGGGATGTATGCACATGTACTCCATCCAATGGTTTTCTTGCATTCTGCAATTTAGACTGCGGTGTGAGTCATGTGATGTCATGACCTGCGTGCTCGGGTGAGTACATCACCGATTTGGTAGTCGGGCTCCCACGTTCTCCACATGCTTCAGTTTAATTAACTTCCTGCTTCTCCTGTGTGCTTCTATATCAGGGCTTTACTTCCCTGCTTCTTGAAGCGTCTTCCTCGGTTGTGGCACTGCATAGCCTATCGGGTGATGTTGCTGCGCTCGGATGGTCATTCCTCCCATTCAATTCCATTGGGGATAACCATGTGGATCCATGGGTTATTCTTGGCTCACCATTCAGTGTCAGGTCCACTCGGTGATAGGGCTGCTCCACCGAGACATGTCTCCATTGTGAACGGTGGGTCATGTACTCCTAAGGCTAGAGTGATCTTGAATGTTTGTCTTCCTGACACGTGCTCAAATTCGTATAGTGTAATCGTGCCTTGATGCTTTATGTCCCTGAGGTATGCCCAACAGTGCTTGAGTGCTGTTGTTATATGTATTGGTATGTCATTCCCTTGTACTGGACTCGGGGTAGGTATTCATATCATCATCTTGCAGTTCCTGCATTCTTCGTGTGGCTCCTTATTGTATTGGATAACTGTATCCCATTTGTAGTTCTCCATGCCACATTCTTCTTTACTGATGTGCATTTTATATGTCTTGGCATCTCGATAGTAGATTGCCTGTCCTGTTTCAAAGTATGGGGATTGGCCTTCCCACTTGTGTGATCGTAATGTGACGTTCTGGTCCATTAGTCCTATTGTCTTCAGGAGTTCCGGGACCTTCTGTGCTACGTTCTGTAGTAGCATGCACTTGGTGCATTGGGGGTCAACCTCCATTGGTTGTCCTTTGCTTTCTTGATGTTTGTGTGCCATGTCACAAGGTGTGACAGTGTAGTGTGACTGTGACTGACGGATTTTTGCCTGGGCAAGTATCCGTCAAGATCAGGTGACCACGGTATCACATGTATGATTGACGATGATCTGCCTTGATCAACATTTCCGAATGTGCAAAAATTTCCTTTCACATGTGCATCCACCTCTTTCACTTTACCTTCCACGTTGTATCCGATGTTCAGGAGGAGGTCTAGCTGGCATCCGCCAGTTCCCCTCATGAACAGCTGTTCGTACTCTTCATTTCCATTCACACCAGTGGGGGCTTCATAATCGGGAAAGTCATTGACGTCATTTGCATCTAAGTATTGTACAGACAGTTGACTATATTTTATCGAGTCTGAATTTGAAACCCCTTGTTCTTCCTGGTCAGTTGCCCCAGTGGCTATGCCTGACCACTTGCAAAATCCTGCGAGTCGATGACCTCTTCATCATTGCTGTCTTCCTCCACATAGTCCTCCATCATCGTCCTCCAAGTGTCTACGACTTCCTTGAAGGCTGACTCCTTCATCGCACCCAGCTCGTCGGTGATGAGACAACATTCGCCTGGCGCCATCATCTGTAGCATGCGCTGCACAATTGTCTTTCCTTGCGGGCACATGTCCTTGAAGTGACCAAGCTTGCCACAGATCCAGCACACCCGTTGCCATTGCGCCTCATTCATTGAGATGTCCATCGGCTGGCCAGCTCCTCCAAAGGTGATGCTGGTTGCATCGCACTTTTCAACATGGGGGGCTACCATTTGACGATGAGCCAGGGGCACCTGCAGCTGCTGCGGGCGTGGCGGAGGTGGGAAGGCACAACCTTGTTGTATGGCGCAGATTGTTAGGCGGGAGTCCGGGAGACGACTCGGACTGGGCAGGCCTCGGCTGACTGTCGTCTGGGATGTGCTATACTCGAGCGTAGACTCGGGACACGCTTACTCAGGCTAGGTCGTCGCGGAGGTAAGAGGATTAATACAAGTCTAAACTAATACAAGGGGGACGAGTCTCACCTAGGTCGTCGCGGAGGTAAGAGGAAAAGCAGAACAAGGAGTTCATGCGATTCCTGAGACCTTATATAGCGACGACCGTGAGACTATATTACCTAACATTACATAATGAGTGGGAATGGAACGAAAGAAGGCAGTGTGGGAATGATTGTGTAAGATGGGTAAATATAATAAAAAAGGACGAATATAATAAAGGAAATGGTAAAAGGGGAAAATAAAGAAAAGGTGAAAGTTCAGGTTCTAACATTACCCCCCCTTCAAGGTTGGGCGTCCCGACCAACCATGATCGCAGTCGTCAGGCTCGGTGTCGACAAAGAGCGGACGGAGTCGTTGATGAGGGATGTCGAGTTTCCGAGGTGCACCGGGATGTTTGAGGTAGAACTCAGCGATCGCCTCCTTCGCGTTCTCGCCGAAGTCCGTCTCAGGCTGCCAAGTAGGTTCGTTGTACCCGGCCCACTTGACGAGGTATTGTAGTTTACCTCGGTGCAGACGTGAGTCAATGACCTTTTCGACTTCGTATTCCTCTTCGTCGTCGACGATTTTCGGCGGTGGCGGCGGCGGTTGCTTCTGGCTTTCAAAGGATGGTTCGATGGCAGGTTTCAACAGGGCTTCATTGAAGACAGGGTGGACCTTTCTCCATCGTTTGGGGAGCTTGAGCTTGTAGGCGCTCGCTCCTACCTTGTCGACAATGTCGAAGGGACCGTACCATTTGTCGGCAAGCTTCTTCGTGGGCGAGTCCGTGCTGATATTTCGTCCGTCGAGGAAGACCTTATCGCCAGTCTTGTATTCCACCGATGCTCCTGCCGTCCTGTCATGGTAGCGTTTCATGTCTTCAGCTGCCTTGACCAGATTGTCCCTTGCCGCGCGATGGGTCTCCTTGATGTGCTTCGCGAATTCTTCTGCCGACATGTTGGCAGAGGACGTTCGTATGGTGTCGAAGCTCCTAGGGTGACGTCCAGTGTTCGCGTAGAAGGGTGACATCTTCGTCGCCGAATGTTCGCGGTTGTTGTAGGCGAACTCTGCGAGAGGGAGCCAGTCCTTCCAGTCCGACTGCCGATGGTCAACGAAGAGTCGGAGGTATTGTTCGAGCTCTTGGTTAACGCGTTCCGTCTGACCGTCCGTTTGCGGGTGGTATGCCGTTGACGGGTTGCCCTCGATGTGTAGGAGTTTGTACAGCTCCTTCATCATCGATGCGTCGAACTGCGTGCCGCGGTCATGGATAATCTTCTTCGGCAAGCCGTGGAGGCGGAAGACATGATCGCGGTACAGCTGGGCCATGCCTTCTGCTGACAGTTTTGTCGTCGTCGGAATCGCGTGCATCTGCTTCGAGAACCTATCCACGAAGACGCAGATCGCGTTGTGTCCCTTGGAGTCCGGGAGCTCTCCGATTAGGTCGACCGTGACGATCTCCCAGGGACCTTCAGGGATTGCGTTAGGATGAAGTGGCCTCGACCTCGATGCCCTCAGAGCCTTCGTCCGTTGGCAACGGTCGCATCCTCGGACGTATGCTCGGACATCGGAGAACATCGACGCCCACCAGAAGTCTCGACGTACCAGTTCGACCGTCTTCGACGATCCGGGATGTCCTGCCAGGGTCGAGTCGTGGCACTCCTGCAACACCGCTTCCTTCATCGTCGATGGCACGTACACCTTGCCTTTCATCCGCGACAACCCGTCGACCTCTATCATATTCGTCGGCCTTTCTGACCCGTCCTGCGCCCTCTGCGCGTCACCCACTCGTTCCAACACTTCCTCCCGTGACGTTCTGACCACTCCACGATTTAGCCACTTGTCCTTGATGAACACGATGTCGTCGTTGTCATCCTTTCCCTCATCATAGCCTGCTTTGCGCGACAGTAAATCTGCCTTGCCCATCGTCTTCCCCGACTTGTGTTCGAGGTGGAAGTCAAACTCCTCGAGTTCGGTTCGCCAGCGGGCTTGACGGTAGCTCAGCTTCTGTGCTGACCTGAAGTAGGTGAGGTTAGCGTGGTCGGACCAGATTTCGATCTTGTGGCGAGCGCCGAGGAGGTATTGTCGCCATTCCTTGAGCGCCGAAACGATCGCGAGCATCTCCTTGTCGTAGATCTCGTAGTTTCGTTCAGCGGGCAGGAGTGCTTCTGACCTATAGGCAATCACCCTCCACTTCCCTTCCTGCTTCTGTAACAACACACCGCCGAGCGCAAAGTTTGACGAGTCCGCTTCTACGCGGAAAGGACCCTCGTCGTTGGCGATGGCTAGGACTGGAGGTGAGCAGAGACGTCGTCTCAGCTCCTCGAACGCCTCCTGCTGTTCGGTCTCCCATACCCAGTCCTTCTTGCCCGTTAACGACGTCAGTGGATGGACCACCTTGCTGTAGTCCTTGATGAACCGTCGTAGCCAGTTACCCATGCCGAGGAACTGTTGTAGCTGCTTCAGGTTTCGTGGGACCGGCCAGTTCGCAATTGCCTCCGTCTTTGCTGGGTCAGCCTTGATCTCGCCATTACCGATGATGTGGCCGAGGTATTTGACGACCTTGGCATCAAACTCGCACTTCTCCGGCTTCAGGTATAGGCCATTCTCTCGAAGGATCTGAAGGACACGCCTCGACGTGTCTATATGTTCCTCAATGGTTTCCGAGAGAATCAATATGTCGTCGAGGTATACGATGATCAGGTTAGCGTAAATCAGTTCCTTGAAGATGTGATTGACAAAAGCCTGGAACGTCGCCGGGGCGTTGCAGAGACCAAAGAACATGACCGTCGGTTCGAAGAGGCCCATGTTCGTGCGAAAAGCTGCCTTCCATTCGTCGCCTTCGCGGATCCGGACATTGTAGTACCCCCATCGAAGGTCAAGCTTAGTGATGTACTTCGCTTTCTTGACCTTGTCGACAAGTTCGTCGATGAGAGGAAGGGGATACTTATTCTTGATCGTGCCGTCATTAAGCTTACGGTAGTCCTGGATCGGGCGTAGCGACTTGTCGGCCTTCTTGATGAAGAAGAAGGGCGACGCCATTGGCGATATCGACCGTCGAATGCGACCCGATTTCAGATTTTCGTCGAGGAAGTCCTTGAGTGACTGTTGCTCAGTTGGCGTGAGCGGATAGATTTTACAGTCGCTTGGTTTGAAGTCGGGCTTCAAGTCGATAACATGGTCCCAGGGTCGGTGTTCCGGTAGTTTCTCGAATCCCTTCTCCGAGAAGACATCGGCGTAATCGTCGAGGTATGCGGGCCAGGACGCCTTGTCCATTCGCACCTCTCTCATCCTCCCCGTCTCTTCCGCCACCTCCCACACCTTCCGCATGCCGTCCTCTACAGCCTTCTCCACCACACATTCGCTCGGGCAGCGAGTGAAGTCGAGCGTCCCCGTCTTCCAGTCGACCTCTGGGTTGTGCCGTCGAAGCCAGTCGTACCCCAAGAAGATGTTAGACGATGCCAGAGAGGTTACCGCCAGGACGATCCGTTCCTTATGGTGACCGATCGTAAGTTCAACGTCGACGTACTCCTCGATCAACCCGGCTTCGTTGTGTGTGCCGTCGGCATTAAGTACCGCAAGGGGTCGGATATATCGTTTCGTCTCCAGCCCATATCGTTCGACGAATCTCACGTCAATGCACGATCCCGTACATCCCGAATCCACAAGCGCGTGCGCGTCTACCTCCCTCACTTCACCTTCCACGCTGTGTCCGACGTTCAGGAGAAGGTCCAGCTGGCGTCCGCCAGTTCCTCTCATGAACAGCTGCTCGTGCTCTTCACTTTCTTTCACACCGGTGGGGACTTCGTAATCGGGAAAACCATCAACGTCGTTTGCATCTACGTATTGTACAGACGGTTGGTTATATTTTAGCGGATCCGGATTCGAAGTCCCTTGTTCTTCTCGGTCAGTCGCCCCGATGGCTACGCCTGACCACTCGCAAAACCCTGCGAGTCGACGACCTCTTCGTCATTGTCTTCCTCTTCCACATAGTCCTCCACCGTCGACCTCCGAGTGTCTACGACTTCCTCGAAGGCCGACTCCTTCATCGTGCCGAGCTCGTCCGCGAGGATGCGACGTTCGCCTGGTGCCATTAGCTCCAGCATGCGCTGGATGATCGGTCTCCCCTGCGGGCACTTGTCCTTGAAATGGCCCAGCCCACCGCAGATCCAGCACGCGCGTCGTCGTTGCGCCTCGTTCATTGAGACGTCCATCGGTTGACCAGCGCCTCCGAAAGTGACGCCGGTCGCGTCGCGTCTGTCGACGTGAGGGGCCGCTACCTGACGGCGAGCCGGGGGTCCTTGTTGTTGCTGTGGGCGAGGCTGAGGTATAAATGGGCGGCCTTTTTGGATCGCGCGGATCTGTTGTTCGCCGCGATCGATCTCGATAGCCTTGTTTTTCCAGTCCTCGTACTTCGTCGGGACCGGCGTTGATCTCAGGACTCCACGCACTACTTCGATGTTCATTGCGCGTTTGAGACGATCACAGATGATGCCGTCGTCCTTCAGCTCCGCGCGCTTAATGATGACGTCGAGCTGCTGGAAGAACTTGTCTGCGGTGAGGTCCTTCTGAACCTTTTCCCGGAATTCCTTCAGCGCTGCCTCCTTGCGATTCGGGTCGTCGAACGAGGCGTCGAGTCGTTCCTGGAATCTCTCCCAGCTGTCAGTGAAGGTGACGATTCCCGACGTTGTCGACTCCTCGACGTAGTTCTGCGCCCACGTCGCCGCATTACCACCCTTCAGGTAGGAGAGAGCTACATAAATTTTACTCTCCGACGTAGGGTATCGGTTCGGGTTCGCGGATACAAAAAGGAGGACTTCACGTCTGAAGTCGAGGTAGTCGTCGCCACCAGTGAATTCACGTGGTCGGGCGACGTCGATGTTTTGTACCGCAGCGGCGCTAGGGCCCGCTGGGGCGTTTGCGGCTTGGTGAGCAAAGGCGCCCGCTACAATCGCCGCGATTTGCTCTAGCTGTTGAGCGCTGAAGGTTCCCGTCGACATCGTTGTTCTAGACGTGTCCGTTTGTTGCTCCGGGGGGGTCGGTGGTGACGAATCTCGTCACGCCTCTCTATACGGTCCTGGAATTGGTGGGAGAATGGTCGACGTCGAAAGCGATGGCGAATTCGGGGTTGTCTGGTCTATCGATGCAGGAGCCCACTTTAATCTCCTTCCTCCTTCAAGCGTCGAATACCAAAGTCCTTTTTCTTGACGCCACCAGATAACGTATTCAACGCCTTCTCGAGTGATCGTGAACCAGGAACGGTGTTCCTCGTTGTACCAGGAGCGAGGCGGGAGAGCACGGCGTTGTTCCTCGTCGAGATCTATGTTGATGATGGAGGAGGAACAGGGAGGGGTTGGTTGTCCGGATGTACGTTACGCTGACGGAGGACAGGTTCGTCGGCGAGTTTGATGACCACACGGAAGGAGGCGACCGAGATCACAATCGACAACGACGTCGATGACTGTACACGGTGTGTTACCCACGTCCAGGTCAGATGGTTCCTCCACCAGAGGGAGAGGCGGAGAGCCAGGGTCGGGAAAAGTCGGGTGTTAGTTTATGTAATACACGAACGTCCGAAAACGTCCGGGCAGGGTCGAGGGTTATCGTTTGGGGGGTTTACACGTCAAGTCCGTCGAGGGGAGCGCTCCTCTAGACCGAGTGAAGGCGAGTCGACAGCGACGACGTACGCTGGGGATGAGCCTGGGTGGGTTCTGCTTTTATGTTAGGCGGGAGTCCGGGAGACGACTCGGACTGGGCAGGCCTCGGCTGACTGTCGTCTGGGATGTGCTATACTCGAGCGTAGACTCGGGACACGCTTACTCAGGCTAGGTCGTCGCGGAGGTAAGAGGATTAATACAAGTCTAAACTAATACAAGGGGGACGAGTCTCACCTAGGTCGTCGCGGAGGTAAGAGGAAAAGCAGAACAAGGAGTTCATGCGATTCCTGAGACCTTATATAGCGACGACCGTGAGACTATATTACCTAACATTACATAATGAGTGGGAATGGAACGAAAGAAGGCAGTGTGGGAATGATTGTGTAAGATGGGTAAATATAATAAAAAAGGACGAATATAATAAAGGAAATGGTAAAAGGGGAAAATAAAGAAAAGGTGAAAGTTCAGGTTCTAACACAGATCTGTTGTTCACCGTGATCAATCTCAATCGCCTTCTTCTTCCAGTCGTCGTACATTGTCGGAACCAGCATTGACCTCAACACTCCCCGTACCACCTCGATGTTCATTGCTCATTTCAGGCAGTCACAGATGATGCTGTTGTCCGTTAGGTCCACTCTTGTGATGACAATGTCGAGTTTCTGGAAGAACTCATCGGCTGTGAGGTCCTTCTGAACCTTGGTTCGGAATTCTGCCAGTGCCTTCTCTTTCTGGTTTGGATCATCAAACGAGGCATCCAGCCATTCCTGGAACCTGGCCCAGCTGTCTGTGAAACTCATGACGCCATTTGTCGTGAACTCCTCAACGTAGTTCTGTGCCCACGTCAACGCATTGCCTCCCTTTAGGTATGAGAGCACGACATAGATCTTGCTGTTCGACATCGGGTACTGGCTTGGGTTTGCTGAGACAAAGAGGAGGACCTCGCATTTGAAGTCCAGGTAGTCATTGCCACCAGTGAATTCACATGGCTGGGCGACATCGATATTGGGAGTTGGGGCTGCAGGAGCAGGGGCGGCCAGAGCGTTTGTCATGTGATGGGCAAAAGCACCTGTGATGATCACTGTGATCTGTTCCATTTGCTGTTGGCTGAAACCTCCTGTTGACATTGTTAGTTCAGGCATGGGTGTCGAAGGTTCAGGGGGGGTTGGCAGTGACAGATCTCTATGGGTCTCGTGATATGGCCCTGGAGTCGGGGGTAGAAGGACTGTAGATGTTGACGGTGCAGGTGATGATGGAGTGGCTGGGGGCCACCTAGCTCTCCTTCCTTCTTTGTTTGTTGAATATCAACTGTGTCAGATGTCACTCCACCAGATGTCATATACGACGCCGCTATTGTTGGTCGCGACGTAGTCTGGTCAGTCTGGGTCCCAATGCGCTGATGCAGGGAGAGCCCAACGTTGTTCCTCGGTGATATCTATCTTGTCTGAGATGGTGGAGGAACAGGGATGGGCTGTGCGTTTGATCTGGGGTTATGCCAACATTGGACGGGTTCATCGGCAAAGTTGATGATGAGGTGGAAGGATGCAGCAGAGATAACAATTGACAATGATGTTGACGACTGCACACATAACGTTACCCACGTCCAAGTTAAGTGGCTCCTCCACCAAAGGGAGATGCAGAGAGCCAGGGTAGGAAAGGTTGGTGAGTGTTAGAACTCAAACTTTCACCTTTTCTCTTATTTTCCCCTTTTACCATTTCTTTTCTTTTAATCGTCCCTTTTCATTATATTTAATCATCTTTCTAAGCATTTCCCACACTCCCTTCACGCGACCTTCATTCGTCCACTCCACTCCCTTTAAGTACTGATAGGTAATATTCTCCCATGGTTGCTGCTATATAAGGTCTCAGGAATTGCATGAACTCCTTGTTCTGCTTTTCCTCTTACCTCCGCGACGACCTAGGTGAGACTCATCCCCTTTGTATTAGTTTAGACTTGTATTAATCCTCTTACCTCTGCGACGACCTAGCCTGAGTAAAGCGTGTCCCGAGTCCCCGCTCAAGTACAGCACGTCTCAGACGACAGTCAGCAGAGGCCTGCCCAGTCCGAGTCATCTCCTGGACTCCCACCTAACATAAAAGCAGAACCCCACCCAGGCTCATCCCCAGCGTACATTGTCGCTGTCAACTCGCCTTCACTCGGTCTAGAGGAGCGCTCCCCTCGAAGGACTTGACATGCAAACCCCCTAAACGACAACCCTCAACCCTGCCCGGACGTTTTCGGATGTTCGTGTATTACATAAACACTTCAACCAACTTTTCCCGGCCCTGGCTCTCCGAATTAGCCTCTGGTGGAGCACGCACCTGATGTGGACGTGGGCAACCAGATGAGTACAAGCCTCGACGACCATCTTGTTTGTGATCTTACTCGGCTCCTACCGCCTCGTCATCAACTTCGCCGATGAACCCATTCAACGTTGGCATAACCCCGGATCAAACTCACAGCCCATCCCTGTTCCCCCTCCGGTCTAGTCAAGATAGATCTCACAGAAGAACAACAGCGGGCGCTACCCTCATCGTCGTGGTTTGACCCCGACCGCGCTTCATATGTCGCAACCAACAGTGAGCACGTCACCCACAACATCTGGTGGAGCGACATCAGACATGCTTGGTACTCGACTAACGAACAAGCTCAACGAGTTCGGTGGGCACCTAGAACCCCTCGTGCACCATCATCACCTACTGTTTCGACATCGTCGGTCGTCCTCCCAAGCGAACCAGGAGGTTATCGCACGCCCCGTAGAGACTCATCGCCGCCAACACCTCCCGAACACCTGTCCCGCACGCCAGCACCGACAATGTCAACATCTACAGGGTTCACTCAACAACAACAATGGGAGCTCGCAGCATTAATCGCTGCAGCCTTTACTCAGCAAGCAGCGAATGCCCCCTCTGCACAAACCGGGAATGCTCCACCCCCCAACATTGACGTCACCCAGCCACGCGAATTTGCTGGCGGTGACAATTACCTCGACTTCAAGTGCGAAGTCCTACTCTTTGTATCGGCGAACCCCACGAGGTACCCCTTGTTGTTGAGCAAGATCTACATTGCACTCTCCTATCTCAAGGGGGGCAATGCATCGACGTGGGCGCAGAACTACATTCAGGAGTTCACAACGAGTGGCATTGTGAGCTTCACGGATAGCTGGGCAAGGTTCTAGGAATGACTGGATGCCTCCTTCAACAACCCAAACAGAAAGGAGAAGGCGTTGAAGAAATTCCAAGAAAAGATCCAGAAGGACCTCTCTGCTGACGAGTTCTTCCAAGACCTTGACGTAATCATCAAGGCAGTGGAACTGACAGACGACAGTGTCATTTGCGATTGCCTAAAGCACACGATGAACATCGAGGTGGTCCGTGGAGTGCTAAGGTCGATGCTGGTCGTGACGAAGTACGAAGACTGGAAGAAGAAGGCCATCAAAATCGATCGTGGCAAACAGCAGATCCATGCCATCCAACGAGGCCATGTACTACCCCCCATGCGCCCACAGCAACAGCAGGCGCCACCCGTCCGTCATCCGTTTGCAGCTCCCCACGTCGACAAGTGCGATGCAACTGGCGTTACCTTTGGAGGCGCTGGTCAACCAATGGACGTCTCAATGAACGAGGTGCAACGAAAACGTGCATGCTGGATCTGTGGCGGGCTGGGCCACTTCAAGGACAAGTGCCCACAAGGAAAGCCAATTATCCAGCGCATGCTGCAGATGATGGTGCCCGACGAACGTCACCTCCTCGCCAATGAGCTAGGCGCAATGAAAGAATCAGCCTTTGAGGAAGTCGTAGACACTCGGAGGTCGACAGTGGAGGACTATGTGGAGGAAGAAGGTGATGACAAAGAGGTCGTCGACTTGCAGGGTTTTGCGAGTGGTCAGGCATAGCCACTGGGGCGACTGGCCGAGAAGTTCCAAGGGTTTCAAGTTCAGATCTGTTAAAATATAGTCAACCGCCTGTACAATATCTAGATGCAAATGGCGTCGATGACTTTTCCGACTACGAAAACCCCACTGGTGTGAACGAAGGAAGCATCAAAGAGAAGTTGTTCATGAGAGGAACTGGCGGATGCCAGCTGGACCTCCTCCTGAACATTGGACACAGCGTAGTGGGTGAGACGAGAGAGGTGGATGCGCATGCCCTTGTAGATTTGGGATGCACAGGATCGTGCATCGATGTGAGGTTCGTCGAGTGATATGGGTTGGAGACCAAACAATATATTCAGCCCCTCACCGTACTCAATGCTGACGGCACACACAACAAAGCCAGGTTGATTGAGAAATACGTCGATGTTGAGCTTATGATTGGGCACCACAGGGAGAGGATTGTCCTTGCGGTGACGTCGCTGGTGTCGTCAAACATCTTCCTTGGTTACGATTGGCTTCAACGTCACAACCTGGAGGTCAATTGGAAGGCGGGTTTGATTGAATTCACCCATTGCCCGGAGGAGTGCACGATTGAGAAGGAGGATGTGAAAGAGACAAGGAGGGTGAGAGAGGTGCGAATGGACAAAGCGTCCTGGCCCACATACCTCAACGACTATGCCGACGTCTTCTCAGAGAAGGGGTTCAAGAGGTTGCCTGAACACCGACCATGGGACCACATCATTGACCTGAAGCCCGACTTCAAACCCAGTGACTGCAAGATCTACCCACTCACGCCAACAGAGCAGCAGTCACTCAAGGACTTCCTAGACAAGAACTTGAAGTCTGGTCGCATCCAAAGGTCCATATCGCCTATGGCGTTGCCTTTCTTCTTCATCAAGAAGGCCGACAAATCACTACGCCCGATCCAGGATTACTGTAAGCTTAATGACGGTACAATCAAGAACAAGTATCCCCTCCCTCTCATCGACGAACTCATCGACAAGGTCAAGAAAGCAAAGTACATCACTAAGCTTGACCTTCGCTGGGGATACTACAATGTCCGGATCCACGAAGGTGATGAGTGGAAGGCAGCCTTTTGTATGAATATGGGTCTCTTTGAACCGACAGTAATGTTCTTTGGTCTTTGCAATGCACCGGCAATGTTCCAAGCTTTCGTCAACCACATCTTCAAGGGACTGATCTACGACAACCTGATCATTGTCTACCTTGACGACATACTGATCCTCTCACAAACTCTTGAGGAACATATTGAGACATCGAGACGTGTCCTTCAGATCCTGCGAGAGAACAGCCTATACCTGAAACTGGAGAAGTGCGAGTTTGACGCCAAAGTGGTGAAGTACCTTGGCCACATCGTCAGCAATGGCAAGATCAGAGCGGACCCGGCAAAGACAGAAGCAATCACAGACTGGCCCGTCCCACGAAATGTCAAACAGCTGCAACAATTCCTCGGCATGGGCAACTGGTTGCGACAATTCATCAAGGACTACAGCAAGGTAGTCCATCCGCTGACGTTGTTGATGGGCAAGAAGGACTGGGTATGGGAGACCGAACAGCAGGAAGTGTTCGAGGAGTTGAGACGACGTCTCTGCTCACCTCCAGTCCTAACCATCGCGAACGATGAGGGCCCTTTCTGCGTCGAAGCAGACTCATCAAACTTCGCGCTTGGAGGAGTGTTGTTGCAGAAGCAGGAAGGCAAGTGGAGGGTAGTCGCCTACAGGTCAGAAGCACTCCTGCCAGCAGAACGAAACTACGAGATCTATGACAAGGAGATGCTCACGATTGTTTCGGCACTCAAGGAGTGGAGACAATACCTCCTCGGTGCCCGTCACCCTATCAAGATCTGGTCCGATCATGCCAACCTCACCTACTTCAGGTCGGCGCAAAAGCTGAGCTATCGACAAGCTCGCTGGCGGACAGAACTAGAAGAATTCGACTTCCACCTCGAACACAAGTCGGGGAAGACGATGGGCAAGGTGGACTTACTGTCGCGTAAGGCGGGCTATGATGAGGGCAAGGATGACAACAACGGTGTCGTGTTCATCAAGGACAAGTGGCTGAACCATGGAGTGGTGCGAACGTCGTGCGACGAGGTGGTAGGACGAGTGGGTGAAGCACAGAGGGTGCAGGGTGAGTCGGAGAGGCCGACGGGTATGACAGAAGTTGCAGGGTTGTGGAGGATGAAAGGCAAGGTGTAAATGCCGTCGTCAATGAAGGAGGCCGTGTTACGGGAATGTCACGACTCGGTACTGGCTGGGCACCCAGGAGCGTCGAAAACAGTGGAGCTCGTCCGTCGAGACTTTTGGTGGGCGTCGATGTTCTCTGACGTCCGAGCGTATGTCTGAGGGTGTGATCGCTGTCAGTGAACAAAGGCTCTAAGGGCGTCGAGGTCAAGGCCACTCCACCCAAATGTGGTCCCAGAAGGTCCTTGGGAAGTCGTCACAGTCAATCTCATCGGAGAGCTCCCGGACTCCAAGGGGCACAACGCGATCTGCATCTTCGTTGATAGGTTCTCAAAACAGATGCATGCTATCCTGACAATGACGAAGTTGTCAGCAGAAGGCATGGCTCAGCTGTACCGTGACCACATCTTCTGCCTCCACGGCTTGCCAAAGAAGATCATCCATGACCGAGGCACGCAGTTTGACACGTCGATGATGAAGGAACTGTACAAACTCCTACACATCGAAGGCAACCCATCGACAGCGTATCACCCACAGACAGATGGTCAAACAGAACGCATTAACCAGGAGCTCGAACAGTACCTTCGACTCTTTGTTAACCATCGTCAATCAGACTGGAAGGACTGGCTCCCCCTCGTGGAGTTCGTGTACAACAACCGTGAACACTCGGCGACGAAAATGTCTCCCTTCTATGCAAACACAGGACATCACCCCTTGAGCTTTGACACAACACAAACCTCGTCTGCCAACATGTTGGTGGAAGAATTCGCAAAGCACATCAAGGAGACTCATCACGTTGCGAAGGACAACTTGGTCAAGGCGGCGGATGACATGAAGCGCTACCATGATCGGACAGCAGGGACTTCGGTGGAGTATAAGACTGGAGACAAGGTTTTCCTCGACGGGCGAAACATCAGCACAGATTCACCAACAAAGAAACTCACTGACAAATGGTATGGTCCCTTTGAGATCGTCGACAAGGTCGGAGCTAGCATGTACAAACTCAGTCTCCCCAAGCGATGGAAGAAGGTCCACCCAGTCTTCAACGAGGCCCTGCTAAAGCCCGCTGTCGAACCTTCCTTCGAGAGCCAGAAACAACCAGCACCACCACCACCTGACATTGTCGACAATGAGGAGGAGTACGAGATCGAGGAAGTTCTAGACTCGCGTCTGCACCGAGGGAAGCTACAATACCTCGTCAAGTGGGTTGGCTACAACGAACCGACTTGGCAGCCCGAGATGGACTTTGGTGAGAACGCAAAGGAGGCAATCGCTGAATTCTATCAAAGACACCCCGGCGCCCCTCAAAAACTCAACATCCCTCGCCAACGACTACGCCCACGCTTCGTCGACACAGAGCCAGACGACCGCGATCTTGGTTGGTCGGGACGCCCAACCTTGAGGGGGGGGTAATGTTAGAACTCGAACTTTCACCTTTTCTCTTATTTTCCCCTTTTACCATTTCTTTTCTTTTAATCGTCCCTTTTCATTATATTTAATCATCTTTCTAAGCATTTCCCACACTCCCTTCACGCGACTTTCATTCGTCCACTCCACTCCCTTTAAGTACTGATAGGTAATATTCTCCCATGGTTGCTGCTATATAAGGTCTCAGGAATTGCATGAACTCCTTGTTCTGCTTTTCCTCTTACCTCCGTGACAACCTAGGTGAGACTCATCTCCTTTGTATTAGTTTAGACTCGTATTAATCCTCTTACCTCTGCGATGACCTAGCCTGAGTAAAGCATGTCCCGAGTCCCCGCTCGAGTACAGCACGTCCCAGACGACAGTCAGCAGAGGCCTGCCTAGTCCGAGTCGTCTCCCGGACTCCCACCTAACAGTGAGTGGTAACCTTTGGTCACAATGCTCTAGACACTGACGGACTTGTTGGCATCTGCCTTGAGATAGCACTAAGCACACTCGGTAGGACTTTCGGATAGAGTCAGGAAAGTAGGTTGACAGTATTATGTAATACACGAACATCCAAAAACGTCTGGGCAGGGTTGAGGGTTGTTGTTTAGGGGGTTTACATGTCAAGTCCGTCGAGGGGAGCGCTCCTCTAGACTGAGTGAAGGTGAGTTGACAGTGATGATGTATGCTGGGGATGAGCCTGGGTGGGGTTCTGCTTTTATGTTAGGCAGGAGTCTGGGAGATGACTCGGACTGGGCAGGCCTTGGCTGACTGTCATCTGGGACATGCTATACTCGAGCAGGGACTCGGGACACACTGTACTCAGGCTAGGTCATCGTGGAGGTAAGAGGAAAAGCAGAACAAGGAGTTCATGCGATTCCTGAGACCTTGTATAGTGGCAACCATGAGACTATATTATCTAATGTTACATAAATGAACAGAATGGAACGAATGAAGGTCATGTGGAGGGAGTGTGGGAAATGATTGAAAAGACAATTAAATATAATGAAAAGGAGCGGTTAAAAGAAAAGAAATGGTAAAAAGAAAATAAAAGAAAAGGTAAAAGTTCAAGTCCTAACAGCATACACCACAACATCTCCTCCTTCTTCTGGCAGGGCAAGTTGTCAAAGTTGAGTTTTGAGTAGCAAGAAAGCCAATTTGATTGGATTGAAATCTGGAGAGTATGCAGGAAGGAATTCAAGCTTCATGCTGCTAGACACGCGATTACAGAATGCATCAGTGCTGGAGCGATGCATGGGAGGAAAAAGCACTGCACCTGGATTCAATCAATTCACAAATTTCATTTGACTTGTGGATAGCACAGTTGTCTATGACAATGACTGAGTTCAGTCCTGGAAAAGGTTCCATATGATTGAGGAGATGTGTGATGAAAGCAGTAAAGGATTCTGTATTGAATGAGCCTTCCAAGATGATGCAGTCAAGCATTCCGTCAAGAGAGATTGCTGGAAGGATTGAATACCTGGAGGAAGTTTGACATATGACACCCTGAGGTATGACAGGACTACGTGTACCTCTTTCCCCTGGCAAAAAACTGTTTGCAGCTGGCTTGATGCCTGTGTAAAGCCCATGCCTTTTTTCTCAAGAAAGTGTGATGGTCACAAGCGCTTTTGTCAACAAACATGAGCTGTTCAGCTTCATATTTCTTGCCGATTTTGAGACGATATTGTATTCACGCAGTCTTGCTGCATTTGTGTGCCTTCTTTGAAATCTTCAACCAGGTTGGATTTGGGCTTGACTAGTTGAAAATGAAAGACCATACCCTTTTCATAGTGAATCCAGCCCGCTTCAACGTCCTCCATATTGTAGAGTCCAAAACATATTTACCAGAAGACGCGCTGAGCTTCTGCCTCAGCTCGTCAAGGAATAGGTCCCTGCGTTGATTGACTGAACTGAGGAGATACTGGTGGCAAATGGAATCCTGATGAGCAACGTCTGTCAGCGCTGGCACACTACACCTCACCTGTACATCCAGATAGTCCAACAGCCTTGGCCGGCCAGTCCTCTTTCCATCTCTCTCGATGCCCCCAGTAGCCTCCCAGTCTTTTATGATCCGATAGATTGTTCAATGATTGATGTCCATCAATGCAGAAAGATGGTCCATGGTGAACTCATCGGATTGGTGCAGCTTGAAGAGAATGGATTGCACATCATTCGAGAGGGCCTTGCCACATGTCATTGTGGTGGGAGAGAAGGGTGTTTTCCTGGTGAATGTGTTCACGTGCCAACCCCTAATCTGCATATACTGCTGACCATTGTAGCACACCAACCTCTCTTCAGCAAAGCCATCTGCTCTTCTGTCTAGACTGTGGGCAACAATGGTTATGCCTTGCTCTTGACCAAGAAGAGGCTGCCAGCTGTTGCTGTTCTGGATCTGAAAGGACGTCTTCGAGTCTGTTTGCATGAACATACACTTGTGTATCTACTAGTGGTTCTGCATGGTGGATACGCTCACCTGGTATGCCAGTGAGATATCTGTGGCCATCTCTTCTTGAGATGGAGTAGTACTTATGAAGCAACACATTGTTCCTAACTTCTATACTTCAGATGTGCAGGTGGTGCATGGTGCTACAGTGTGCAGGTCGAAAATAAATTACCACTACAGTGTCAAATCAAGGTGGAGGGGCCCCCAAATAACCCAGGCTGTAGTAGATAGGATTGTCTATATAGTGCAAGAAGTTTTGTATTTTTACCTGTCAAATTGGTAGAGCTGTATGAAATGGACTGTCCAAACCTGGGTGAGAGCAAGAGTCTGAAGAACAGAAACATCCCCATTACACCACGAATGGTGCACAGAATGACACCAAACTTATGCATGGGATTGCCATACATGTGAATCTAATTTACAGGTGGAGAAAAAAAAATTATGGGATGAGAGGAAAGGGATATGATTTTTGCATATAGTGAGGGTGAGGTGTTGAAACAGGGCTGGTCGACATTGTTTGACTTAGTTTGACAAACATATTCATCTAACCTCAGATATTTTTACAGATTCGGATTTGGATGAGCAAGTACATTTTTTTGAGTGCTTAATGAACATGTATTATGAGGAATTGACACAGTAAATCATCATTTACTCAAATTTCTGCAGTTATGCTGCAAGACGTGTCAAAACCACATGAATTTGATGTGTGACAATACTTCTGAAAAGGGCAGTAAGCTTTGAGCTCAGTTTTGAATATATCTTGACCTCAATCAAGCTCAAATTTTATTCATTTAATTTGGGACTTCATTCTACTTCAAAGTTCAAATCTCAATTCTATTGCTATATTTTTTTCTCCCTTGGGTCATAACAATCAAGCTAGAACCTCATGATTGATTCTTGAGCTCTACATTCATTCTCAAATTGAGCAGCTTCTGTAAGCTCACTAGAGCATTCTTAATACATCTGACTTAACACCAACTGGCTGGACATCATGTCATGCCTCTGAGATACTGAGCTGCTGATATTTCAAGATGCACAAACTCCAGAAGGCCACCATATAGCTGTACCATGGCTGCACTGAGTCTGAGCCTGAAACTTGGTGGCAGCATAGCCTCTGGACATTTGGAGCATAGCACATTATATTCTATTTATATTCTTTTCATATCCACTTCACTCCCTAACTCATCCAAAGCTAATATGAACTCATTCAAAGCTCATATGCACTTGCACTGAGTCAAGTGATCCTTTAGCAGACATATACCAAAGATTTACATATTCTGAGAGTAATTCTCAACAGATTCCTTTCAGACTGGTATTGTATAGTTCATATTATATAATCCTTTCTATTTGAACCCTTTCTGATGCCTTTGTTGCCTCAGTCTCTCTGACAGCAACAAATATTGTTTTGTCCTGTCTGTCTTGTGGGCTCAAGTGTTGGCACTATCCAGGTGCCTTCTATATAGGATCAATTTATTACTGCAAAGAGAAATAAGATTAGATACTACTGAGATAAAAAGGAGAGCCTGACTAAGAGAGCCTAGATGTTTTAGGTATATATAAAGATTTTGAGATGTCCAGTTAGATGTGCCTAAAACATTTGAGAGTGTCTAGCTAGGTATTCCCAGATATGTTGGGTGTGCCCAGTAAGGCACTCCCAACCATCTGGGTATGCCTAGTTGGGCACTCCCAATTATTTGGGTATGCCCAGTTGGGCACTCCCAATTATTTGGGTATGCCCAGTTGGGCACTCCTAACTATTTAGGAATACCCAGTTAGGTGTGCCCAGCTACTTATTGTCTTTTTTAATTCCTGTCTAAGATTTTTTTTCTTTTTTTGAGAAGTAAAAACTGTTATGTCATAAAAATCAAATGGGTCTAGAATAGAAGCCTGGAATATTCTATGAAGAATTTCTCAATCATTATATTCTAGGCTCTGAATCTTAGCTGCCTTGCTCTGAAGACCAATCAACACACTACAAGTCACTGCAGGTCAGATGACAATGTTGTTTGATGTGAAAGCAAAAGAAAGTAATGTTTTCTGTGCACTGAGCACTGCATGTTGGTGAGCTACAATGACCATACTAGAACATGCTCCAAGGGTCAGCAGCATCATACTGATCATGTTGGTACAGAGCATAGCTTGGGGAGTTGAACTGATCCGCCAGGAAAATGAGCAAGTTCATAGTAGCAGTGTACTTGTTGAGGCCATGGTCACTGTAGTTGAAAAGTGAAGTTGCACCCTGAATGTACATGTGCAAAAAACCACTGAGGTTCAAGTTTGGGTTGTTACTGAGCATACCAAACTCTAAACCAGTTGCTGACACAAGCAAAGAGGTCATCTCAGACTAGCCAGTCATTCTGAAGTACCAATAGTTTGCTGTCTCCACCCACAAACCATCATCTGAGACAGCAATGCAGTTCTCCTTCACATTCACAACAGTAAGAGGAAGAAGCTGCACTATGTTTCCAGTCATGTCATCACCAAGGATGGTGAGAGATGCCAAAGTGAGACTACCATTGCAAATACAGTTCTAGTTACCCTTAATATTGGCATCTGACCACCAGCCATTTGTGCCCTGTGTCAGAGCAGCAATGCCAAGGGACAGACCATACTGGTTCAAAGTGGACCAGATCATCTCCTTCTTGTCATCAGCCCACATGTTGTAAAGCTAGTTGTAAGCAATACCAAAAGTGGCAGACATTTCAGTAGTGTCAAGAAAATGAGCAGGACTCCACCTGTCAACAGCAGGATCCCATGAGGTTGAGCCATTGCCAGCAGCATTCTGCAAGTATAACATATCAGCATGTATGAGGATGCAAATTATATAATGAGCCAAACCTGGAGCTCTAGCCAGGTACAGTCAACTCACGATGAATCATTTGTCATGTGGTAGACATACACAAAGGCCTTATGCACTCTTTGACTTGATGGCAGGCATCAAGGATACCACTGGTGCCATCCATGAAATATAGGGCAGGGTTCATGGCCTTCCAATCAGAGGCATTGCCAAAGATTGTCTGGTTCCAGCTGCTGAAGTAAGAGTCATGTGCAATAAGGTTAGGCAGCACTTCCCACTTGAAAGCTGGCTCAATGAGACGCAGCCAGAGTGAAAGTAGCATGTCTTCCTCACAGTCTAGACCTGGTTCTTCTGCATGGTGATGGTCATGTTGATGTGATGCTCTGGGATAAATGCACGGCTGCATCATCTAGCAGCATCACAGCACATCTAAGTGCCCTGTTTGCCATGCCTGCCTTCATCCTCACATGACCAAACTCCGGGCTTGCGCCTGCATCTGAAAAGGGTGGACTTGGGAAGTGCATCACATTGTGCACTGCAGAGACCAGAGACAATCCAAATGTGCTTGCACCCTAGCTTTTCATGCATTGCATGCCATGTGACTGCTCTTCCTGCAGCGGCATAGTACTCTTGCCGACCCAGAGACATGGTCCTAGGGCATCACCCAGTGCACATTCATGGCATCCAACCACATGTGATGGGACCAGAGAGATTCACCCATGTTCAATTTGAATAGCATCGATCCTGTAAGAATTTTGATATGAGAGTGAGTGCGGTGACAAAAGTGCACTGCAGGTGAAGAAGCGGCAATGACAGAGGTGACAGCAGTGTGAGCAGTTTTGCAAGGATCTTACAATGCTTGTCATTAGGCTGCCTTTGAGTCTGCATCTGCTGAGTGGATGGAAGTGAAGCATCCATCTGGTAGGCTGTTGGCACATGCAATCTGTCAGAGGGGTCCATTGACATCAGCTCTGTCGGAAGACCACAGGGGTTGGATGTGTCCAAAGAGGTATTCACCTTTGATGAGAGAGACACCTCACCTTCCCTCTTATCCAACTCTGGCTCACCCCATCACCTTTCCCCGCACCGCCCCGGTGCAGCAGAGCACTGACTGCAGGATGCTACATCTCGTGCATGAACAGTGAGGCAAGTGCGATGCAGCACATATACGACAAAGTGTGCAAGCGTATTTGGTATCACTGGTGCCCCTCTTGATCCTACCATTGTGGTAGCAGGGGGCACGTGAGATGACTGCAGTTGAGGATGATGTGGAAGAGGTGGAGGATGACAGAGGAAGGATCTTGGGGCAGTTGAAGGTATGGCTGATGAAGCACACACAAAGATTGCTGGTGTCTTCATGCCCATAGTAAGTGTTGACTGCCGGTGGGGGTGCTGCTGGTGCAGGGTGGTGTGAGTGGTGTGCACGCAGGACTGCCAATGTCTGTTTTTTTGTCAAATGTTTTCGGCGTAGTCAGAGGGAAAAAAATGTGATAGAGAAAAAGACACCGATCAACAGCCGCTCATCACTCAAGTATCAGAGATTGGGGGGAAAGAGGGGGGATGCTTACAGAACCTGAGGTAGATGCTGCAGCAACAGCGGACACAGAAGATGATTTTGCAGGTGGAGGTGGGGCATACATCATGTGGTGCTGTTAGGCAGGAGTCTGGGAGATGACTCGGACTGGGCAAGCCTCAGCTGACTGTTGTCTGGGATGTGCTATACTCAAGCAGGGACTCGGGACACACTGTACTCAGGCTAGGTCATCGTGGAGGTAAGAGGATTAATACAAGTCTAAGCTAATACAAGGGGGACGAGTCTCACCTAGGTCGTCACAGAGATAAGAGGAAAAGCAGAACAAGGAGTTCATGCGATTCCTGAGACCTTATATAGCGATGACCATGAGACTATATTACCTAACATTACATATGGGTGGGAATGGAACAAATGAAGGTCATCTGGAAGGGGCGTGGGAAGCAATTGGAAAGATGATTAAATATAATGAACAGGGGCGATTAAAAGAAAAGAGGAAGTTCGAGTCCTAACAGGTGCACGTGCTGGAAGGGCAAGTGGTTCAAGCTGGCACTCGATGATGATATCAAATGCTAATGCAGATGAGGGTGGGGATAGCATGGGGTGTGGACGGTGGCCATACTTGCTGCGGTGGGCTCTCTGGCTCTGGGCGTTGATAAGCATCTGTGAGCATCAAAGGACAGGTGGAGTTGATGCATGAGAAGAGGTTGCTGCAAATGTTTTGATTGGAATGAGATCCTTCTTAGACACAATGGTTATGTCACGTTCACCAAAGTGAGCAGTGAGAAAGGCAGTTGGGAAAATGGCTGACGTCGATGCTGAGGCATGTGGAACATTGGCGGGGGCAGAAGGAAGAGGTGAGGAATGTGTCCCAGGTGAACAGGGCAAGGGAAGTTGAACCACTCGACAGTTTCAGTAGATGTCGCCAGTCCCTCCCTGCCCAACAATGACGAGAGAGAGGACAGTGATGTTGTGACCGATGATGCAGCCATGGACCGGCTTGCACCTTCTCACCAGTGCGGCAGAGATGGTAGCAAGAGTGACCAGCAGAAAGGAGAAGGCAAGCAGTTATGAATGAGTACACCCTGCTTCATCGGGAAGTCCTGCTCATCATTTCTACCAGAGATGCAGAAGACATAGCCTCTGAACTCATCACCAAGCAAGTCGCTAGGGACACCTGGGACATCTTCTTGCCATGGAAAATGTGGTAACGATGCTCATCATTGATGTTGATTATCTTTTGCTGGCCCATCACCAGGTCAGTGATGTCAACACTTCATGGCCAGTGGTGTCTTGGTGAGCTCGTCATGTTCTGTCCCTTCAGGCAAGCAAAAAAATGCTGAGAAGTAATTATTAGTATATTTAGATAGGTTTTATGATTTTTGTTTGTGCTTACCTTGAGTGCGTGGCTAGTGGGACACCTGAGCTCATTGTCGATGGTGGAGATGAAACAACATGAACAATGACAACGCGTTGGTTGTGTTGCCTGATTTGGCCGATCAACACATCTTAAACAAGCAATCAAAGCATTCCGAGTCTTTCAGACATCTCGAAAGTCTCAGCTGTTGGCCTCAAAACAATTCTACAGATGTGTTTAAAAATAGAAAAAAATATGGAATAGTTTTATTATGTATGTATCTCTAGCATATCCAAGAATTACATGTCCAACACATTTTTTTATGGAGTCATAAATACAACAGTAATCTTGACATGCAGTACCAGGCCTCCAGAAGCATACACAAAAGTAAAATATATCCTGAAAGGCCTGACAACTAATCTGCCATGAAGTAAGTGTTACATTGTGTATGTATGCAAGGTTTCAAGCCAATCAGACATGAACTGACTTCATAATAGAGAAGGAGGTGACTTCATGAGATCTCCTGAATCTGAGTGTTTTGTATATCCTGTTCCCATTTTTTACTTTGATGGCACATAAAATATTGGGCATATCCAGAATGGATATATATATGTTTCTGAAAATTTACAAGTTTCCATCCTCAATGGTTGGAGCTGGGTGAATTGCAAAACATCAAAAATCACAATTTTTAGAAGTTCAGAGAAAGCATATATTCATGTTTTTGGTTGGTTCAAAGTATGAGAAGCTCAAGAAGAGTAGTTGATTGTATTTAAGTATGCTCCAAGAAAGATATCCAGTCCTTAGTTTTGTGGGTGAGGGAAAAGTTCGGAATGGGGAGTGAAATGAGAGGTGATACAGTTCATGCTTCGTGAAACTCAACACAAATCCAAGAAACATACAGCAGTTTTGCATGTATTTCCTCTCCCCCTTCAGAACTTTCCTCTAACTCCGAGATATAGCACCTGATTACATTTATTGTAGTCATTAAAAGTATTACTGCCCTTTTCAGAAGTATTGTCACACATCAAATTCATGTGGTTTTGACACGTCTTGTGGCATAACTGCAGAAATTCGAGTAAATGACAATTTACTGTGTCAATTCCTCATGATAAATGTTCACTAAGCACTCAAAAAAATGTACTTGCTCATCTGAATCTGAATCTGTAAAAATATCTGGGGTTAGATGAATTTTTTTGTCAAAATAAGTCAAACAATGTCGACCAGCCCTGTTTCAACACCTCACCCTCACTAATGCAAAACTCATACCCCTTTCCTCTCATCCCATAATTTTTTTTTCTCCACCTGTAAATTAGGTTTACATGTATGGCAATCCCATGCATAAGTTTGGTGTCACTCTGTGCACCATTCGTGGTGTAATGGGGATGTTTCTGTTCTTTGGACACCTGCTCTCACCTGGGTTTGGACAGTCCATTTCATACAGCTCTACCAATTTGACAGGTAAAAATACAAAATTTCTTGCATTACATAGACAATCCTATCTACTACAGCCTGATATATAGTGTGGTGTGAATAAAGACTTATTCATGAATTTCCTTTTTTTTCTTCTTTTAAAATTCATGGAATGTAGAGCTGAGTCGGGAATAAAGGAGAGCATTAGTGTGAATGCCGGCATGTCCCGCATGCCCTCATTGTCCTTGTATTCATGCACGTCAGACATCACCCAGCGAAACTTGTACCCACCAAAATCGAGCACGAAAGTGACGCTCGCCCCATCCAAATTGCACCTGAATATGCATGCACCAAGCCCTGCCCAGCCTTGGCACCGCAAATGAGATGCTGCGGGTGGTGCACAGTATACTGCCTATCCAGAGGTGCAGATGCCAGGCCAGACATCCAACAGCAGCAGCAGCCATGCTGCAAGGCATCATCGCCCACTGTCTCATGCATATGGCAGGCGGGCAAGCGTACCTGTTGAATCCGCTGATTGCTACCCTTCTGCCTCAGCCTTGGCCGTGCAGATGACAGCGATGGTGAGCCGTGCACAGACACTCCCTGGGGCTGCACCTTGCCAGCATGCAAGTGCAGTGATGACGGGCCTGGGGCATGCACAGGCTTGGGGGATGCAGCGTGCAAGGATGCTCCCTGTGGATGCACTTGCGATGGGGATGGCATGGACAGTGCAAGCAATCCTGAGAAGAATGAGCGAATGGTATGATTATTGGTATCCTGTGGACGACGACAACAACGATGATGATGATGAAGAGGAGGGGGAAGAGGATGAAGAGGGGGGAGAGGATGGAGAGGAGAGTATATCTTCCTGACAGCTGCATGGCCTGTGAAGGAGAAGGCGAAAGAAGCAACGAAAGAACAGAAGAAAGAACACAGTAGCATGGACCGCATGCGTGGATTGATGGCACACGACATTGTCGTGCTGGAAAGTGTAATGAAATAAAACAGTGTAATATTCACAATCACAATTTCCACTGAGTCAGTTGGACTTGTCTTGAGTCAAACGTCTTCTCAGGTTGTCGAGAGGCTGAGATGTATGTTATTTAGTTTCTAAGGTGTCAAATAGCAGTTTGCTCTAGATCTTCTAGAGCTCAGATTTCTCAGATAATTTCACTAAGTGCTCAAGCCAGGTGCTCAAGCTAAGTACACGTCAATGTAATACGTAATGAATGCTAAACTACTGCGTTAGTTGCTTAAGCCCCTTACTTAAGCTTTACTATATGAGTCAGTCTTAACACACAATAAGATCAGTAAATTCACTAGTTGCTTAAGCCTTTTGCTTAAGCTCTTACTAAATATGTTACAGGAAATTGCTATTTTAGGAAGGATCAGCAGATCGACATGGGATCGACAGGATCAACAACAAACCAATTCGCCTACCAGCCAGGATTCGGCCAGGAGGCACCCACAACAATCTATGACAAAGCCAGGAAGCGAGCGCAAGAAGTATATCGAACAGCATGGCCATGCTGAAGCGATAAGATGCACCTACCTGAGTCAATGGAGCTGTGCAACTTCTGCTGGGAGCTGTACCATTACTCATGGGCAGCACATGAGCAAATCTTCCTATGCGTTCTGGAGGCGGTGTCAGTACAGAACACAATGCTCATTGCCTCACAGCACAGACCACTCAGCAAACAACAGCAGGAGCCAGTTATGCAGGGAAGGACGAGTACGGCATACATGTATGAGCTCAAATGGTGGCTAGCAGATGAACAAATGTACGCAGCACTAGCAGGCCTTACAATATGGATCACACAAAGGGAACACCACCGACAATGTGGCCAATGGGCAATTCTCCTTGACTGGCCAATCACTACCCGCCAGACACAACAAGAAGTGCAGCACGAACTCTGGGAACTCAGAGATGAAATCATCGATGACCTCATCACTACATGGCAAAGGGGCTTCGACAGTTACTTAACAGTAGACCGCCGTGCTACTCAAACCTATTATGGAGTACAACTCAAAGTGGTAATTGGCATCGATGTAGTGCCCAGTGAAGTTGGCTTAACAACGGGATACACCTGGGCTTACAAAGAAGGCCTAATGGCAGCAACCAGACTAGTGGACGATAGAAGTGGTGAAGGAAACCCACTACCAGTCCCTGCACCAGGAGGAAGCCAGACAGGCACCACCGAATCTACCGATCAACCGATGGATGACTCATCCCTGGAAAGGGAATAGACGAGACTCTCGGAACCAAGTGGCTATTTATAGCACAGTGACATCACCATGATGCAATACTCCACAACGGTGGAGTAAAGCATGAGAACTTTGGAGCAAGTGGCGCAAGTGGCTATTTATAGCACACAACGATGTCATAGTGGAGCGGAAGGTTCTACGAATTACTGCAGATCACGGGAGAAGTGGAGAAGTCATTTCCCGACTAGTTAGAATTAGGTTAGCTGTGGAGCTAAGGTTTGAAGAACCCAAACTCTATAAAGAGGCGAGCAGGAGCGCCCTTGTCTCCTCAGCAAAATTCTTCTGCCCTTGACACGTCTTCAATACTAGTTCAGCTTGAGCCCACAGCTCGCTGCTATTACTGTTATTCTCCTGCTAAGACCAAGCGCTCAACAAGCCAATCACCCTTCCATACAACTAGCTCAAGAACGCTTACCTAGAGTCTTCGAGAAGGACATCTACTAGTTCCGGTACATTGGACAGATTAGTCACCTGTTCCAACACTGGTCCTAACAAAATAAGTCAGACTAATCACACAATAAATCACAAGTAAAATCGTTATAATGTGGGGGGGCTAGGCCCTCCTTATATAGACTACAGTGGTATATTTATAGATTTGGTAACTATGGTGACTAAGTTCTAGAACCTTCTCTGATATTCTAACACCAGCTGAAGTCCCAGCGAAGCCGGGACTTCGCTTCAAACGCAGTGCTTAGATCCATCCCGGCTTCGCCGGGACTTGTTTTTTAAATGCAATGCTCAGATCCATCCCGGCTTCGCCAGGACTTGTTTTTTAAATGCAATGCTCAGATCCATCCCGGCTTTGCCGGGACTTGCCTTTTTAAACACAATGCTTAGATCCATCCTGGCTTTGTCAGGACTTGCTTTTTTAAACACAATGCTTAGATCCATCCTGGCTTTGCCAGGACTTGCTTTTTTAAATGCAATGCTTAGATCCATCCTAGCTTCACCAGGACTTGGGTTTAAACACAGTGCTCATATTGTTAGGTGGAGGCTTGGGTGGGCTCAAGCGAGACGGCCTGGGCTGGCTATCATCTGGGACATGCTATACTCGAGCAAGGACTCAGGACACGCTGTACTCAGGCTAGGTTGTCGTGGAGGTGAGAGGATTAATATAACATATACTACTACAGGAGGGGGACACGATCTCACCTAGATTGTCATAGAGGTAAGAGGAAAAGTAGAACAGGTGTTCATATGATTCCTGCTTCCCTCTTAAGCTCAGGACCTGTGAGACCATATTATCTAAGAACTATATAGTTTATGTAATGGAACAAATGAAGGTCGCATCTGAAGGAGTGAGTGTGGGAAGGATTGTGGTTGACATAAGCATGAGAACTTATTATATAGCATGGATTGGCATTGAAAGGAAAGTGATTAAGATGAATGCGCAATATTAAAGGAAAAGGGAGATGGATTAAAATCAAAATAAGTGGAAAGTTTGAGTCCTAACACATATCTATTCTAGCTTTATCTGAGTTCTACAGGCAATATACAGGTGGGTATAAGTGATAGCTGAGTCATGTGCAAGCTTTATGCAGCAACTCCCAGCCAAACTGGTGCACATGACTTAGACTTCACTTACACCCACCTGTATTATCTTAGTCTGTCTGGAAGAAACTTGAACTTTATTGTGAAATTATAATTACACTAAAGCCCCACTAAATACAATATTGGTTGTCACATTATGTCAGTTGCCCATGTGTAAGAACAGGTGTAGTAAGCTTATTACTAATATATATCCTTTTTTTTGTTCTTGCACATTTCTGCTTAACTTGCAACTTCTACAGTTATAGGTAGTCATATTGTAGATCTCTCTTCCTCAATGTTTTCTGGAATGATGCTCAGTGTTGTAGGATGAGGATCATGTAGAAATTCAATGCTTAAACAAAGATTTCCCTTGCTGACTTTTTCTCTGGAGGCTCTGACTTACTCACTCAGAGTACTGCTTTCAACCTTATATTGTACTTCACTGCAATCTTCAGTCTGGCTGCAAGTTATGCTCCTATGTTCTCAGCTTCATGTATCACCTTATTTTTCCTTGGGACATCCATTGGAGTGAGTCCTAATATAACATAAAGGCTCTGTGCTGTCTTATATGTGCAAACTATTTTTTCATCATCAAGAAAGCTCAAATTAGTTGATGTGATGTGGCAATTTATACACCAATACTCATGGGGAAGATGGCATATTAAATTTCTAATTAGATTTAAATTTTTAATGATTTTTCCGATTTTGTTCAAGTGAGAAATGGGTTGTTTGAGCTCAAAGTGTTGTGTGTATGCTGCCACTTTGAGTGATCTGCAGAGTTGCCGCTTTGAGCGATTTGCAGAGTTGCCAGCTTGAGTGATCTGTGAGATGCCGGTTTGAGGGTATTTTGTGATCTGCAGCTGTAGTTGCTGCTTTGGGGGGGTGCTGTAATAAAAGGTGCAAAAGCGGCAGAGAGAAGGCTGATTAATAGTGACTAATAGTGACTAATTCTGACAAATTTTAGTCAGAATTTGTCAGAATTTGTCAGAATTTGTCATTTCTGATGGTGGCTGTGGGCAAAAGGGCCTTTGTCGGTTCAATATTAAGATATTCCATCAACAATCTATACTGTTCCATGCAATTCCATCGGGGTTCTATAACATTCCCTGACCTTCTAATTCTTCCATAACCTTCTTTGTGCTTCCATTTGTCTGCTAAATGGCTTGGCTGATCTTTTCTTCTATGGATCAGCACTAATGACAGAGAATTCATGACTGTGCTTCCATCACTCGGTGAGTTCCTGAAAACAACTCTGTCTTTGCATGCATCTGCACAGACTGACAATATTGAGAAAATTGTACTTGTTAAATACTGGTTTCTGTCTTCATATTCACTAATTATCAGCAATCTGCCATGCCATCACTCTATCTTCTAAACATTAATGCTCTTTGCTCTATGCTGCATGACCGCTTGGCTGAGTTATGGTCTAGACCACTCTAGCCATCTAATGAGGTTCCATTACATATAAGGTATGAGTCATCAGATTACTTATTGCACACACATTTTGACATCGTGATCAGAATTATGGTGGAAGTTTCTATAGAAGTCCACATGTCCCCTCCTGACTTGGGTTCGCCTTCTGAGTGTGTCTTTCTTTCTTTCTTTGTATTGTTTTTGTTATATCTGAGTCTCTGAATCATATGCATAGGGGTTCCCTTCACCACTTGGATGTCTAGAATTACTCTGCTTGCTTTAGTGTAGTGAATGTGATTAAGAATCCTAATATCATAGTTGCATAATTTGATCTCAAACAGGCACCGCACCTGACAACGTGCTGGGTCATCTGAGTGTGATTGGGACCGTGAGGCAAAGGGGAAGGGGAGTGCAAAGTCACAATCACAGTCCCATCGCTCTGCACCTGCAGATGACTACAGCAAGCAGCAGGAGTATGGTGTCCACCCAGAGTCTGCGGCGCATTTTGTGCACAAGCGAGGGCAAGAATGAGATGAGGCTTTAAGACATGCATCTGTGCCTGACCAATGCATGGCCCACCAGCGATGGCTATGGCAACAAGCCAGAACCAGAATGCAAGTTTTGCAGGGTTTGGGATATCCGGGATCACGGAGGAGCCAGGGGACATGCGTCGGTATTATCAATCCCAGCAGCAATCCCAACAGCAATCCCAACAACGGTGCCAACGCCAGCATCAAAGTTCATACCAAGAACGGGAGTGACCACCGCTAGATGACTTGTCCTCATCAGAGTCGTTGAGCAGCTTGAGTGCAAGTGCCGACAAGTTCAACAGGCCGCTCAACAGATGTCAGAGTTTGCAAGACAGGGAGCAAAGACAGATTCAGATGCTGCACCCAGTGCAGGTGCACTGCCTGCTTGAGTGGAGTGACACACTTTGTGTCGATGACAGTGCTGGTGTGGGTATGGGGAAAGTGACAGTGATGCAGGCGCAGGCACATTTGCCCTTGCCCCGCAGCTTGCGCCAGTCGAGCCACACCCCATCTGCGTGGCCTTCCTATGAATAGGTGCACGCCAAGTGTGAACGGGAGCGGACAAAGTCACCAAATGGGCACCTAACGACTGGACAATCGTCGGCATCAGCAGTGGCAGGAATGTATGGGTACGGCATGCCACCTATCACACCGATGCACCAGGAGTACACGCATCATGCAGATATCCAACAGTCACCATATGCACCTCAGCCATTGTCTGCGGTGGCTGCAGCAATGGTGGATCCTGCACCAGGATTCCAGACACTGGCAAGGCTGGCTTACCTGTACCACAGGAACAGCTTGTTGCCGTCTCTGCTGTCACACCATGCGGTGTCGATGCAGCTGATATGCTCACCTGGTATGCCAGTGAGATATCTGTGGCCATCTCTTCTTGAGATGGAGTAGTACTTATGAAGCAAAATGTTGTTCCCAACTTCTATACTTCAGATGTGCAGATGGCGCATGGTGCTATGGCATGCAGGTCAAAAATAAATCACCGCTACAGTGTCAAATCAAGGTGGAGGGGCCCCCAAATAACCCAGGCTGTAGTAGATAGGATTGTCTATGTAATGCAAGAAATTTTGTATTTTTACCTGTCAAATTGGTAGAGCTGTATGAAATGGACTGTCCAAACCCAGGTGAGAGCAGGTGTCCAAAGAACAGAAACATCCCCATTACACCACGAATGGTGCACAGAGTGACACCAAACTTATGCATGGGATTGCCATACATGTAAACCTAATTTACAGGTGGAGAAAAAAAAATTATGGGATGAGAGGAAAGGGGTATGAGTTTTGCATTAGTGAGGGTGAGGTGTTGAAACAGGGCTGGTCGACATTGTTTGACTTATTTTGACAAAAAAATTCATCTAACCCCAGATATTTTTACAGATTCAGATTCAGATGAGCAAGTACATTTTTTTGAGTGCTTAGTGAACATTTATCATGAGGAATTGACACAGTAAATTGTCATTTACTCGAATTTCTGCAGTTATGCCACAAGACGTGTCAAAACCACATGAATTTGATGTGTGACAATACTTCTGAAAAGGGCAGTAATACTTTTAATGACTACAATAAATGTAATCAGGTGCTATATCTCGGAGTTAGAGGAAAGTTCTGAAGGGGGAGAGGAAATACATGCAAAACTGCTGTATGTTTCTTGGATTTGTGTTGAGTTTCACGAAGCATGAACTGTATCACCTCTCATTTCACTCCCCATTCCGAACTTTTCCCTCACCCACAAAACTAAGGACTGGATATCTTTCTTGGAGCATACTTAAATACAATCAACTACTCTTCTTGAGCTTCTCATACTTTGAACCAACCAAAAACATGAATATATGCTTTCTCTGAACTTCTAAAAATTGTGATTTTTGATGTTTTGCAATTCACCCAGCTCCAACCATTGAGGATGGAAACTTGTAAATTTTCAGAAACATATATATATCCATTCTGGATATGCCCAATATTTTATGTGCCATCAAAGTAAAAAATGGGAACAGGATATACAAAACACTCAGATTCAGGAGATCTCATGAAGTCACCTCCTTCTCTATTATGAAGTCAGTTCATGTCTGATTGGCTTGAAACCTTGCATACATACACAATGTAACACTTACTTCATGGCAGATTAGTTGTCAGGCCTTTCAGGATATATTTTACTTTTGTGTATGCTTCTGGAGGCCTGGTACTGCATGTCAAGATTACTGTTGTATTTATGACTCCATAAAAAAATGTGTTGGACATGTAATTCTTGGATATGCTAGAGATACATACATAATAAAACTATTCCATATTTTTTTCTATTTTTAAACACATCTGTAGAATTGTTTTGAGGCCAACAGCTGAGACTTTCGAGATGTCTGAAAGACTCGGAATGCTTTGATTGCTTGTTTAAGATGTGTTGATCGGCCAAATCAGGCAACACAACCAACGCGTTGTCATTGTTCATGTTGTTTCATCTCCACCATCGACAATGAGCTCAGGTGTCCCACTAGCCACGCACTCAAGGTAAGCACAAACAAAAATCATAAAACCTATCTAAATATACTAATAATTACTTCTCAGCATTTTTTTGCTTGCCTGAAGGGACAGAACATGACGAGCTCACCAAGACACCACTGGCCATGAAGTGTTGACATCACTGACCTGGTGATGGGCCAGCAAAAGATAATCAACATCAATGATGAGCATCGTTACCACATTTTCCATGGCAAGAAGATGTCCCAGGTGTCCCTAGCGACTTGCTTGGTGATGAGTTCAGAGGCTATGTCTTCTGCATCTCTGGTAGAAATGATGAGCAGGACTTCCCGATGAAGCAGGGTGTACTCATTCATAACTGCTTGCCTTCTCCTTTCTGCTGGTCACTCTTGCTACCATCTCTGCCGCACTGGTGAGAAGGTGCAAGCCGGTCCATGGCTGCATCATCGGTCACAACATCACTGTCCTCTCTCTCGTCATTGTTGGGCAGGGAGGGACTGGCGACATCTACTGAAACTGTCGAGTGGTTCAACTTCCCTTGCCCTGTTCACCTGGGACACATTCCTCACCTCTTCCTTCTGCCCCCGCCAATGTTCCACATGCCTCAGCATCGACGTCAGCCATTTTCCCAACTGCCTTTCTCACTGCTCACTTTGGTGAACGTGACATAACCATTGTGTCTAAGAAGGATCTCATTCCAATCAAAACATTTGCAGCAACCTCTTCTCATGCATCAACTCCACCTGTCCTTTGATGCTCACAGATGCTTATCAACGCCCAGAGCCAGAGAGCCCACCGCAGCAAGTATGGCCACCGTCCACACCCCATGCTATCCCCACCCTCATCTGCATTAGCATTTGATATCATCATCGAGTGCCAGCTTGAACCACTTGCCCTTCCAGCACGTGCACCTGTTAGGACTCGAACTTCCTCTTTTCTTTTAATCGCCCCTGTTCATTATATTTAATCATCTTTCCAATTGCTTCCCACGCCCCTTCCAGATGACCTTCATTTGTTCCATTCCCACCCATATGTAATGTTAGGTAATATAGTCTCATGGTCATCGCTATATAAGGTCTCAGGAATCGCATGAACTCCTTGTTCTGCTTTTCCTCTTATCTCTGTGACGACCTAGGTGAGACTCGTCCCCCTTGTATTAGCTTAGACTTGTATTAATCCTCTTACCTCCACGATGACCTAGCCTGAGTACAGTGTGTCCCGAGTCCCTGCTTGAGTATAGCACATCCCAGACAACAGTCAGCTGAGGCTTGCCCAGTCCGAGTCATCTCCCAGACTCCTGCCTAACAGCACCACATGATGTATGCCCCACCTCCACCTGCAAAATCATCTTCTGTGTCCGCTGTTGCTGCAGCATCTACCTCAGGTTCTGTAAGCATCCCCCCTCTTTCCCCCCAATCTCTGATACTTGAGTGATGAGCGGCTGTTGATCGGTGTCTTTTTCTCTATCACATTTTTTTCCCTCTGACTACGCCGAAAACATTTGACAAAAAAACAGACATTGGCAGTCCTGCGTGCACACCACTCACACCACCCTGCACCAGCAGCACCCCCACCGGCAGTCAACACTTACTATGGGCATGAAGACACCAGCAATCTTTGTGTGTGCTTCATCAGCCATACCTTCAACTGCCCCAAGATCCTTCCTCTGTCATCCTCCACCTCTTCCACATCATCCTCAACTGCAGTCATCTCACGTGCCCCCTGCTACCACAATGGTAGGATCAAGAGGGGCACCAGTGATACCAAATACGCTTGCACACTTTGTCGTATATGTGCTGCATCGCACTTGCCTCACTGTTCATGCACGAGATGTAGCATCCTGCAGTCAGTGCTCTGCTGCACCGGGGCGGTGCGGGGAAAGGTGATGGGGTGAGCCAGAGTTGGATAAGAGGGAAGGTGAGGTGTCTCTCTCATCAAAGGTGAATACCTCTTTGGACACATCCAACCCCTGTGGTCTTCCGACAGAGCTGATGTCAATGGACCCCTCTGACAGATTGCATGTGCCAACAGCCTACCAGATGGATGCTTCACTTCCATCCACTCAGCAGATGCAGACTCAAAGGCAGCCTAATGACAAGCATTGTAAGATCCTTGCAAAACTGCTCACACTGCTGTCACCTCTGTCATTGCCGCTTCTTCACCTGCAGTGCACTTTTGTCACCGCACTCACTCTCATATCAAAATTCTTACAGGATCGATGCTATTCAAATTGAACATGGGTGAATCTCTCTGGTCCCATCACATGTGGTTGGATGCCATGAATGTGCACTGGGTGATGCCCTAGGACCATGTCTCTGGGTCGGCAAGAGTACTATGCCGCTGCAGGAAGAGCAGTCACATGGCATGCAATGCATGAAAAGCTAGGGTGCAAGCACATTTGGATTGTCTCTGGTCTCTGCAGTGCACAATGTGATGCACTTCCCAAGTCCACCCTTTTCAGATGCAGGCGCAAGCCCGGAGTTTGGTCATGTGAGGATGAAGGCAGGCATGGCAAACAGGGCACTTAGATGTGCTGTGATGCTGCTAGATGATGCAGCCGTGCATTTATCCCAGAGCATCACATCAACATGACCATCACCATGCAGAAGAACCAGGTCTAGACTGTGAGGAAGACATGCTACTTTCACTCTGGCTGCGTCTCATTGAGCCAGCTTTCAAGTGGGAAGTGCTGCCTAACCTTATTGCACATGACTCTTACTTCAGCAGCTGGAACCAGACAATCTTTGGCAATGCCTCTGATTGGAAGGCCATGAACCCTGCCCTATATTTCATGGATGGCACCAGTGGTATCCTTGATGCCTGCCATCAAGTCAAAGAGTGCATAAGGCCTTTGTGTATGTCTACCACATGACAAATGATTCATCGTGAGTTGACTGTACCTGGCTAGAGCTCCAGGTTTGGCTCATTATATAATTTGCATCCTCATACATGCTGATATGTTATACTTGCAGAATGCTGCTGGCAATGGCTCAACCTCATGGGATCCTGCTGTTGACAGGTGGAGTCCTGCTCATTTTCTTGACACTACTGAAATGTCTGCCACTTTTGGTATTGCTTACAACTAGCTTTACAACATGTGGGCTGATGACAAGAAGGAGATGATCTGGTCCACTTTGAACCAGTATGGTCTGTCCCTTGGCATTGCTGCTCTGACACAGGGCACAAATGGCTGGTGGTCAGATGCCAATATTAAGGGTAACTAGAACTGTATTTGCAATGGTAGTCTCACTTTGGCATCTCTCACCATCCTTGGTGATGACATGACTGGAAACATAGTGCAGCTTCTTCCTCTTACTGTTGTGAATGTGAAGGAGAACTGCATTGCTGTCTCAGATGATGGTTTGTGGGTGGAGACAGCAAACTATTGGTACTTCAGAATGACTGGCTAGTCTGAGATGACCTCTTTGCTTGTGTCAGCAACTGGTTTAGAGTTTGGTATGCTCAGTAACAACCCAAACTTGAACCTCAGTGGTTTTTTGCACATGTACATTCAGGGTGCAACTTCACTTTTCAACTACAGTGACCATGGCCTCAACAAGTACACTGCTACTATGAACTTGCTCATTTTCCTGGCGGATCAGTTCAACTCCCCAAGCTATGCTCTGTACCAACATGATCAGTATGATGCTGCTGACCCTTGGAGCATGTTCTAGTATGGTCATTGTAGCTCACCAACATGCAGTGCTCAGTGCACAGAAAACATTACTTTCTTTTGCTTTCACATCAAACAACATTGTCATCTGACCTGCAGTGACTTGTAGTGTGTTGATTGGTCTTCAGAGCAAGGCAGCTAAGATTCAGAGCCTAGAATATAATGATTGAGAAATTCTTCATAGAATATTCCAGGCTTCTATTCTAGACCCATTTGATTTTTATGACATAACAGTTTTTACTTCTCAAAAAAAGAAAAAAAATCTTAGACAGGAATTAAAAAAGACAATAAGTAGCTGGGCACACCTAACTGGGTATTCCTAAATAGTTAGGAGTGCCCAACTGGGCATACCCAAATAATTGGGAGTGCCCAACTGGGCATACCCAAATAATTGGGAGTGCCCAACTAGGCATACCCAGATGGTTGGGAGTGCCTTACTGGGCACACCCAACATATCTGGGAATACCTAGCTAGACACTCTCAAATGTTTTAGGCACATCTAACTGGACATCTCAAAATCTTTATATATACCTAAAACATCTAGGCTCTCTTAGTCAGGCTCTCCTTTTTATCTCAGTAGTATCTAATCTTATTTCTCTTTGCAGTAATAAATTGATCCTATATAGAAGGCACCTGGATAGTGCCAACACTTGAGCCCACAAGACAGACAGGACAAAACAATATTTGTTGCTGTCAGAGAGACTGAGGCAACAAAGGCATCAGAAAGGGTTCAAATAGAAAGGATTATATAATATGAACTATACAATACCAGTCTGAAAGGAATCTGTTGAGAATTACTCTCAGAATATGTAAATCTTTGGTATATGTCTGCTAAAGGATCACTTGACTCAGTGCAAGTGCATATGAGCTTTGAATGAGTTCATATTAGCTTTGGATGAGTTAGGGAGTGAAGTGGATATGAAAAGAATATAAATAGAATATAATGTGCTATGCTCCAAATGTCCAGAGGCTATGCTGCCACCAAGTTTCAGGCTCAGACTCAGTGCAGCCATGGTACAGCTATATGGTGGCCTTCTGGAGTTTGTGCATCTTGAAATATCAGCAGCTCAGTATCTCAGAGGCATGACATGATGTCCAGCCAGTTGGTGTTAAGTCAGATGTATTAAGAATGCTCTAGTGAGCTTACAGAAGCTGCTCAATTTGAGAATGAATGTAGAGCTCAAGAATCAATCATGAGGTTCTAGCTTGATTGTTATGACCCAAGGGAGAAAAAAATATAGCAATAGAATTGAGATTTGAACTTTGAAGTAGAATGAAGTCCCAAATTAAATGAATAAAATTTGAGCTTGATTGAGGTCAAGATATATTCAAAACTGAGCTCAAAGCTTAATCAAACAGCTTGCTATTTGCACTTGACAATGGGTAGTCTGCAATAGCAAGCTCAGATGTCAATATAATTGACTTTCATTCTTTATAATGTCTACAAGCTATATACAGAACTTAAAATAGCAGATGCACACTCAGCATGCAACCTATATTTATATATGCATCTATGAAGCCATTAGAAGTATGCAGCTGAAGAAGAAAATAAAAAAATAAAAGGGAAGGGGGGGATGATTTTCTGGATGTGCCCAAAAGTCCCCCAGACAGTCAGTGACAGTGACATATCTGGGTACACCCAGGGCATGCCCACCTAGGAACATTGGGGAGGCCCAGTTGGGAGTGCCCTAGAAGCTGGGTAGGCCCAATTTTCCCACAGTAATAACAATTGGGTATACCCAGCTCACACCCACTGGGCACACCCAGAAAATTGGGTACACCCAAACCTGACCCCTAATAGGCTAATTATCTGTGTGTAAGAATTAGCCTAATAGGTCTACTTTTAGGGCTAGCCTGAAGTGGACTGTTTATTCAACATTACTACTCTTTTCAGAATTATTGTCACAAGTGATTTCACTGATTTTGTGCCACAAGAGCCTCAAAACACAAACATTTTCATATCTCAACCAAAAGTTGTCCTTTTTGCATCATCTAAGTTGCTAAATTCATTTTTTTATCTCATCTTCATCTTTCAACAAGAGTGATAAGAAATAGTCAATATTTGAGTCCAAAACAGCAAAAATGCTGTTTTTGAACCCATTTCCCTTGTTCATTTTTTCCTGCACTCACATTTCACTGTACAGTGCTCCAGACAAGCCCAGAATTCCAGTATTAGTCTATTATGAATTTACAGACTAATTTTGAGATGTATTGTGAGCTAGATATGCTCAATTGGTGCATGCCTAAAACACACAAATCCCCTCTGTTTCTGAAAGCTCCCCAGCCCCCAGGAAAAATTCTTCTCAGCTAATTTCATGCATGTAAATTCATTCAAAGTGTATTGGAAGACATTTGAGCAACATCCATGGATACAGGCTTGCTTCATAAATCAGGGATATGTTCACAAGAATAGTGCATACAGTCAGAATCTGGTACTCAATTCAGCTCACTGGTTGTTGCTAGAGCCCTGGATGGTGCTCAAATGTCTTCCATTACACTTTGAATGAATTTACATGCATGAAATTAGCTGAGAAGAATTTTTCCTGGGGGCTGGGGAGCTTTCAGAAACAGAGGGGATTTGTGTGTTTTAGGCATGCACCAATTCAGCACATCTACCTCACAATACATCTCAAAATTAGTCTGTAAATTCATAATAGACTAATACTGGAATTCTAGGCTTGTCTGGAGCACTGTACAGTGAAATGTGAGTGCAGGAAAAAATGAACAAGGGAAATGGGTTCAAAAACAGCATTTTTGCTGTTTTGGACTCAAATATTGACTATTTCTTATCACTCTTGTTGAAAGATGAAGATGAGATAAAAAAATGAATTTAGCAACTTAGATGATGCAAAAAGGACAACTTTTGGTTGAGATATGAAAATGTTTGTGTTTTGAGGCTCTTGTGGCACAAAAACCAGTGAAATCACTTGTGACAATACTTCTGAAAAGGGCAGTAATTGGAAACCATTTGAAACTCATTCTGAAGTCTTCTGCGACATGTTCTCTTTGCCGGCAGGGGACATTGAAGTGGCAACCAAAGGCTCTGATGAGGAGCATCCCATTCACCTTGATGGAATCACAATTGAGGAATTCCGTGCATTTCTTACAGTGATGAATGCACCGTGAGTCTCAGATGTGGTCTCACTTTATCGCCTACATAACCTTGTGAGAACGACAGGTTGTATCTTGGAAATGTAATACTTTCAGAGGAGTCGTGGATGCACGTGCTCAAGCTGGCCCACATGTGGATGTTTGTTGAGATCAAGCGCTTGGCAGCAACCGAGCTGCTTTCCTTTGAACGAGTTCCCATTCAGACTATCAGGATTGCTCGAGATTTCATCATAGAGGAATGGTTTGAGCTGGCTGTTAAAGCACTGGTCGAATGCGCGGAACCATTGACAGACAAAGAGGTGGAATGCCTTGGATTGCAAGATGCACTTCACATTACTCGCTTGCGAGAGATGAGGACATCTGAGCATCTCAAAGTTCATCTGAGCAAGTGAGATGCATGCAGATCTGGTCACAGGATCGGAATAGAGGTACTCAAATGTCAAAAAGAAATGAATGGTGTAAGGAGGGCAGATGAAGGGTGATTTGGGCTATGGCTCATGATCAACCCAAGGGGGACTGCAGTGACTCAGTATACCGAGAGGGACAACCTAAGTAGAGCGAGGTTCAAGATATGAAGACTCAGCGATATGGATACCTGTGGGATCCCAGTTGGACCAAGACTCGGGCAGGTAGAATTGGCACTTGTGGCAGTGGCTGAGGGCGTTCAGTGATTGGGTGATGGAGTTCTGAGAGTCGGTGACAGAGTCAGTGTATACTGTTTCAGAATGAGAGTCGGGCAAGTAGTGCATAGTAATGCATGTAGTAGATTGCGGTCTAGAGGTGGAGAAGGGACTGTCTGTCTCTGTACTTGTCTTGTATCTCCCTATCTCTGTCTTTTTGTCTGTACAAACTACTGCAAATTTATACTAAACTGAAGCAGAGAAAGCGGTGCAAGACTCAGCCGAGTCTGTGTGAATGGATGTGAAAGTGAGTCGGCGATCGGTCTGCGCACATCATGCAGCCGATTGTCATGGAGTGATGTTGGAGTGCCCAACCTGCTCTTTTGTCTCCCACCACTGCACACCCATATCCCACATCCTTGTCCTACTTGCCTAATTCTTTCCACCTGTCCCCACGAGAGTTGGTCGTCCATGTGCTGATCGAGTTTGTGCAACATCCCTCTGTCCGATCGTGTCCATACCAAGAATTATAATGAAGAGTTGGCCGCCGATTATGAATGAATAAATGGTAAAGTTTGGCGGCCGGTAAAGGGATTCAAAGGAGTAGTGTAAGTGAGGGGAGAAAGACCCGGCCGGCGCGTAGGTGATGGTTAATCGCTACAATGGTAGGAGCTATAATGTGTGTGGCGAACCTATGCTGAGTGTCAGTGCCAATTGCCCATTTTGTAGTCCGACTCAAGTGTAGTATAATGAGCATGACTTGGTTTTGCTTAGGAGATACAGCTAGTCAAAGGGACGGATATCAGTTACCTGCAGTAAAAGGAGAGAATGCGTAAGTAGGATACTATGAACGAGAAATGCAAAGACATCTGTAGCTCATTCAATTTATGTGTGAAGTAAATTGAATCGAATTGTGAGTTTGATTCACACTTTGGCGACTTCATTTTCATTTTCGCTTTCGTTTTTTTGGGGAACTCGGTTCGAGCCTGACTTTATCGAGGCCACTGCCACTGCAGCGGACAGCTTGGACACGTGAGAAAGAAGCGTTACGGCTGATAGGCAGGACTGCACGGCGGCCAGTCAAAGACTATGCGGGCGTGATTTAATGCGACAAACTTGTTCGTGACGGGGAGATGAGAGAAGCTCCAGCGTGTCCCTGACGAGAATTTGGATAGAGTTCTGCCAAGAGCGGTGTGATTACACAAGCAAGCCCCGAGTCGCGCCGTTCGGACTTCGGCTTTGCAGCGAACCATCTCACTGGTCGGTTAAAGTGAAGACAAAGGAATGAAAAAAGCGTAAGAGACCGGTACCGGTATCAGATAATCTGATTAGATGGGGGGACGAATCTAATCAGACATGTCCCTCTCTTCTTCCGCCCACCTCCACATATATAACGGACAGACTATGATCCAGCTCAGCTTTGCGGGTCTTCTTCCCCTTTCCACATCCTTCGTCTCATCAGCGCGCGATGTCGACGGAATACGACAAAAAGGACCGTGACGTGGACTGCGAGCGTGGTGTCGCGTCTCACGGCGCACCCGTCCTCGACGCAAAAATGCAGCACGAAGTCGCAAAGGAGATCGACGCCCATGTCGGAGTCAAACGTGTGCAAGCAGCAGAAAAGGTATATGGACGCTACTCAAAGTGGATCTTGTTCATTTCGTATGTCTCTCTATTTGTCTTTCGATGACCGATGCTGACTGCCAGCGCACATAGTCTCGGACTCGCGTCATACATCTATTCGCTCGATGGCCAGACGACGAGCTACTACCTGACCTACGCCGCTAGTTCATTCGGCGAGCACTCCCTTATCGCATCTGTGCAGGTCGCCCAGTCCGTCATCAGTGCGTACCGTCGTACCTCTTCTCCCGTTCCATCTCCAGCTGACGCTCTATCCTTTTTTCGGGTTCACGTTCTATCATTATGATCGCAAACTTTAATCGGACCGCGCGATACTGATCGCTGCAATCTCTCGAACCTCAACGGTACGCCGCTGCCAGTCGCCGTCGGCAAGCCTGTCATCGCAAAAGTCGCGGATGTCACCTCTCGTGCATATGCGTATCTCGGCGTCTGTGAGTCTCTTCGCCTCTCCTAAGTCATCCTTGAACGGGAGCCCAAAGCTGACGATTTTCTACGTGCAGTAATCTTCTACGTGATTGGTTACATCGTCATCGCCAGTGCCCAAAGCATCGGCGCCATCGCAGCGGGAATCGTCATCTATGCTGTGTACGTCCCCGCTAGTTTTGAGTTGCAATGTAAAGGCTGAATCCATGTTATTGTATCTCTTTCAACATGTCGCTGTTTCTTGTCGATGCGTAATTTTCGCACCGCTCTCTGCGTACGGTGTCATGACGACATATCCTCAATGGCTGGCGACGTACAGTGGATACACGTACGTTCTCCCTTACTTTCCAACTATGCATTGGACACTGACACATTCCCTTCTTCTCTACGTGAGTAGAGGCTTGCAACTCCTTACACAAATCATCATCGCGGATCTTACAACTCTGAAATGGCGCGCCCTCGTCTCCTCGCTCGTCAGCATGCCCTTCATCGTCAACGCCTTCATTGGCGCCAACATCGCAACTGCAGTGCTCGACAGGAGTGGTTGGAGATGGGGATGTACGTCCGCTTATATCTCCTCTATATTTGCTTGGCTTAGCTAACGAAATGGCCCCCCTCTCAGATGGAATGTTCGCAATCCTCGTGCCCGCGACGCTCCTTCCGCTCATTATCACCCTATTCTGGGCAGAGCACAAGGCGAAGCGCCTCGGTATTGTTGCTGATGCGCTCGCAGCGGAGGGCGTACCTGAAGAAGCACTGGCCTTCGGTAAGTTCGCTTAATTTCTCTCCCAATCCTTTTCTAACATCCCCGTCTCCTTTTATCGAGTAAAGAGTCGAGGAAAAGTCTCGTGCAGCGTGCACGCCTTGTAACGGGGCAACTCGACGTCATGGGCCTCGTCCTTCTCGGCGCTGCCGTCGCGCTCTTCCTTCTTCCGCTCACACTCGCTGAAAACGCAAAGGGCCGCTGGAAGAACGGTCAATCTCTACCCTATCTTTCTTCTCTTACGAACGAAGGATTGACAAGTTCGGTCTGTGCTAGCTTCGATGATCGCGATGCTCATTGTCGGTGTCGTTCTCTTCTTCGTCTTCGCCGTCTGGGACCTGCGCTTCGCCAGCCGTCCCGTCATCGCACCACGCTTTGTACGGAACCGCTCCGTCTTACTCGCGAGTTGGATTGGATTCTTCGATTTCGTGAGATCATCCGTCCTATTCTCATCTGTCGTCTATGTGTTGACACCACGGATCATTCGCAGGTTTCCTATTACCTGACCTACGTGTACCTCTACTCGTTCGTACTAGTCGTGAAGCCGTGGAGCACACTCGACGCGACATACTTCATGTCAACGCAGACCGTCGCGCTCACCGTATTCGGTATTGCCGCAGGAGCAGCAATGCTCTGGGTCCGCCGCTACAAAATCATCCTCATCGGCGGCCTCTGCGTTCGCCTTCTGTATGTCTTCCTTCTTCTGTACCTATATATATGAAATAATCCTTCGTTTATAGTGGATGCGGCTTAATGATCCACTCGCGTGGCGCAAACGCATCAACGGTGGAGATCGTGTGGACGCAGATCCTTCAGGGCATCGGAGGCGGCTTCGCAGCTGTTGCAATGCAAGTTGGCGCACAGGCTAGCGTGCCCCACATAGACGTTGCAATGGTCACAGCTGTCGTTCTTCTCTGGACTGAGATCGGAGGTGCTGTCGGTAGTGCAATTGGTACATTTCAGTTCTCTCTTCGACCATAGGTTTGGTACTGATGAGTGTCTTTCTGCTACGCTAGCCGGTGCAATCTGGTCGAACACAATGCCCGGGAACCTCGCGAAGGCGCTCCCGGATGTCTCGGCGGAGCAGCGCGCCGCACTCTATGGGAGCATCACAGACGTGCTCACGTATCCTCGCGGAAATGAGATTCGAGAGGGCGTCATCTCCGGTGCGTCCACATCCCCTTTTCTCTCTTCCTTTCCGCTTCTGATTTCATCTTTCCTTCTCTAATGTAGCCTACGACGCAACGATGAAAGACATGATTATTGCGGCAACTGCTATCTCGGCTTTGCCCATCCTCCTCTCACTTGCTATGCCGAACTGGTACCTTGGCGACAAGCAGAATGCGGTCGACGACGACGATATCGATGGGGAGGTGCGCGAACGCGGACGTCAGTAAAGTTTGGATATGGATCACAATATACGCAAACGATAGCATATATATTAGAGGTCACGTCGCGTGTACGCATTTTACTGCATAAAATTTCTTGTTATCATTGACTATTGAATGAACCACAAAATTTACCAACGCTTGGTAGTCTACAACTTGAAAATACTTTCAGTATGGGAATAGAGCTACGCAGTGTGAGTTGAAGCTATGGCTCGACCACGCATATGTACCTCGGAGTAGACAAGAACGCGAAAGCCAGAGCTCATAACTCCGAATGGGTGACAGTCGCTAGTAAAGCCAGGGCCATCCACCGAGTCCATGAATTCCCTCCGCCGGCACCAGGGTCACGTCTGAATGGTGGTCCTCCCTTCGGTGGCTTGCACGTCGAACTGGTGATAACAACGCTCGTACCCCGCTCCAGGCTCTGTCGAAGGAAGTTACGAATAGTCTCCCTCCCATATCTGATGCCGACTGGGAAATTAACATGGAAATAGGTATCCGTACCGTATTGTCCTTGGATATTGACGTAACGTGTGCCACCTATGGTTATATACCCCTGCCTGTCAATACGGAAGACTGTCGCCGCACGGGCACCGCGACTGCGCTCATATATATTCCGAATGTTTCGAGGAAGAGGACCCACGATATCCTGCGCTTCTTGTTGGTTAAAACTGACCAGCGTCTGAATAGGCTCTCTTTCCTCATTCACGATGTCCCACTCCCAGCGGTCGATAAGGGCCTCGAAGAGCTGACGGACAGTGGCATCGTCAACACGAGTGACACGGCCAGCCTCAGGGAGGCTCCAGTCATCCTTGCCCTTCGGTGGTTTCTTCGGCGATCGTTTCTCGATGTGGTGTCCCAAGTCCAATGCCTTGTCTCCGGCCACGAAAGGTCCCAACGCTTCAAGTATGTCGTCATCCAAAAACAAAAGATCATAGGATGCGTCAGGCCCACGAGACGAGACGACTTCCCAGCACTGGCTCCTATCTTGCATGTCGCTGTAGTCATATTTGACCTGGCTATTACTGTCGACACCAAGGTAGTTGTGAGAAGTGACATTTCGGACGCCAAAATAGCGCTCGCAGCACACAATGAGCTGCCACCGCGCTGAAGTACCTCCGAGTACAAGGCCGTTTGCCTTGTTTGTGATCGTGTATATCGGACCGTCTGAATTCTTATCCACCTTGCGGAAAACCCACTGGGTGTGGAAGTCATCAATGGCATCCTCCGTGGTTAGGCGGATCTCCTCGCGTCGATATCGTGCTGAGAGAGAATAGCCCGTGCGCCCGTTGATCAACGCGAATGAAGTAACTATGTCGTGCACCTGCAAGGAATATTACATGACGACATGCACAATTATCGGCGCAAGTAAACACTTACCTGGATAACTTTCCAGCTGCGGTGGAAGTCGTTCGTCCCGGCATCTCGGGCTTCTATTCCCCTTCCGCCATAGTGGTCGAGTATGTTTCCGCTTAATCGGCTGACAATATTGACTAGACTGCCTTCTGCCTGGAGCATCCACCAATCCCGCATTTCGTTCGCATTTGTCGGCTCCAACCAAACCGATGGGGTACGGTCAGGGTTGTGGCGCAGAACACGTCCTGTGGCCCTATTCACGAGTGTGTAGACACCTGTATAATCCTTCTCCAAGAATCTCCACTGTACGGAATAATCGAGACTGTGCTCGGGGCCCTTGGATGTACTGACAGTGTTCGTGTTCGTACTACAGAGGAACTGTCCGGTGGAGGCGTTCTGGATGAAAACCCAGGATGGCCCGGGAGTCGGAATCGGTTCTAGGGCCCATTGCTGGTTGGTGCCGCCGAGCCATTCCCAACCACCTACTTTCTGTTCTGGATCCTTTGAGAACGAGTCCATGACCGTCCCAGCTTGCACATTAACGATGCGGTTGTAGACGGTCCTGAAGCATGCATTCTTAACATAAACACTGGAAGATGTCATAGACTACAACTGTACTCACCAGCCCGGATCGACTTCTTCGACTTTCCAATGCTGATTGCTCCCCCCACTATTGAGCCAGCCAAGAATAGGTGTCCCATTAGCCGAACTGCCTTCCGAGAGGTCAGCGACAGTCGTCGTCTCAAGACACCGAATTAGGTAGCTCTTGCCGTCGCCCGAGTTGGCGAGGTACCACATCTGGTTACGTGAAGCAATGTCGGAGTGTTGGTTAAAAGTCAGGAGGGGCGTGCCCTGCGATGCGGAACCGTTCGATAGGTCAAGGACTCTGCCAGTGTCCCTAACGCGGAACCGATACAGAAGGGGCCAATAGAAAGGAGAGAATGTCCATTGTTGCTTCTCGCCGCTGTCAGAGCTCCAGCCTACGACATCATTATCTGAGTCCACTTGGGCATGAGATAGAACTGTGTTGGATTTGACATTGACGATGTGATAATACGCCGTACTGCAAAGCACTTGTCAACGCCAGGGTAAAAGGAAGATATGGTAAATGTGGACGTACTGCCCAACATCTTTGTACCATTCGATACGCCACTTCTGATTCTCTCCGCCAGACCACGTCCAACAGTTGACTTCAGTTCCGTTCATCGTAGAACCTTTGTCGAGGTCCAGGACAAGGCCGGAATGTACGTTACGAATAGTGTGGGTCTTGCAATCTGCGAGGCGTTCAACGATCCAAAGTTGGTTATGTTTGTTATTGACAGTCTCGCTTTGCGGCCAATCGAGCACCTTTGTGCCATCTGCTGTGTTTGAACCATCGAGATCGAGGACTTTACTGCTCCATTTGCAATTGCGAATCCAGTAGACACCTTCAGGGATAGACATGTTGGGACGCGCAGAAGAGGAACCACCTAGAACAAAAGAAGAATTATTAAGGATACACTTGAGCGGGCAATTGGAGCGTACAGAGCTCACGGTTTGTTGTCTCAATGAAAGGCGGGGACAACGATGCGAGGAAGGGGATGCGGTAGATTTATAACCCACCGACTCTCCTTGACGCCCAAGCTTCCTTCATGTCTAGACTTGGCTGGAACAAATGCAGAAGTCTGCCAGTGAATTAACCTTCCATGCTGCTTTGCGGTCACTTGGACGTGCGATCATAAGCGCTGTCAAACTCATGGTCATAGGTTTCTTGGTAATAGTATTGTTGTTCCGTGTCATCGCTAATATTAATCATTCAATCTGCATCTTTAGGAAGAAAAGGTGATGACCTGGGCTGGGAAAGCCGGAAAAGAGCTAGCACGTTGTAAAAATTCGTCCGCGAGAGCCAGACCGATAAGCGCCTGATCTTCCAGCGCCGGGCAAGCAGTGCGTCCGAGTGCTGTCTGCGTATCTGTCAACCCCAATCCGGAAAGGTGTCCCAGAACTCGTTGACATCGTGATGGCGCCATTCTTACCAAATGTACTTGACCTTCAGTACTTAACTAGGGGTGGTCAATGGGGTTATACTCCCGCCTAATAAGTGGATTTCCAGTGGGGCTCACCTACTGGCAACAGATTGAGCTGAATTTGGGACTCAGCCACCAAGGATTGAGCACCAGATACCGAGGCCCACCACTCGCTGGGGACGCATGTCAATCACGCATCAACACGCGTCTTGCATACATTACTCAACGAAGTCCACATTCGGTTTCGAATAAGTGAAATGTACCAAGGATACTCCGCACTTGTCGGCCATTGCATCCTCGATTGCCACCTCGATATGCCTGAGCGCCTATCTTTCCCCCCTTTGCGGAACGCGCTCATCAGAGAAGATGAGTACTGTCGAAGAAGTTCGCGCTCATATGCTCTATGACAGGAACGATGTTACCCCATGCTCGGGAGTTCGGCCGTATGCGCGTGTTTAGCTACAAATCGGATCTTAACGAGCTTCGCACTGTATTGCCTTCAGGAAGTGAATCGCTCAGCAAGTTAATTACGGGCCTAGACTAGGGAAAGCAAGAGAGCGAGAGGAGCGTAGGTTTGATTGTTTTATGAAATAAGTGTCACGAAGTGAAGATCTAGCGCCGTGCTCACCAACGGGATAAAATTTCATAGCTTCCGGAAGATATACATTCTCTTTGAGCGATTCCATCAATGATAGCATCCGGAGTTCTCCACTCTACATGGCATTCAATCCCATCGAGTAGTTAGAATTTAATGACTAGGAGAAGCTAAGCAACGACTTTGCACACCTGCCATGTCCATCCTCTTTTACCGTGCACCGCGCATCTTTCCCTGTGTACCACTCAATCTCCGTGGGCTTGTCTACATAAAAGTCAGCCGACTTTATGTCTACTGTTTCTCTAGATACGCACGTACTTCAATGCGGGCACGTCCAAGTAGATGGGATGCAAAGTGACATCAGAAGCTGATTCTCCTGACACCAGCGTATGGAAGGCATGCCGATGCCGGAAGAGGTACCACAGAATTTCATCTCAGACCGCGGTCGACCCTGCGCCACCCATGCCTTGGGGAAGCGCCAAATGACATCTGTACTGCGCAACTGAATTAAAGAAAGAAAACAGGAGAGAAGGGATAAGGAATGAGAATCGGAGAGAGTAAAGAGTGGGGGCGAAACGGACCTTGTAATATACTCGACAATGTTCTGCTTACAGCGAAACAGAGTGCACTTCATGCAAGAATGAGAAACGCTCCTAAGAAGACCCACAGATGCCATATTATTCCGTCCGAAACAGCAGCACGAGCTGCGCAACGATGAGATCGGACGCGACGGAAACGGCGACATCGAGTGCGAACGCAAGGAGTGCTCAGTAGGTCTCGTGACCTTGTATGTACGTTTTCCTTCTCGCAATTCCTCATGCTAATCGTCATCGCCGACCTCACAACTCTGAAATGGCGTGCTCTCATCTCCTCACTCGCCAGCATGCCCTTCATCGGTGCCAACATTGCAAGCGCAGTCCTCGACAGGAATGGGTGGAGATGGGGACGTACGTTCTCTTATACTTCTATAATTGCAAAGTATACTGCGCTCTCAGAGTAAACGTTCGCTGATCCTCACCATCGTACTCGCAAGCTGGATCTGGTTCTCTGATCTCGTAAGACTCATCCGTCCGTAACCCATTCTTCGTCTGCTTGCTGATACCACCGACCATTCCCAGGTTTCCTACTATCTGACCTAAGTGTACTTCTACTGATTCGCGTTGGTCGTACCGCCATGGGGTACACTCGGCGCGATATACTTCATGTCGATATAGACTGTTTCGCCGCTACAAAAGCATCCTAATCGTTGGCCTTTGTATTCGCTTGTTGTCCGTATCCTTCCCTCCCTCCCGCGAGTACGGATTAACTCGCCGTGTATAGCGGATGCGGCCGAAATGATCCACTCTCGTGTCGCGAACACATCCATGGTGGAGATCGTATGGACGCAGACCCTTTAGGGTATCGGAGGCAGTTTCGCAGCAGTCACGACGCAAGTTGGCGTACAGGCTAGCGTGCCTCACGTAGACGTTGTAATGGGTGCGGCTGTCGTTCTTCTCTGGATAGAAATCGGAGGCGCAGTCGGTGGTGCAACTGGTACGTTCTCTTACTTCTGTCGTAAGCTTGGTACTGACGAGTGGCTTTTAATGTTGATAGCGGGTACGGGTACGATCTGGTCAAACGTAATGCCCCTGAGGAACGCGAAAGCGCTCCTGGATATCTCAGAGGAGCAGCTCCGGCGCGCTCTACGAGAGCATCCCCGACGAGCTCGCGAATCCTTGCGGAACTGAGATTCGGGAGGGTGTCATCTCCGGTGCGTAACATCTTTTTCCTCTTCCTTTTAAATCATACATATTTATCACTTCGTGCAGCATACGACGCAGCGAAGAACATGATCATTGCCGCGGCAGTAATCTCAGCCGTACCCATCCCCCTCTCACTTGCTATGCAGAACTGGTACCTCGTCCACGAGCAGAATGCAATCGACGACAAGGATATCGATGGCAAGGTACGCAGACACGGCCGTCAGTAAGGTTTGGACACGGATCACAATATACAGAAACGAAGGTATAGTAAAGGCCTTGTTGTGCTTGTTATCATTTCCTTCCACACGTTTTACTGCATAAAATGCTTTTTCGTCTATATCCGTTGACTGTCGAATGAACCACGAAATTTACAAGGGCTTAGCTGTCTAAAGCAATTGTACGTTTTCTCTGATCCTCTTCATGTTTTATATCGCTAGTCCCTGTTCGCAACTCATGCGCGGCGGCTACCCAACGGGCTGAAAGGGATCCAGAGAGAACATCATCACTCCAGGCCTGGGCCACCTGAGCATCCAATGCAATGTAACTTGCAACATGCCTACTGTGAACCATTGGGGGAGCGACAGCTTCAAGAACGATCTTCGCACCTCTCGCCTCATGCCTTTCAGTCCGGAAGGACTCCGCTCGCGTTCTCCTCCTAACTGTCCCCCCAGCTTGCGGTCATCAGAGCGTTCATTTCTTTACAACCATTGTCTCTCTCAGGTTTTTTTTAGTCATTGCGGTACCAAAGCACCCGCCGCCATATCCAAAGCTTCACATTTCTGCACTCATAATCTATCAGTCCAGAACGGTGAGTTTAGGACGCAAAAAGTACTAGCGTCCCAGATGCTTACGGGAAATTATCCACTAGCGAATAAAAATACGGTGCAATCAAATTCCTAGCTAACGGCAAGAGCTCCACGTACGCCCTAAGCCCTTCTCGATGTGCGCGTGGGCGTTGTCTATTCGGACCTTTCAAACTCATGACACCACTCAATCGTGTTTCCCACGTTATTGTCGGTGATATCTGCTCCGGCTGTTTCAAACTCGTAACGCGCCTCAATGAATCGTGTTTCATACGTTACCGTTAGTTAATAAAGGAATAGACGAGAAGCCATAGATCAATTGTGAGTTGTCGTAAGCAGTGGGGTAAGTACCTCCGCTCCAAGTTCCTTCCGCTAAATTGGCAAACCCGTCTCGTTTTTTACATCCAAGGTTGTGCTGTGTTTCTGCAGAAGCCCTCCTATTTGCGCAGTCGCGAATAATAATGTTACATCCTGATCCATCCCAGTTTAGCCGGGCGCCTAGGCCTGTCGATCACTTTGGGTGCTCCTCGTGTTGCTGTTCAAGGCTTTAACGCCGAACCAAGGCATTCTGTGTCCACGCGGCTGTCAAAATTATGTGGGTTGCATTAATCGGCAGAAGGTCATGGAAGTCGTGTCAACGAAGGATGCACGAAGAGGATCAAACACGTTGGGACAGCGAGGCCCTTGGGCTTTGTACTTAAGTCTTGGCACCTTTCGACCGAGCCGCCCCTTCATAACCTTCTCCTCCACTTGAAGTCGTCCATCTATTTGCTATACCTTTGACTGCGCAAGATCAGAAACGTTCTATTATGGACACAACGGAAGGCCAACCTGATGGTGAGTGGTTTTGCTTCTGTTTCGACCAAAATCGCTTATCACTTTCGTGAACTAGTCCCCGACTCTAGTAAAGGTCCATCGAACCAAGCTGTTGAGCCTTGGAATATGTCAGCGAAACAGAAGAAATTCCTCCGCGAACTTCTGAAGTTGGTCGAGGCTAACAGTGGCGATGGCGAGTATTTATTGCACTCCCTTTAACAAAGAATATTATCGCTTACATGGCTTGCAAATACAAGACGAAACCGCGCGTATTGGAAAGGGCGAGTCTGTCGGCAAAGCTAGTGCGTTTTCCACCATGTGATATCCTTGAAGTATTGATTAAGTAACCGTTGCAGAAAGCAAAAAGGATACCCCCAAAGCAGGTATGTTCAAAAAGTATCGCTCCTCCTTCTACTCGTCAGAATCTCAGGTTTAACATTAGGTACTCAAATTCTGTCAAAGAGACAAACGCGACCCAGTGGAGACGAAACGGACATTCCAGATGGTAGCATCGAGCCAACTTACAAGGCTCGTCTCACTGATATAAATTAATGCGTTCGTGTTAGGCCAACCTGCGGATCCAATTCACCTTAATGAGAGCAAGGAATCCAAGATTACACGTTTTAGATCGTAGGCTTGGATATCTTCTTCACAGCTTACACATAACCTAATGGATTTTCTGGGCCTTGAACAGACTATGCGAAAAGCAAGACACGCATGTAAGACATCGTCCAATAGGCATCCTTTCATGAGACTAAGTTCCAGTCAGATCTATCAAATTCAGGGTTCACTCGAGGCCTTGGGCGGTGGAGGTCGTACAAAGAATGCTCTGGGAGCGATGCATAATGGAGTAAAGTCTATATTGTGAGGCATCATATACATCTTACCTTGCATATAAACTGAATTTGATTTTAAGGGACCTATTCGATAAAGAAGACAAGATTATGGGTAAAGATGTCTACTGGTGTTAACTCATGGAATCTGACTATCTCGCAGAAATTCATCAGTGCATCCAAGCGCTCAAGACCACCATCGATGCTGCAAAGGAAGTCGAATTGTCATTTAACGAGCTCAAAATGTTCAACATGAGTTTTTACGACAAACTGAAGGATCTGAAGCAGCAGCTGGAGGTGTGTTTGCGCTCTGATCCTCGCTAGAACAGTACTAACATGTTGGTCGTCCTGAGTTCTTTAGGAAATTGCAAGTGCATTGAAAAGCGAGTATGGTAAGACAACAAGCTGTTTCGTTGATAGGCAGCTGAAGCCACATGCCTTTATAGGTCATGTTGCAGTGCCCACCAAAGCATCAGTAGCTGGTTATCTGGACACTCTTGTGCTCGGCTCATTAACCTCCAAATTTGGTATCTTCCTTACGGCGCTTGAGGCGATCGCTGACAAAGGTACACTTTCATCTAAATCAACCTCTGCACGTGCTGAACCAAATTCACTCTCGCACTTCAGAAGACTCAAGAATTCAATACCCAGGGTTACCTCCTTTTGACCACGGTTTCGACCTTCTTGTCTAGCGTCACAGCCACAACACTCGCTATTACTACAAATGACGATCCTCCAGCTTCTGTTCTGGGAATCATTATGGATACATTGTGGTTTATCTCGCTAGTCTTCAGCACTACGTCAGCAGTCTACAGTCTTCTCTATATTACGTGGCTTCAGTCGCCAGTGTAAGCCTTTATTTTTTGTCTGCATGCAAATGATGCCAATCAACTTTCAAAGTCGTCAACCAGATATTTCCTTGAAATCTTGGCCATGGGTTCATGGGTGGTTCCATAGCGGACCTAGGGTTACCTTAATAATTGCGTTGCTGGCTTTCTCAGCTGGACTATGCATCCTAGCCTTTCAAGTTTCTGGTCAGCAGGTTTGTAGCTTACCGTTTATACAAGCTGCCTATAATGCTGATGATAAATGGCGACAAGGGACATCTTGCTTTAGCTTATGTTCCCATTTCTTTTGCAGGGGTCCATGTACTTGCCATCGCATTTCTCTCTGTATGGTTTATTCGCGAGAAGCTGAAGGCAAGGCCGAAAGCGAGCGCAAAAGTTTCTAAAGCAACAGGGGAAGAGAACACAGTAGATCAGAAGGATGGAGCTGGTCCTAGGACAAGCGTAAATGACCTTGATATGAAACCTTGCGGCTGTATCAATCGAGCGGGAAATGCACTCAGAGCTCTTATAGGGAGAAACAAAGGTCGCCCGGGAGGTGAGCTTTCGTCCAAGATGAAGCGATGTATAGCTTGCTGATGCCGGCAAAGATGTGGAGGAGGATCGCACACAGCCACCAGCTGAAGAGAGCAAGAGCGACAAGAGGGCAAGCTCACTGACCTTGCCTGCTGCTTTTCCGGGGTTGGAAGCTTTCCCAAAAAGCGACCATGAGACACTCCAACGAAGCGTGAGTAAACACTGAATGTAACATCGAATATTACTCAGACACGTTGCAATTTTTTCTACACAGGAATGCACTTCTAACTCACAAATACAGCAGAGCAGTGAATGGCAGACCTTCACGTGCGATAATTGCAAGGCATGCCCATCTCTGTACTATCTCTCGTCATGCTGCCTATTCAATTTTTCCATAGATATTCCCTGTCGACACGGTCAGATGGCGGTGCGATACATGCATCGACATCAATATCTGTGATGCCTGCTATAACCGGGGAGGTTCACACCAGCATACCCTGTCGAAAAAGGTTGTCCTCCCGGATTATGTATACAAAGACATATGTTGTGACGGATGCGGGGCATGTCAATTCACGTCGGTCTGTCAGAATGTCACTGCTTACTTCATCTTTAGAAAGACTCCATAGCCGGTGTGAGATGGGTCTGCCAAAAGTGCTATCAATATGATCTCTGCAACGACTGTGGTACGAAAAAAGGTGTTCACGAACATGGTCTGGTAGAGGTCACGCGCCCATCTCTCCTTCACGAGAGAGTCCGGTGTGATAACTGCAAGGCATGTTCTCTTCTTTGCTATTTCTACATGCTATCTACTTACTTTCACCGCAGGCAATACCTATTGTAGGCTTAAGATGGAAATGCGGCATCTGCGAAAACTATGATCTCTGGAACGATTGCTATAAGTCGCCAGATTGCCACAATGAGCACCGCCCTCGTATGATGAAGGTAGAGCATCCGTCCCTTGTGCACCGAGTCAACTGTGATGTCTGCGAGGTATGCCAACTTTCCGCAGACTTTGAAAATCTGACTACTCACTTTCATTAAAGATAAGCTCTATAGTCGGCAAAAGGTGGAAGTGTCGTAAATGTGCATACTACGATCTCTGCAACACATGCCATACAGAACGGGGCCATAAACACAACATGAGGATGATCGAGTTTCCAGCTCTCTTTCACCAAGATGTAATGTGCGATAGATGCAAGGTACTTCTGATTCATTGTGGTTTTGCAAACTGCCTACTTAGATTCGCTCCAGGAATTTATAGTCGGTGTAAGGTGGAAGTGCCGTACCTGCATAGACTATGATCTCTGCGACGGATGTCATAGTATTCCGAAATACCATGAGCATGATATGCTGAAGATCAAGTATAGCGGAGACAAACTTGTAAGCATTCCACTTGCCCTGTGGTGCAAAACAAAATTGAACAGCTTTTTATGACTAAACAGGTCGTGTATCCTCCGTTTGAGAAACTCCTGGCTTTCTCCCCTTCCGGTTTATATTTGGCTGTTGGCGTGTAAATCTTCCATTTCCCCTCATGTCTATCACTGCCTAAGTTATTTTCTTCAGATTGGAGACAGTGAATGTATATCGTGTGGTAAGTATTCAATAACTCGTCTCTTTTGAACTTGCTGAGCTCTAAATTTCAGGAAGACAATTTCCGTCGTGTGGCAGAGTGCACGGCTCCATACGGCGGTGCAATCAAGCAACTTGAATGGTAAGCACGCAAGCACATATTTGGGAATAAGGCGTATGAAAATGGTACTCACTGAAATTAAAATTCAGGAGTTCAAGCGATGATCTTCTGGTAAGGTCATCCAAGGGAGTTTTCGTAGGGATCTTGTGGAAGAATGGCTCCCAGGTCACTTACGAGTGGATGCTTGCGTCCACTTATGGCACCCGAACTCCAAGGTCATTACACTGGCTTAGGACCAAGGATGGTAGGCCGACAAGTACGTGTTATTTTATTTATCAGAACGAACAAGCTGAGAGTTTTCAAAGAATTCATTTGTACGCTTGACACAAGATGCGAAATCGACATATATGTGAGTGATCTTTGTCCCATTCCAAGTTGATATAACGGATTGTTGATAATTTTCCAGGATATCACGAATTCGAGAGGGGTACTTTCAAGAGCATCCTTCATGGATTGTGAGCTCACTCTAATTAGGTACTACAAACATACAAAGTCTCCGACTACATTGGATTCCCACCAGTTTATGTTATAATGGATACGGCTTTCTTCGGCGAGGACTTGAAGTATGCGTTATGTCTTGTAACTCGCGAGGAGCCGAATGGGGAAATGGCGACGAAACTCATAGGTATGCTTGACTGATCTGCTGATGCTCTCACATCTCATGCCTTCCCTTAGTCGTGAATACGGTTGATAGACGTATAGAATGGTTTGCTTCTAAATTTGTGCTCGTGCAGGTTGTTGTACACTAACCAATATTGTAAGGATCGAAGATGTCTATCGCGGCCAGATGTCTCTGACTATATCCGACGAACGGCGGTTGGTCCTGTTGCACGGAAGCGAGGTAAGTCTTTTGCCAGTTCGATGGCTCAGTTCTCAACGGAAGTTTAGTACGGCGTACAACTCGCTGGATTGAGCGATGCCAACCATCCTGATCTACTGATTACTGCAATGCATGGTCTTTACAATCGCACCGAGCCTGATCAAAGGCTATGGCGTCCCGAAAGAATGGTCACTTTCCATGGCACAGACGACAAGATGATCATCGGAATTTCAAACGGTGTGTACCGGGGACGATCTTTATCGGTTTGAGTTTCTAACAGGCCGTCTTAGATGAAGTGGTGGTTCTCCATCGAAACTGGACAGATCATAACTTCAAAGCCTTGCACATATTTACGACGTCAGTCCGGGAAGCTGTAGCACGTAATGCCGTGAGCTTTGCGGTAAGCTCCGGGTCAGTTCCTTACATGTTTACCTTCCTGGACGAGGACGGGACTGTCAAGGTTTGGGCCGTTCAGTCCAACGACCTTCGTCTGAGCGCGGAGTTCAAGGTTGACGACAGAATGGGGGGGGCGGTCAAAGGAGCTTTATACTACAACGTGTAGATTCGAATCCCTTCCTGCCCCTTCTAATTAGGCCTTGAACGATCATGTAGAGATTGTGTCTGCTTTTGATGTTGATAATTTATCACACATATACGTACTGTGTGATGACTTGTCGTGAGAAAATAATACTACGTTTGTCGTGTTTGCCAAAACATTGTGAAGCCCTACGTCGTCATCGCCAGTACACAGACTCAGAGCATCGGCACCATCGCGGCGGAGGTTTTCATGGGCTGCAACGCAAAGCTGAATTTGTATTATTGTATTTCTTTCGTTGATGGTTAATTTGGCCAACATAGTGCCTGTCTTCCGTCGGTTGGCAGGCTCATTCTGCGAGTATGCGTTGGAGCGCCAACACACTTGTATTTTCCTTCCCCACCCTCTCGTTCTATGCGAGCAGCGGTTTGCAATTCCTCACGCAGATCATTATCGCGCTGCGCGCTCTCGTCTCCTCGCCCGTCAGCATGCCCTCCATCGCCATCGCCTTCATCTGTGCCAACCACACAAATGCATTTCTCGACAGAGGCAGTTGTAGTTTGGGTTGTGCGTTCTCTTATACCTCTTCTATAACTGCGCAACTTAAGTGAAAGATGGCATACGCCGATGGAATGTTCGCAATCCGTACCTGTGACGCTATTCCTGCTCATTATCACACTGTTTGCGCAGATTGCAAGGCGAAACGACTCGAATTCGTCGCTGATGCGCTCGCGGTGGAGGGCATGCCCAAAGAAGCACTGGTCTTCGGTGTGTCCCACTTAGTCACGTCTCGTCTTCCTCTGACGCATGTGTAGTCTTTCATCGAACAAAGAGTCGAGGAAGTGCCTCGTACAGCGCGCACGGCTTGTAACGAAGCAAATCGATATCGTGGGTACCGTCTTCCTAGGCGCCGCCATCGCGCTCTATCTCCTTCCGCTCACACTCGCAGAGAATGCGAAGGGCCGCGAGAAGAACGATTGGTCTCTACTCCGTCCCCTCTCACCAACGGGGAGTAACAAATTCGTTCTGTGTTAACTTTGATGATCGCGATGCTGGCCGTTGGGATCGTCCTCTTCTTTGTCTTTGTCTGGGACCGTGCTTCGCACGTCGTCCCGTCGTATGCTGTACCGCGCCTTGTAAGCATCCTTTCCCCCGTGCACGTGAGCTGGATTGGGTTCTTCGATTTCGCATGTTTCATCCATCCATAACCCATTCTTCTACTTGCTGACAGAACCGCGGTCATTCGCAGGCTCCCTATTGTCTGACCTACGTGTACCTCTACTAGTTCGTGTTGGCCGTAAGGCCGTGGAGAACACTCGACGTGACATACTTCATGCTGACCCAGGCTCTCGTGCTCACCATCTTCGTTGTCGCCGCCGGAGCTCTCATGTTATGGGTACGCCGCTACAAGATCATCCTCATCAACGACCTCTGTATCCGTTTGCGGTATGTCTTATCCCTTCTCTCCTGCGAATCCGGACATATTCGCCGTGTACAGGTGGTGTAGTTTGACGATCCACTCTCGTAACGCATCGACGGTGGAGATCGTGTGGAGGCAGATCCTTCAGGGCATCGGAAGTGGTTTCGCAGCTGTCGCGATGCAAAATGGCGCTCAGGCTGGTGTGCCTCATCTAGACGCCGCGATGGTCATGGCTGTCTTCCTTCTATGGACCGAGATCGGAGGCGTGGTCGGCGGTGCAATTGGTACAGTCTAGTTCTCTCTTTCGGTCGTGAGCTTAGTGCTGATGAGCGTCCTTCCGTTATGCTAGCGGGCGCGATTTGGTCAAACACAATGCCCGGGAACCTTGCAAAAGCCCTCCCGGACGTCTCGGAGGAACAGTGTGCAGCGCTGTATGGGAGCATCACCGATGTGCTCGCGCATTCGCACGGAACTGAGATTCGAGAGGGCGTCATCTCCGGTGCGTACACATCGCCTTTTCTCTCCCTTTCCGCTTCTGATTTCGTCTTTGCTCCTCTGATAACATACCACGCAACGATGAAAGACATGATCATCACCGCTACCGCAATCTCGGCCGTACCTATACTCCTCTCGCTCGCTATGCCTAACTCATATCTTGGCGACAAGCGGAACGCAGCCGACGAGAAGGATATCGATGGCGAGGTGCGCGGACGCGGACATCAATAAGGTTTGGACATGAGCCCTAACTTACACATGTGAGAATTTAGAAGACGTCGTGTTTCTTGTTCTCATTCACTTGTATGCATTTTAATGCATAAATTTCTTTGAACCTATACCTATCAGTATGGAAACAGAACTCCCTTGTTTCTCTTTAAATATGATTTTGTCTACCGAAGTCGGTGAACATTATTTTTGTCTATTTAAAAGGAAATTTAGCGGGGGGAGACGAGGACGTGGAAGCAATCCGAAAACATGAGGATAGAGTCCAGTAAAGCAGGCAAAAATGGATCAGAAGACAATATTGCGCTTCCGATTCCCATTTCTCCTCCGCAGCACTCCACTGCACCTCCGGAAACCTCGACCCAACGATAAACGTGTCGCCCACAAGCACACTCATCACCGCATGCGCCATCAAGCCTCCACCACACTATCCCTTTCTGCATCCCGTCAACCTGCGAGTATCCTGCACGGGAAGTATCATATACAGAGGCGTATCAAGGGGTACGGAGATCAATGAGAACTCTGTGCTGGATGGCGCTCAGGCGGTTGGACAACAAAATGGAAAGGTTAGACATGGCCTAGGCGACCTGCGGTATGAGCTGCATCAGTATCTGCACTGGATTACTCTCGACAGAACGGGATGAAAGAGGAGGGAGAAAAGAGTGCAAACGAAAAAAAAAAAAATGAAAACAAACCTGGTTGAATACCCCAACGAACAAGCCCGCGAAGCAAGGCGCACTGATACTTGCCGTCCTTAGGAAAGCCCGCAGTGGGACATCGTGAGGACGGGGTTGTACGAACGAAGATGCGCGAAGCACGGCCGGGTGAGAGGTCGGGAGGGAGAGAATGCTTGAGTAAATTTTAATCACGCTGATGAGCAGTGAAGAGTACAAGGAAGGCGTACTCATTCCAGTGTTAAGTGGTTCCCTGCCTGCCGAGAGGGCGAACGTGAGGATAGCTGCGACACATTAACACGAAATATAAGATATAAAAAGGAGGATTATGGCGAAGTGACACTCACGAAGAACGGCCTAGACCGTAGACGACGCGCGCGCCACAGTCACGGGACCCGAAACCGCGGATGGCCAGCTGCGTCTGCGAACGACTGACGCCCGCGTCGACAAGCACAATGGTAAGGACTTCGAGTGAGGAGAATATACATACTGTCGAGGCGTAAGCGACTATTGAATAATGGAAACCAGTCAAGCTACACGTACCCATCTTGCCCTACGACCGCACACTCAACGCATTTACTCCAAGCAAGAGCACGAGAAACACGACCGAGATTACCCACGGATGCCACTCCGTCCAGAACTGCGGCATGAGCTGCGCGGCGACAAGGTCAGACGCAACGGAGGCGGCGTCGTTGAACGAATAGTTAGTTCCAGCTGGCAGTACTAGTGAGTGCGAAAGCGTAGGTCATTCAGTAAGTGACGCTGATCACTTGATGGCGTGGGACTTCCTCCGGTGCAGTTACAGCAACACGACCTTAAGCTTCTCTTCGATCTTGCCATGTCATGTGTTGCTTCCGTGGGTGTGCTCTCCGCGCCGCGTCCGGAGCCGACATGCACAAGGTCAGATACCTCGGGACCGCGAAGAATCGGCCTACCCTTCTCTCCTTCTCTCCTTCTCTCCACATGCTTTTCCTCCCTCATAATGCAGTCTCTCCTCTCTTAGCAAGGCGCGATCAGGAAGTATACTTCTCTGTTGATCAGGTGCGTCGCCCTAATCCTGTGCTAGCAATCAGCGATACAACATGCTTAACATCTCCATAAGATGCGGGCCGAAGACATGGTATATAATGCTTGCAGTATGCCAAATCGTCATCGCTGAGATCCGCTCAAGCAATAATGATCGTTTTCAAGATTCTCGCTCTGTCGTGCCACTTGTTGGGGTTCGCTGCAAGTATAGCTGCGCAATCTGGCCGTACGTCGCTCACAGATTCTCATTCCGTCGATGGCATCCAACGCTTCCATTCCAGTCGCTGCGAAGAAATATCTCAATCTACCTCTGGGTGCTATCAAACCAACAGGATGGCTATACGATCAAGTGAGCACGCTGGTTGGTTTCTTGTCATGATTATTGAATCATCTCGCTTTATAGCTTACCGTGCAGATGAACGGGCTCTGGGGCCACGAACACGACTTCTACCATTAGTGAGTCTCTTAGTCCACTTGCTACTTTGCCGATTGTGACTTTACTCTTAGCGTTTCACAGACAGATTGGCTAGGTAGGCCGATAACATCCTTGCCTATTCTGATGCTTAAAGAGACTTCTCTCAGGCGGCGACTCTTATTATTCAAATTTGGAAGAAGGTTCGTTATGACTGAGTGCGTAATACCTCTATTACTGACTTTTGACGTCATCTAGCTGGAAGCTATTGGTTTGTGCGTATCGTCCTTTTTTCAGTCTCCTCGTTTTCTGAAAATTTGAGTGCTCCTAACCGGACAGAATGCGATGGTTCCTGCCGCAGTACTCATCGACTCCGCTGAGGTACAGTCTCAGACGCAATATTTCCTCGACTTCGTGCTCGACAATCAGGATGAGACAGGTTGGCTCGGCCCCGAGGTGTTTGATTCGAGGTTAGTATTGCATTATGCTTTCAAGTACGGGTACCGATGCTCATCTGCCGTACAGCAAGCCGCGCTATCTCTGGGCCCGGTACGTTTCTTAATTGACTTACACTGATGGAATCTGAGGCTTTGTTATCGTCGTAGCTATCCATACCTCTTCGGCGCGATTCAGATGATGGAGAACAACTCCACTCTCGCGGAGCGAGTCATTCCTGCGATATACAAGTTCGTCACGCTGGCGAATACAATGCTTAAGAATGGCGACGGCTTAGAAGATTGGACACGTACCCGGTAAGTCTTTATTCTCTTACTTAGATAGCAGATCATGACTATGACCGGTAATCCAGATGGGAGGACTTCGTCATCTCTCTTGAATGGCAAGATCCACTCTTATCTTCTTTCTGTCACTTTTCTCTTCTCATTTTAGATGTACAGGCTGTATGACTTCTACCCTGATGGGAACGAGGACATGCTAATCGAGACGATGCAGTTGCTGAAATCAACCGGTGATCCTTGGGAAGGTTTGCTCTTCTCTATCTCACGCGCCTTGCATCATCTAAAGCCCTTTCAAATGCAATAGATGTATTCAAGGCGGAGGTACCTCAGCGTTCAACTACCAATTTGTTCATTTTTTGAAGCGAGGTTTTCAGTATTTTCCCACCGGTCCTGTTGAACATTTGTCTAACCCGTTCCCCGTCCTGGTAGAGTTCAAACCTCTCATTTTATTTATGAGCTCAACTAATGATTTGATCCCAGACGTGGCACGGCGTCAACATGGCGGAGGGCTTGAAAGCTCTCCCGTCGACATATCGTTTCACGCATAACCAGTCAGGTATATTGGCAGACATCGAGCTCTGCATGCATCTAACTTATGGTGCACAGATCTCGATCGGGCAAGTGAAGGATGGGACTTACTTTTCCAATATCACGGCCGTCCCAGCGGAATCTACGCCGCAGATGAATACCTCGCGGGTCTCGCAGCTGTACGCGGGTACGTGCTATTTGCTAGTCTTTCCAGAAGCTCTTTAATTAGTATTTCTCACTTATCAGGACCGAGCTATGCCTTGTTGTCGTAAGCGTAGTTTCCTCCTTCATCTGCTTGCCGCCTAATGACGTGGTACTCTAGGAAACTATGTTCTCGTGAGTCAGCTTTTGTCCATATTTGGCCATACTCATATCTGCTTTTCACAGTGGATCATACCTGTATCAGGTCACGGGAGACAGCAAGTACGCGGACCGTGTAAGAGCTCTGCTCCTTCTTTTCTCTTCCGCTCGTTGATTATAAGATAGGTCGAGAGAATCACGTACAACGCACTTCCAGCCACTCTAACCGGAGGTGTGCCGCGTCTTATCCTTTGCTGGAATGATGCTAATATTTCCATTACGGTACAGACATGTGGTCTCGACAGTATCTGCAAGAACAGAATCAAATTGCTGCGCAAAATATGTCACCGTAAGTGTTAGCGTTTCATTGACTTTGGCGTCATCTCAGCACGATATAGTAATCCGTTCCCTGAGGATGGGCCCTACTCGAATGTCTTCGGCTTGGAGGTATGGGCTATCTTTAAATATATATCTATATATCTATACTTAATTCTAACCCTCACCAGCCAAATTATCCGTTAGTTGTTTCCTTGTCTCCACGCCCATGTACTCATGTTCCGCAGGTGCTGTACTGTCAATCATGGCCAAGGCTTCCCAAAATTCATCACAAACTCATTTGTCACGACCGCCGATAATGCCTCCCTCGTGCAAGTCTATCTCGGCCCTGTTAGTGCTCATACAGTTTTGGCGGGAGACAATTCGGTATCCGCAAGTGTCGATACACTTTATCCGTTCAGCGATACCGTCACGACATCTGTATCTGCGGATAAGGCATTCACCTATCTTGTTCGTATCCCGAGTTGGGTCTCAGGAGCAACGCTTTCCATGAATGGCGGTGAGGCAAAGGGTATACAGGCCGATGGCAGTGGGTTAGCTTCGATTGATCTCCCTGCGGGTAATTCAACATTTACGCTGAACCTCCCATCGGATATTACTATCGGTATGTCTAATCTAAAACGATTAAATTCATCGGTGGTTTAGCTAACCTCGTGGTCATTAGAAAGCCGTCAAAATAATTCCATTGCAGTGCATCGCGGCCCACTCAACTACGCCTTTGACATCCCACGAAATCAAACCATCATCGCTCAGAATGCCGATGAATCACGCGCCGTTGATCTCCAGTTCGAAGCGACTACCTCGTGGCAGTATGCCATTGACCCTACCACACTGAAGTTCAATGCTGGTACGCCCGAGGGCGGTTCACTTCCTTCTCCAGTCTTCGATTCTGGACTGCCTCCTTTCACCATTAGCGCGACAGCATGCCTTGTCGATTGGTCTGTGGCTGGAGATACTTTTGCGAGTGCTCCCCCGGAGAATGTTACTTGCACTAGTAACGCAACGACAATCACACTGTGGCCACTCGGGGTGAGTCCGGCTTTGCTAATTTCTACAGAATCCTCTTATCAATATCTTTACAACAGGCAACAAAGCTGAGGATAAGCGAGTTTCCGGTGTTCGACTCGTCCAAGTAATGATCAAGATTTGTTTGTTTTCTGCATAAGACATAGTTTATTCAGTCGAAATAAGGAGTTCGTTCTTTTCGCTGCCTTCTATAAAGGTTGTGTGTTGCGCAGAGTTCGTCTCACCTGACAAAACAAAAATACTGGGGTACGGGCTTTGGTTCGGAGCTGTAATTTGCACCTTATAAAGTAAGCGGTACCGGTGGCGACAAAAAGCGTGCCGTCTTCTGGTAAATTATGTAGAATAACTCGAATTGTAAAAACAAAATTGATCTCTGTCAGACAGAGATCAGTAGAAGGTAAATAAGCTATACACAATGACATAACCCTGCTTTCCTTGCGGCAGCGAATTGTTTTCGCATTTATACTATTATAGCGGTTAGCAATGATCCAGTTCGCTTTCTGCGAGTCTCGTGACATGGACAGCGTCGCGTCGCGTCTCACAAGCCTTGCCTCACTGCGCTGACTGCGTCTCTACTTCGATTGTGGACTTGAACTAGCTCGTGCGATGTTGATCGCTGCAACCTCAACGATATGCCGCTGGCAAGCCCGTCATTGCAAAGTAGCAGATGGCACCTCTCGCGCGTACGCGTATCTCCGCGTTACATCGTCTATTGTGGGTGATGACATTCCTGACCTGGTGAGCATTCCGACATCGGAAATGAAGGCTCTCACCTGACTTTCCTATCTGGTTCAGCACTCCTTTGCGGATTACAAATCTAACGCATCCCGCTCGTGTTGCTTGTCATGTCAGGGACAGTCATCTACATCGTTCTCTCAATCGTTGGTGCGTCGCACTCAGAGGTAACGCACTGCTTGTGTTGCTGAGCTACCAGCTCGCAATCTTCTCGACAATCCTCATTAAGGAGCAACCTCGTCTTCCATAAGGGCCGTTGGGAAATTATAACCCTGATGACTTCGGCAAGCCGGAGCACCTTCCGCTCGGCTCCGCGTGAAGTGCTTTATTGGGAACGGCGAGATGATGGAAATGAGGTAAGCAAGACTTTTATTCACTTAAGGAGCAGACCGTGAAGAGTTCATATTTAACCATGCGTCTCATGAAGCCCCAGTTTCCCCCCAGACCACTCCTCGCGACTCTTTGAACTGCCCTCATTTTTTTCAATCTCACATTTCAAGGACCAGTGCGTTATGCTTGCATCCCTCTACTGCCTAGGAGTTCTGACTGCTTGCAGATATGAGCGACGAGTGGCACAACTTCATGCAAGTTACGTGCTATGTCTATCACGATCAACAGCTCTTCCGCTCCTCGGCCCCTAACTATGCCGGACACGACAATACTCAGCGGCTCACACAGACTGCCGTCAACTTCCTTGTTGAGAATGGAATCAATGGCATCATCAGCTTCAACGAGTTCTCGTACACACCAGCCGAGATGGAGATGCTCGACAAAGCAGGGATCATATACCGTCATCTCCCTGTGGTTGACTACACCGCGCCAACACTGGATCAACTCAAGGATGCGATCGAGTTCTTCCGCAGCGTGCCAAATGGATCCATACTTGCACATTGTGGATACGGATATGGAAGGACAGGAACTGGGGTGACAGCGCTCCAGCTCTTTGCGACATGGGGTAACAATCCACCGGAGCAGGAATGGAAAACTGTCAATCACGTCGAGAAGTCTGAGCAACTCGCAGTACTGCGCGAACTCCGCGATTTCTTCATAGCCGATTAAGGGACATGTATCTCAAGGTATGCACGCACATTTTCTGCCCATTCTAAACAGCTCTAACCTTTTTTTCTACTAGGCAAAAGCACTGTGTAATCCTGACACGACAAATTCTTGTGATTAATACTTGTGCGGAAAGTTGGAAAGGGTACCGAATGATGTATTAAACATAATTAGAAACATTGAGATACGATTTTTGATGATGAATTGACTCTTCACAGAGAAACACTCTGCAGTATGCGGTAGAACACACAAAAAAGAATGCTGGTAAGTTTTCAGGAAATCTGGAGTAATACCAACCCCGATTGGCTTCCCAGAATGAGATGTCCAAAATTTGTGCTTGATGAGTATCATTAAGTGGCACCTGAGCTTGCCATATTCAGACATTTCATATTTGCGCTTCCATGCCTGCCTTCTCCAACGACTTCGTGAAGATGACAAAACTCTCTCCACTCAAAGAAGATTAGAAGCCGAAGCACAGGGATGCTTTCCGCACAGAGACTTAATGTGAGTAACACCACGTTGCATGTCATGTGTTCAGGTGCTTCCGAGTCAAGTGAGGAGTTTTTTCCAAATCTGTTTTGAAATACAATGTATTTAAGCCCAACCGACTGCTCTCACAAGTACTCACCAGTCGCAGCCATGGGTGACTTCTCCTCTACGTTCAGAATCCACAACAGGCTTGACATCGACCTCCAACTCAAAAATGTCACACTCGATCATGGCTATTGGCTGAGAAGACCCGATGCCGGCCTTGTAAAGGCATTCTCTGTGTCGGACCAATTCCAAATCAAAGACAATTTTGGTGGGTTTCTACTCAATTCTCTCAGGCTTTCTTGAACAATGATTAATATTCACAGGTCCGAATGGTACAGAGGGGAAGATGGACTTCAGCGGCTCCAGGAATGGGAGGAACATATCTGCTCACATTCATGTCGCCTGCCCCTATCTAGACCCGAACGTTGCAGACATCTCTCCCGGAAGTCCCCAGCTTCTGGTTTCTGTTTCTGGGTTCTCTTCCGCTGAACCTGACTATCATCCTTTGATTGGTGAGAAACCCACAATTATTGAGCAGACACGTGTAATTCTTACCCTTTTTTATTTTCCCAGTCGACTTCATTATTGACAGACAGGTGAAGTGACAAATGGGGATGAGAAAGCAACAGTGTCGGAATCATTGAAGAGAGATATAAATCTGCGAGTGATGGTTTCCTGTTTCAGTGCGATTAACTGTGTAATTTGCTTGTGAATCTTGTGTCAGATGTTGGTAACGTCTGTTGATATTAATATAGCTTTGTGAGGCCAACTCAACACGCGTGCCCGCCTGAGCGCTCGGTGCACAACTCCTGGCGCAGCTGGCACTGGTTGATGCGGTTCTAGAGAGCAGAGCCCAGGGAGAGGGTGAAGAGGGCGTAGTGTGGGGAGACAAATGAATCCACTTTGTTCGTCTGTAGTGACTTCGTGCTGTTGAACAAGTAGAAAAGGCATATTTTGCATGGGCCCACAATGTCCAAGAAATGCCCCTTTGAGTGACACAGCATCCTGAGAGAAAGCAGTGCTGAAGATAGTATTATTTAACATCTGTGGAAGTGAATTTTGTATATTTATTTTGAGTTGTTCTCACTGGCGAGCGCAAGCAGGCTTGGAAAGGTGAAGTTGATGAGCATCTGGCAGCAAAGTAGGCACTCTAGCAGTAAGAATTGAAGAAACGTCAGGTCAGTGATAGAAACGTGATCCACGGTAGGTCCTTGACAACTTTGATATCCATATAAAGCAGTCTGAGAAGATGAATGTGGGAACATTAATGGGTTGCAATGTGAAGAACGGGAGAAACGAAGAATGAATGGATGTGTGCATGACTCGGAGTCGTGATAGATGATTAGCAAATGGAGACAAGGTTTAGATAGACCGACATCGGCTATTGCATTCTCCAGTCTGCGTCCTCCAGGTTTGCATCGCATTCTCAGATAGCAAAGTTTTATGTATTATCTTTTTTGATTCAGCGCTGACGCCCCGGATTTGTGTTCTTTCCGGTCATCCTAAACACCACCGCCTGTATTGGATGGTCGACTATCAACTCTTTTGTCGGCGGATAAGCCCTGCATGCTGTATCCGACTCGCACCAGATCCCAGAGGCAGCCGCTATCATTATCATCGCCATTCTTACCGCCGGTTTTGCGCTCTTCGGGTACCGCTATGTCCATCTGTACGAGTGCTACTCGAGGATCCTCATCCTCATCATCTTTATTATCTCCCTTGTACTCTCGGCAGAATATATGGACTCTGGGCCGTTTGCGGGCACGGGATCTGTCGAGGTCAAGTCTTGCGGCTGATTATACGGTGAAGCTGCCTGAGGATGTCAGCGCGAGCGCTGTTTCTGGCTTACCTATGCTGGCCTCAAATTTCCATACATTTATCAAGTGCCTTGGTGCTGCTGCAGGAACGGTTATTTGTTTCTCTAAGCGTGCTTTGCTAACCGGAGCAACCCACGTCTTGTTCCAGAGCTCAATGAAAAATGTCAATATATAACTATTAGCATGAGGAGCACTGTCCCCAGACTCACCGTCAAGCTCGTTCCTGCCTCTAAAGCTGCTGCATCCTACTCACTACAGTAAAGTCACAACATGGTCGTCAAAGTCTCCGTTGAGTTCTCCAATGAAGGCAAGGATATCATCACCATGAGTTACACCGACTCCAACAACAACAACTACGGACCAGACGTGAGCATCCTCTTGAGTCACTCAATGTATTCACTTCTATGGTAACACTGTGTTTCCCTGAGCTCAGAACATTACGGGGGGATCCAAAATCAAGAAGGATATGGAGATCAACAAGAATTTCGACTTCACACTCCAGCGTGGCGGCAAAACAAGGACATTCTCGTATGTTGCCCTTTTCTTTCCTTCATCGTATTACACGAGCTGACTTGTCATCTCGATCTACAGCCAGACGTTCTCTGGCGACACGGAAATCAAACTGGACAGCCACTTCGAAAACGGTATAGTACCCACCAGAGCTCCAGCATCTCACTTTGTGCTCATGGACTCTTCACAGCTACTAAGGAAGCTGGAATTCGTGTCGATTCTTCGTCGGCGTGAAACGAGGATATAGTAACAAAGGATATGTTTGACTCAGAGAAATATTCGAGAAAATGCGATGTATGAATAATCAATAATATATCAGCTGATGATGCGACACCGTGCTGTATTGTTCCTGCCATTTGCATAAGTGTGAATCGCATCACTGTATGGTCAAAAAAAAAAAGGACATGAATGAGGGTGATAGAAAAGACGAGAGAAGAAAGTGAGACAAAAAAAATACACCTCTCCTAAAATTTAAACTAGTCAGCACCATGCTGATTCCACTGTTCATCGCATTGTCGCATCGCCCAAGTGGCCAAACCAGATAAGTATGTTCAGGACTAAGAAGCGACAGCGACTTTGAAGTACCGGTGGACATTTTCACTGATCACAAGTCTTGGAGTGGCCAGCGTATCGCCGCGGTCCGGTGTTTGGACAGCTCATGTTTCGTGAGCATCTGGAACAAACCATGTCAATGCAAGACATCTTTCATAAAGGGGTGCCACTATACACTTACGCAACGAAGTCCTACAGGTTCCGCTTTCGGTCTCAGGGGATTACACGCATCAAGGATGCCCTGAACTTGTCGCGTCCGAAGCTGTAACCTCGATATGCCAGCGCCTATCTTTCCCCTTTTGTGGATCGCGCTTATTAGAAAAAATGTGCGCGATCGAAGAAGTTTGTGCTTGAATCCTCTCAGGTAGAAGCAATACTACCTCATGCCCGGGACTTCGACCATTCTGCGGTTTGTTCTATAGCAATGTCTTAGCGCGCGTCCAGCTACAAATTGCACCTTAACGATCTTCGCACCGTGTATCACCCCCCAAAAGTAAGCCCCATCGGCAAGTTGATTCCTGACCTATGTACGGCAAAGGAAGAAAGTGGGAACATGGTTTGCTTGCTTCACGAAATGAGAGTCATGAGGTGAAGGTTTAGCGCCATGCTTGCCAATTGGAATAAAAATTCTTATCTTTTGACAGCTACGTATAAGAGTAACTGAACTGTGGCGCAACGAAGAAAGCACGCCTTACGACCAATCGTATCAATATTGGCATACGGAGCCTGTCACCTTAACGGAATTCATTCCTGTTCAGTAGTTGTCAAGGTTTAACGACTGCTCCTTCTCCGCGCGCCCGTCTGCATAAAGATCAAACGTCTGCAGGTCTACTAGTTCTCTTTACCCGTGCATGTGCTTCAATGCGGGCACATCAAAGTTGATGACACGCGAAGCAGCTCGGAAGCTGATGCATGCCGGTGCGCAGAAGAGTACCAAATAAGCGCCATAAGCTCCATGACGGGCAGCTCGGTTTAGAGAAAGATGAAGTTGACGGGCGAGAAGACAGGCGAGAAGGGCATCCAGCCTCGGACTTCATATAGGAAATTCAACGAGCAGAGTCAATGCGAAAGTGAAGATCAAAGAGTCGGATGATAGAGCGAAGAAGGAAGAACATACAGAGTATGGCTAGAGGGACGATTATCACAACGAAGAGAGGACCCCAGGACCATATCCTCTCGGCATGGAACTTCGTCTTGGACAAAGGCCGGTCCTGCGTGACGCATGCCTCAGGCTTGCGGAATCGCCAGCTTACGAGCTTAATTGAGAGCTAGGCAATTAGGGTACAAAGCTCATCAGAACATGTACTATGTGACTGCATCAAAGAAAAAATAGAAGAGAAGAGATAAGGAAAGAGAATGGGAGAGAGTGAAGAGTGGAGACGAAACGGACCTTGTTGGATACGCCGACAATTTCTGCAGTCACCCCCAAAGCGCTCCAAACTCAACGAAGGAGCTTGCGAAGCAAGTGTGCTGCTACTGACCGTGCCGAGGATGTATGCAAGGGGACGCTTCAAGAGGTCGTGTGTACGAAGAAGCGAGGGCCAGACGAGGCGAGGAGGTTGAAAGGGAATAGTGGATGCCTAGGATTACGTTCAAGTCATATAATAGGAAGAGTAAGGAGTACAAGAACGAACGCGTTCCGACACAAGGTGTGTGACTCCCGGTAGAGTGGACGGAAATGATGATGAGCGGTGTTTATGAAGGATGCATCAATATTAATGTCTTCATTTCATTTCATTCGTCAAACGTACATACTATTGTCAGATCATCATATTTTGCAAGCACAGATATGAACGACACGCGCTGGACCAAGCCTCACGAAATCCGATCGTGAACGCAGATGTCGCTGTCGAGCAATTTGAAAGGTATGGCTTGTCGTAGGGTACTGGTGACGATAAAAACGAGAAGTGTAAAGCTATGTAAATCCCAATGACAACCTACCATTGAGACCGATCATAGGAATCTCGAGCGAGACTGCTCACGGCGAAGCAACAGAAACAGACCCATCTCGCAGCACGGTCAGTGTATTCACTTAAATAAGAGACGAGAAATACGATTGAGAATGAGATGGAAAGCTGAGTGCGAATGTATGCGGCTTCCGTAAGTCTCGTGACCTCTTCTACAGTCATACGTGAGAATCGTAGTTCAACTAGTTGCATGCCGACAATTCCATCCTCAATTGTTGGCGGCGTACAAAGGATACGCGTACGTTCTCAGATTATGCATTGGGATCTGATGCACTTTCCTTTTCCTCTACGTGAACAGTGGCTTACAGCTCCTCGCGCGAGGCATCACCGCCGATTTGCTCTCTGAAAAGACGCGCTCTCATCTCATCGCTCGTCAGCATGCCCTCCATCGTCACCGTTTTCATCGGTGCCAACAATGCAAGTGCATTGCTCGACAGGGGCAGTTGGGGTGAGGTTGTACGTCCTGTAACACCTCTTCTATAATTGCGTAGCTAAAAGGTGGCATACGCAGATGGAATGTTCGCAATCCTGGTGCCTGCGACACTCATTCCGCTTATTATCACCCTATCCTGGATAGAGCACAAGGCGAAACGGCTCGGTATCGTCACTGATGCGCTCGTGGGGGAGGATGTGCCCGCAGAAGCACTGGTCTTCGGCCTAAAAAGAGCCTCGTACAGCGCGCACGGCTTGTAACGGAGCAACTCAACATCGTGGGTACCGTCTTCCTCGGCGCCGCCGTCGCGCTCTTCCTCCTTCCCCTTATACTTGTAGAGAACATGAAGGACCGCTGGAAGAACGGTCAGTCTCTACCCCGCCCGTCCGAACGAACGAACGAAAGATTGACGAGCTCATATTGTGTTAGCTTCGATGATCGCGGTGCTTGTTGTCGTTGTCGCTCTCCTCCCCGGATTTGTGGTCTGGGATTTGCGCTTCGCCGCGCTTTGTACACAACCGCTCCGTCGTACTCGCGAGTTGGATCAGATTCTTCGATTTCGTAAGACTCATCCATCCTGTTGTCGCATATTCTATGTGCTAACACCACCGACCATCCGCAGTTTTCCTATTATCTGACCTATGTATACCTCTACTCGCTCGTGTTGGTCGAAAAGTCGTGGAGAGCACTCGATGCGACCTACTTCATGTCTATTAACGCAGACCGTTGTGCTCACCTTATAGGCACAAGCCGAACTCTCACTCCCTCAGTGTCCGCCTTGTCGAGGACGTTATTCCGTATCTCAAGCACACTCTCCGCAATGCGCTCGGTATCGCGGAGGCATGCGTCTCCTTTTGCAAAGTACAACTGGAAGGTGTGTTTACCCCTTTGACTCCGAGCTTAGCTCACACCAGGGTGTGCAGGACCCGCTTAACCTCGAGTCACTGCTGACGGAAGAGGAGGTGACTATTCGGTGAGTCATTTATCCTTCGATGGCAGTACATATATACATATTATTCTACATGTGTAGAGATACAGCGCGGGCGTACTGTCAGGTTAGTAGGCAATTAAGATTATACTGTCGGAGTCTTACCAACCTATTCTTGCTATAGGAGAAGCTCCTTCCGCGAGTGATTGAAGCTCAGCGAACAGAAAGTATAACGTTGGTCTTTTTTTCCCTCGCTGCCCTTTTTTCTAAGTATGTTGCAGAATTCACGCCAGAGATCCTGCCTGAGATGGGCGAGCTCGGCCTGCTAGGCCCGACAATAAAAGGTTACGGCTGTGCAGGTGTGAATAGCGTAGCATATGGACTCGTCGCACGCGAAGTAGAGCGGTTCGTCACATCTGTTATGGAGCGAGTTTTTAGAGCGATGGTTTGACATTTTAGCAGGGTGGACTCTGGCTACCGCTCGACCATGAGCGTTCAATCCTCTCTCGTTATGCATCCAATCGACGCGTTCGGGTCTGACGCTCAAAAGGAGAGATACATCCCGTGACTTGCAAAGGCTGAACTCATTGGGTGTTTCGTGCGTTTCGCCATTTCCTTATACTCAGCTTCCGCCTGATATATGTGTGCAGGGCCTTCACGAACTGAGCCATGGTTCCGACCTGCCTGTATGGAAACGACCGTCGAGGACGTCGATAGTGGATTTGTTCTCCACGGATCCAAGACCTGGGTCTCGGACGCACCCGTTGCAGACGTCCTTAGAGAATGCGAAGGGCCACGAGAAGAACGGTTGGTCTCTACTCCGTCCCCTCTCACCCATGGGGGTTAACAAGTTCGTTCTGTGTTAGCTTTGATGATCGCGATGCTGGCCGTTGGGATTGTTCTCTTCTTTGTCTTTGTCTGGGACCGTGCTTCGCACGTCGTCCCGTCGTATGTAGTACCGCGCCTTGTAAGCATCCTTTCCTCCGTGCACGTGAGCTGGATTGGGTTCTTCGACTTCGCATGTTTCATCCATCCGCAACCCATTCTTCTACTTGCTGACAGAACCGCGGTCATTCGCAGGCTCCCTATTGTCTGACCTACGTGTACCTCTACTAGTTCGTGTTGGCCGTAAGGCCGTAGAGAACACTCGACGTGACATACTTCATGCTGACCCAGACTCTCGCGTTCACTATCTTCGATATCGCCGCCGGAGCTCTCGTTTCTGGGTACGCCGCTACAAAATCATCCTCATCGGTATGTCTTCTCCCTTCTCTCCTGCGAATCCGGTTTGACTCGCTGTGTATAGCTGGTGCGGTTTGATAGTCCACTCCCGCGGCGCTAATGCATCGACGGTGGAGATCGTGTGGACGCAGATCCTTCAGGGTATCGGAGGCAGTTTCGCAGCTGTCGCGATGCAAGTTGGCGCACAAGCCAGCGTGCCCCACATAGACGTCGCGATGGTCACGATTGTCGCTATTCTCTGGATAGAGATCGGAGGCGCAGTCGGTGGCATAATTGGTACGTTCTCTTACTTCGATCGTAAGCTTGGTACTGACGAGTGGCTTTTAATGTTGATAGCGGGTGCGGGTACGATCTGGTCAAACGCAATGCCCGGGAGGAACGCGAAAGCTCTGCTGGACATCTCAGAGGAGCAGCGCGCCGCGCTCTACGAGAGCATCACCAACGTGCTCGCGTACCCGTGCGGGACTGAGATTCGGGAGGGCGTCATCTCCGGTGAGTCCACAACCCCATTTTCTCTCTCCCTTTCCGCTTCTGATTTCATCTTTCCTTCTCTGATGTAGCCTATGGCACAACGATGAAGGACAAGATCATCGCCGCTACCTCAACCTCGGCCGTGCCCATCCTTCTCTCGCTCGCTATGCCCTATAGTATCTTGGCGGCAAGCAGAACGCAGTCGACGAGGAGGATATCGATGGCGAAGTGTACGGGACGCGGATGTCAGTAAGGTGGATCGCAATATACGTTAGACGAGGGTATAGTAGAGGTCATTTTGGTTGTTGACATTTTCTTGCACGCATTTTGCTGCATAATATTTCTTGTTGCCTATGTCCATTGGCTGTCGGATTAATCATGAAGCGTACGATAGCTTAGCTGTCTACATCTCGAAATTAATTGCAGTATGAGAATAAATATATGTTGTTTCTCTTTTAGTGCGATTTGGTCTACCGAAGCCTTATGGATATGATTTTCGTTTCGTTTGACTAAAAAGAGAGTTGGCGAAGGGAGACGACGATGTGGATGAACGATGGATAGCGGGTAAAATGAATCAGAAGAATCATTAATATTGCTCTCCACGGTACTTCCGGCAACCTCTAACCAATAACAAGCGAGACTCCCACTAGCGTAATCATGACCGCACAAACACACGCCACGCCTTCTTCACCTTCCCGCCGATCTCAAGCACAGAGCCCGGTAGCGGGTCCGAGATTGCTCGTTGTCTCAGCTAGAAACCCGCTGTCACGTCCGTACTCCCACGCGAGCCCACGCGCAAAGAGCACAGATGCAGTGTACGGCCCGACGCAGCGCATTGCGGGGACGGTACACCGTGTCAGGCCATTCACCGCGCCCGGTGTTGATTTTCTCCGAGCGACCTTTCGAGATTTCTTGAGTCCGGGTTTCTGGGGCGATGAAAAGGCTGAAGAAGAAGTGACGAGCGTCGCACTAGAAGACGAGGAAGACGTAGCCGGATGGGCGGCATAATTGGATTTCATTCGCCGCAGCTATGATAGTACGATTTGATAATCGGCGAGTGTTAAAAGACATGAAAAGCGCTCAGATTCTAATACACTAGTCGCATCAATGTACAATGTACTGAAAGAGGGGCGGGGGCGAAAGAAGCCCGAGATGGGAAACGGAGAGTCTAGGTCAGGTATCATGCCGTTGATGGCCCTATACAAGTAGCATGTTGTGTTCGAAGACGGAGTTCAGGACACTTTGATCGCTTGTCGGTCATCAACGGCATTGGAGCCAGAGGTGTGGACGGGCGCAGGCAAGAAGGCAGGCAAGACGTGAGTAATACGCAGCACTTAACGGACCATCAGCTCTACGGATGTCCGGAACATCTAAGCCCCGTGCTGGCTGTGGCCGATAGATCGCTTGATATCTGCTCGGTACCAGCGGCCATCCATTGCTATACTGTACAGCAGGCTCCTGAAACAGTGGCACAATGCGCTCAGGATACCTACTCAATGAGAATCGCTAGATTCCATTTTGTGGGACGAGTAAGCCGGATGCAAAGTGCCGGCTCACCTTTAATCGCACTTTTTCTGAGCTCAAAATATATATCATACCCAAGATACTCGTAGCAATCAATGGCAGACCCTTTTAAGCGATAATCTAAGCTGCTCTGCTGACATAGAGAAGAAACGGAGAGCACTCGGCATGAAGCCCGGCGTTTCTCATATGGTAAGAACTCTGATCGGTTTCGGAACTTGCTGCAAGCTTTGCTCCTTGGCCTCTCCGCTGTCCTGCATAGAAATCCAGTTTGAAAAGATTTCCACTTTGTGTTCCAAGCTATCGAAACACGTCGTTGTTCCCATGGGAGGCCTACTAGCTCCGCCTACTACTTTATCTTTTAGAAAGTTCTCGGTAAGAAAAGTTTGGGGTGCACAGGAGGCGTGTATAAAAGCGGAGGAAGACCAGGGTAGAATAACCGCTTGTTAACCCTTGCATACTTCTTTTACATAGGACCCTGCTCACGGACAGTTGATGCGCCTTCTGGCAGTTTCACCGTCGCTTTTTCAGTGTATTGTCTTGGTCGTTTGGTCATCCTGAGTCGTTGTGCAGGAGAGCCAGTCTAACAGCGTCTCGAAAACGAAGACAGTAGCCAGAAAGGATAAAGGCGAGAATAGGACGCAGAAAAAGTAGAGTAAATTCAAGTTGTGATTTGGCCGATATTTAGATCTTACGTCATAATACACCTAAGAATGCTGACAAATTTCCGTACCGACTCGTTAGCTACGGTTTTACTTTGCCTGTGCTATCGCTACCAGTAGGAGCGAGTATAATGCCGCTGCCCACCTCAAACTATTGGTGTGCAGATTCAAAAAATACCGGTCATCGGCTGGAGGGTCTTTCCCAGTCATCGAAGACTTAACTTTTCTGGCATGGGTATGCTTGAGAGCGGCGCCGACGACTTACACCGACGATCACCGGATTGATTCAACAATATGGGTTAGTTCATAGTCCCGCTCAAGGCTCTGGCTCACAACTCATTCCAGCATACTAGAATCGGCTACATCCAGTGTTATTGTTTGCAAGAGGATTTCGGACGGAACCTGAACATGACATGTTTGTGCCTGGCACAGACGTCCCATTCGTCAAACCTGTACCAGACCCTCAAACCAGGAAACATTTTTTGGAGAATGAGCTCCACCACAATCACTTGCTACAGCGCCCATTCGCTCCGATTCTATCGAAATCCGCGTTACACGTATGATAGCTAATCAAAATCTGATGTGCGGTCTGTTTGACAGGAGCCTGCATTCTCTGTAGGAATTGCGATGGCGGACTCATTCGCGCAAGACGGATAGGCCACATGAAACCAACCCACAGCTTTGAATGGGATCTTGCGATTCACAGAAGTCAGACTTTTAGGAACTATGGTCCTTCCGCCGAATCCCCCAAGTCACCACCCCACACCTTTTTTCTTTAAAAGCGCTCCCTTTTCGCTTCACTCCCCCATCGCTCTTCATCTTTCTCCAGCTTCTGTATCCCATCAACCACATCTGTTCTCCCATCATGACCGATGCTCACACAAAACATTCTAAGTACTACCACGTAGAAGGCGTTCGTCCTGGAGTTCTACCTGGAAAAGTTCCCCCCCTTCGCAAGGAATTCAACGAGTTTGTCAAGGACGCCGACGTCCTTAACCTCTACATACAGGCCCTCGCCCGTCTCCAGGAATTTGATCAGAAGAAACTGACAAGCTTCTTCCAGGTCGGAGGTGAACGAACTCTCCTTTATCCTTTCCGATTCGTGACGTGCGCTAATGACGTTGACCCAAGGTATCCATGGCATGCCTTACATCCCATGGGATAACGTCGCAATTGATGAAAACGCCAAGTTTGGCGGATACTGCACTCATGGGAGCGTCATCTTCCCAACCTGGCACCGCCCTTACGTGGCGCTTTACGAGGTATTATTTGTCGTTTTAAGCTCTAATCGTCTCAAACTGATTTGAAGTTGTCTTTAGCAAGTAATTTTCCGCGAGGCCCAGCTCATCGCCGACTCTTACACAGAGCCGGCTCTCAAGCATAAGTATCAGGAAGCCCTCAAACGCCTCCGTCAGCCGTACGTGATGACTCTTCTTTGATCGCATTTGCGCTACTTGTTGACACGATCCAAAGTTACTGGGACTGGGCAGCAAACCCCACTCTTCATCCCCTTCTGAACACCCAGGAGAAGGTTACCGTTATCACCGCTCCTCACGGAGTGAAGAGGGAGATTCATAACCCGCTCATCGGGTATCGTTTCCACCCTATCGACCCCTCTTTCCAAGGCTCGTTCGCCGTCTGGCCGCAAACGGTGCGCCACCCGTCATCCACAACCGCAGATGCTCATAGCCAACCTGAGGCGGTCCAGGCGTAAGTACCAAGATTCTATTTTTCTCAAGCTAAATAATTGACGACCAAGATATCTAGGGCCGTGGACAAGGTCAGCGGCCAATTGCGTGACAGGACATTCAATTTGTTCGCCCATATCCACGATTGGCCAACTTTCTCAAACCACACAACGAGCAAGAATGACAGCCTCGAGGGGATCCATGATCTAGTTCATCTTCGGGTCGGTGGCTCTGGACATATGGGGGATATTCCTGTGGCGGGCTTTGACCCGATATTCTTCCTTCACCACACAAACGTCAGTTACTTCATCCTCAGCTAAATTTTTGATTTTATCCGAGCTGAGATGGCTGATGATAAACTCTTCGAAGGTGGATCGCCTTCTAGCCCTCTGGCAAGCTGTCAATCCTGAGCTTTGGGTCGTTCCTGGCAACTCCGAGGACGGCAGCGCCACCATTCAGGCCGGGACTGAAGTCGACGTCTTCACAGACCTCACGCCCTTCCATGTTGACGACACTACCTACTGGAAGTCAGCGAGCAGTTACAAATATGAGGAATTTGGATCGACCTATGCGGAAGTCAGCGACAAGAAAGCTAGCCCTTCCGAGTTGAAAAAAATCGTTACGGAGGAAATCATAAAGCTCTACGGACCTCGCCGTTCCGAGAGCGGCCATCCTTCCACCAAGCGTACGTTCCGTCTCCATACTACATCTAGTCTTTTGCCTCCTTCATCTTCTTTCCTTCTTATTTGCGATGCTTACTGTTGTTTTCACTGCAGCCGGCCCGCTCTACCCTAGTGACGATCACCGCGATTGGATCGTGACCGTCTCAGTCAATCCCTACCAGTTTGCGAGAAGCGCGTACATTCACATCTTCCTCTGTGAAACCGTCCCGTCAGAGAACTGGACGCTTGCACCCGAGCTGGTTGGCGACGTTGCCATCTTCAGAAACACGAGTGGCCAGTGTGCCAACTGTAACGAACGCGAGGCTGCGGGCGAGATAGTCTCTGGACATGTTCCTCTCACGAGTAGGATTCTTCCCCTTGACCTTGTGATAAACGACTGACAATGTTTGTAGGTGCATTGTTGGAAGGGAAGAAGGATCTCAACAACGAAGAGGATATAGTTGCGTATCTCGAGGCGCATTTGCACTGGCGTTGCGAGCTTGTATGTTTTCCGACTTCTCTTCCTCCTTAACTCTTTTCTAAAAGGCCCGATTACTTTGCTAGGTTGATGGCACAGAGGTACCCCTTAAGGATGTCCCATCGCTTAAAGTGCGTGTCTCTTCGGCACCGATCTCGTTGGGCGAGCACAGAGGCGGCGGCGTTGAATTTCCGAAGCGCGGAACGTTCAAGACCCACCACTCGATTACGCACGGCCGCGTGGGTGGCTTTAGTTTGGAGGATGAATGAGGTGGCGAGCAGTAAGTGTCGCCAAAGGTTTTTCATTTGCATCTCGATCGCAAGTGCTTAAACAGTTATCCATTCCATGCAGCTTCCATCTGTGTACTATATGAATTCCGCCTCTTTGACTGTAGTATGAAGAGGGGGGGGGGGGGGGGGCTACAGAATAATTATGATGTTTCTTGTTTAAATGACCGTTGCCTGATGAACGGACTACGAAGTAGACGGAATACTACGTTCGAATCTGATTGTATGGAAACAGAGCTCAGTTGTTTTAACAAGTCTACTTAAGTTCGTGATACAGCAATTGTCTATTTAAAACGAGAGTTGGCGAAGAGCGACGTGGACGTAAATGCAGTTCAAAAGCTTTACGATCAATGCACGGAAGCAAATAAAACAGAAAGCGGGAGAAAATGAAGCAGACTCAAACATTGCTCTTCAAGTTCTCTTTCCTCCTCTGTAGCACGCCACGGCATTTCCGGCAACCTCGACCTCAAAGCAAATGCGACACCCACAAGCGCAATCATAACCGCATACATCATCACTCCCCCGAGGCTCCGTCACGCCCATCCCTTTCCCCGTCTGACGGAATGATTCGGTTGTTCTTGCGCCTGCCAGAAAATCAAACCATATTTTCCGAAGCGACAACGATGAGAAAGGCGAATCGATAGATGCAGCGTTGAGCAGGCTGTTTGGAGGCCTCACAGGACTTGAAGTTGGACCGAAATGCGCCTCCAGAGTACTGCGGACTCAACATGGGGTGTTTGGGGCCTTTTACTAGCATCTGAATGCGCAGACCCGCACCTCCCCGGTGATCTACAGCGGTAGACCTGCCCAGCGACAACCCTTCGACGTGCTTAACCTTGTGTCTCCTCCGGCTAGCAACCGTTCAAGTTCTGTCTCTATTGCGGTTCGGCTCTTTGGCACAGCCCTTGCAGCACTTGGCCATTCGATGAGTGGCGCAACCTGTTTTCACTGCTTTTCTTCTTCGATAACAGGAGAGCGCGATGCCGAATATCGGGCTTATTTCCTTGAGCAATGAGCAGGTTACGTACTCGGCGGGGACGAACTCCTTCAGAAGAGAAGCGTGGACGTGGTGCGCGGGTCGGGCGGGGCACTGCGGTCGAAGGATGAGCTGAGGGAGAGGCATGAAGTAGTCGAAGACTGTAGCGTAATGGCGGAAGAGACCTGAAATCGACCTGTCTAGTATACGTTGTTGGAGGACCGAAGGTGAGCATTTGCGACTGGCCGCCGTCAGCAGAGGCGGATATTATGACGGGTGGGGTGTGATCAACAGCCACAGGTTCGCGCCAAAGCTTGTTTCGAGCGCTTGAATGGCATTAATATACATGCCTAGACTATAAATTTTGGACGCGGTTTCCACAAGAGGTGTATTAGACACAATCAATTTACGTGACAATTTTATTGTACGCACCAGCGCTTAACTGCACTCCTTAAACGTCGTCTCGCTCCTGTACATCTATCCACGTAGATCACAAAACACATCCAAAAAGCTTTCCTCGATCACGTCCTCCCTCTCGTTCATGACCGGTGCCGAGTCCCAACCGAACGACGAAAACAACCTTCCGGAAATCTTCTTCAGCTTGCGGTGCATCTCTTTCTCCTGTGCGGGCCACTGCTAGACAGTCTGCGCAAGGTGCGCTGCGCACTGAAGGGCTGCTCGTATTACACCTCACATAATTTGAAACTATATATAACCATTCGAAGTACAGCCAGTCGGCAAAATTCCCGCCAGTTCGAAGTGCGCACCTGAGTCTTAGTGCATGAGAGGTAAAATTCAGACATGGTAGTAGTCAAACCGGCGCGCAGAGGACATAGCAGCTTCGTCGCCAAACCCGAGCAAGGAGAATTCGCTCGACTTTGCGTCCGTCAGGCTGCGTGATTTGGTCCTATCAGCCAGGTCATCGGACAGAGAAGAGCTCGTGCGCAGGCGTCGAGAGTGGAGAAAAGAGCGAAGCCGCAAAGTCGAGTTCCTTTCGGCACGCGCCTAACCAAGTCTTCCAAATAAAGCCTCACATTCCGACATTCACGTGCTCCGAGTCTCAGAGTCGCCTTCGTCATGTAGTGACAGGCACGTTGGTGGTCTCGTCAGGGCTGCCGTAGGTCTTGTCCATGGGCTCTTTGAACGCAACATATCGCCAACAGTAGTGGATAACTAATTTGGCGCATATGCTACCTTTTACAGGTCGTCGTCCCGTTTGCTGTGTCGTTGATCACTCTTCTGCAGGCTTTGACGCCTTTGAAAACTTGAAAGAAAACAAGAGCAACTTTTTTTCGTCCCCCCCTTACCTTTACAGTTCTAACTACTTTGGTGCAAGAATCATCCTCTTCATACTCGTTGTCTACTAAATTCGGAGTTTACCGACCGGGGCCTATCCGGAAACGCGGAAACGGACTGGATGTGGTCCACGTTCCTGCATTGGTACTGAAGGGAGATGGACGGTATCGTTAGAGCAAAGAGTTAAAGTTTCGACTTATAGTTATTCTATCATTCTGACATGTTATATTTACTTAAAACGCTCTAATGTAGTCAGAGGATCAAAAGACCGGTGGGAGGCGGAGAATATGACGTCTTTCAGACACTGTTCGAACAAATGTATTGAGAACAATCTCCTTCGCGTACTAAACCCCAGAACAAAATATACAATCTTTGCTCGTCCTTAGAAGCGAATCTCCACATCTATTAAAACTCCTGCCGTACGTTTCTTTCCGACACCTAAATATGTCATGTCCAATTATGTGACCAGTCTCGCACCTATCCCGCCTTGTCAAATGCTCTGTAACGTGCGTTTCCATTTTCATCTCGCGCGCGCGACTTATCTCGAAGGCATACGGAAAGTCAATCCGAAGTACTTCTTCATCCGTCAATGGGGTCCGGCGGTTCGTCAGTGCAGCTACAGCAGGACCGAACCACTCCGCTATGTCGAGGTCGCCGCGAGCCATTTCTATGCCTAGGACTGGATCAAAATCCTTAGTGAGCAGCTCGGTTGCGGCCAAGTGCTTGATCCCGACGAACGACCACTTGTGTGCGAGATTGAGGGCGGACATCCACTCTTCCTTTGACAGTTGCACCATCCCGCGATGTAACCTGTCATTTCCAGATGTCACTAATGCATTACAGACCAGACAGAAAGCGACTCACGGTGCGTACATTGCTTTCAAAAATGCACGGAAGTCCTCTGCTGCAATTCCGTCGAGATGGATGGGGTGCTCGTCGTCAGAGCCTTCGATCACATTGTCGGGATCTCCCGCTGGCAATGAGAACATGCCCTGAAAGACATCGGAGTCTGTTTCGAAAGGCTTTCGATCAACGGTAAACAAGTGGTCCTGAACCTTCAGACCAGGATCTGTCGTCAGCGATAAGCCGAGTGCAGCATTAAATAAGTACTGACACGGAAGACAACAACTGAAGGACGAAAGGCATCATCTCTGGTAAGGTCTTCCGTCATATTGCAGAGGTGGTATGCAAAGAAGAGATGGGTGATGGAACTGTCGGGCAGGACAGACCTTGTTCACCTGAACATGAGGCAAACGCGTTCTGATATAGTTCGGGCAGATGTTCTTTGAGCCGGACCATCCCGCATGATGCTTCGAAGTCTCAACATCAAGATGAAGCCCTTCCCAACGATCACCAAGTCCTCTTCCAGGCATGTGTGTCTCACGCACGGGGGAGTACCTATCTCTGTGTTGCCCGATCTGCTGTTCTTCATCGCCTATTATCGCCAGTTTAGACACTTTCTGCCTAAGAATAGAAATCTCTACATGCCTTCGATTGAAGTTTTGCCGGCTGTGTTCCGGATCGCTGGAGGTATTAATACGAGCGACGGCTAGCCTGAGGTTGAAAAAGAGGAAATGAAAGAACAGAGCACAATCTGATGCGAATTGAAAGTAACGCTCACATGATGGCTTACCTACAATATCTGCTCTTAGCAGCGTTAGTGTTCAGAGGCTGTACGAACACAATAAGTTCACGTTTCTTCGTATTCATTATATGACTTGCTTGTGTTGTCACTCAGCTAGTCCTGGACGCCTTGTCATCCAATTTCGGTTAGCACACCCCCCGCGAAGATAAAGTGAAGAGTCAAAAGCATCGTCCGTGTATGGGACAAAATACATATAGTCTGACGTAGGAGACATCGCACAAGACACAGTCTATCCGGAAGCAAGGCCAACACTCTCGCAATCTGCTGCGGTCTCCCAATCTTCGTCAGTAGTTTCATCATCATCATCATCATCTCCTACGCCCAAACTGTCTTGGTATGCGCCTTGGGACTGGAACTCGCTTTCGTTTCTGTCGAGCCCGTTGAGACCTGATTCCAGATCCAAACTGTATGCACCCGTATGCGAAACCCAGGGTTTCCACGAATATGGGCCTGTAGGATGTAAACCAGATCCATCATTAGAAGCTCCGCATATGAGTTCTCTGCGACGTGAGTACGATTCCGGCGCATAGCGCAGGACGTAAATGACGATATACGACGGGACTACCTTCTTTCTCTTCCCGCCCTTATCCCATAAATGCATCCGTAACTCTTCTGGCTTTGCGCCGTTCGCAACTGCAATACACTCTCCCTCGTAGCCATCTCTGCTCACTGGCCAAGCAATGTAAGTCTCTCTGCCCGTGGAATCAATCCCTGCAGAAAGTGGACGATGTCCTTCAGCCGAGAAGGACGAGCCGCGTGGTATGTGAAGCTCAAGCACACCAGATGACTGGAGCTTAAGGGTGTACTTTGCTCCGTCATGTCTATAGCAGCATGCCCAATCTCCACCCTGAAAAGATAATTAGCTGTAAGTAAGGAGGACCTGACAAAGAGATGATACACGAGACACACATAGTGTAACTTAATATGAAGTGGCTTCCCGTCTGTATCCCAATGGCAAGCCAGTGACGTCTCACTAAGCGGTTTGAACCAGCTAGGTGGAGTCGTGTCTACTACCTCTGTATCTTCTATTGTATGTTTGTAGTTTAACGTCTGAGAAAACCGAGTTTTAGATAAGGCGAGCAAGGATGCTCTTCGACAATAGTCATCAACGGCGAGCAAATGCTCGAAAGTGTGTATAGCACGTTCGCGGATCACAGTAGTGTCGCTAGAGAGTGAGCGAATGGCTTAGTGCTGAAAGTAAATCCTGAGCTCGGCATCGTACCTATCAACACATCGAGCTAGATCTCTGCACATGCTCTGTAGTACTTTAGCGTTCATAACTCTTCCTACGTCCCCAAATCTGAGATAGGGCATAGGCGCGGCACCGTTCTCGAGACCGTGTCTCATACAGATGACTTTGTGCAGTATGAGCTCTGGCATACAGCAGACTCTGTGAAGAAGAGGCCGTGCGGCAGGGTGCTCGTATATCTTCCGCAGAGAAGCAAGGTCGGGGTAGAAGATAACGCCATCTTGAAGGTCATTTGCAAATGCGATGCCACGTAGAAGAAATATTGTGAGATAAGCGTGCTTGAGATTGACACTGTACTTGGTATTATCGAATGCCGAGAACCAAATGAAGAATTCTGAACCTATTGTTGATGGTAGTCTCTCCGGATACCTAGCGAACTACTCAGCGATATCACCGCTATTTCATCACTCAAGCACTTACCGCAGAATGAATTCTAACAGAGCGGAAAGCTCAGGAGAGACAGGGACCAGTTTATGGCTCTTAATTTCAAGCAAGAGCTTTAGGTACCAGGAGATAAACTGGTCGAGAGTGGACCATTCGAGGTAGTCGTGGGGAATTTCGTCTAGGTGTACTATCCGTCCGAATAGAAGGCTGACACCGAAGAAACCGTCCGAGCGTCTCTCCAGATCGTGCTTCAAATACCGAATGACAAGGAAGGCGGTGTCAGGATGGCTGAAAATGAAGTATGAGTTCCCGAGATAAGTCGAATGGGTTCTCGAATTCTGCACCTTAACAACTGTTTGAGCCTTCGGCAAGGCTCCTTTGTATCGTTGAAACTGCTGTAGACCGAAAGCGATCCAATGTCTCGAGCGATAAGGTGAATATCTGTGTCTGTTATTGACAGAAGTGCTTTTCTAGAGCTGCTCAACAACTCAGGCGAAAAGTCGGTCCAGGGTGAATCGCGCCTCCACAGGGAATCCAGGATTTGATCCGCCTTCATGGCGAGAAAAATATTGCGGATGAAATGGTCATCTACCACAAGATCGACAATTCGCTCCAGAGCTTGCACGCGAGTCGATAGCATCGGGGAGCTGAATTCAAATCACATAAGACCTGCTTAATGAAATGAAGTCTAATGCACTTACTGAACATATTTAAGCAGCTTCTCTGCATCCTTTTGCACCTTCGCATTCTTTTTGGAATTCTTCTCCGCATCGATTGAGAGACTCAGTGCCTTCATGCGGCGACGCTGAATCCTAACAGATGCCATTCGCGGCCCCCTTCCCATCTTCTCCGCAAGCTTCCCAAGACGATACTCCAACCGGCTGCCGGCTGAGGTGTAAAAGAGTCCGATAGTACGACCAGCACCTGGAAGATCGTCCGCGGTCGCATTGCTGCTTATTGATGAGACGAGCGAGCAGCATTCTTCGTCGAAGTCCAGGTCAGCGCCTGTTGCTGAGTCGTGTGGATGCGAATGATGATTAGCTATATCCGGTTGCGCAGGTCCGTGGCCGATTTGGCTGAGTTTGGGCATTAAAGCTGTAAGTCCTCTCTCCAAATGCCTTCCTGCGAATCCATAGAGATTACCGAGAGTGCGACCGAGCCCATCAAGGTCATCATCAGTCGCATTCGTGCTTGTTCTTGAGATTAACGAGCATGTTTCCCAAGAAGCAGTCGAGCTTGAGTCTACGTAATCAGCGTGAGGAGGCTCCATATTGCTGAAGATGAAGAAGCAGTAAAAGTAGGGACGCAACGTTGGTGAATGCTAGGAGAATGCTTGCACCTCGTGGCAGAGTCGTGCGTTTCTGTACGCTGATTACGAGCAGATGGCAGAATAACTATGCAGTGTATCCATATCTTTCTCCAGGCTGTGCAAGTGTTCCATTCATAACAGACTAGTAGAAGCACTACTACATGAGTGAGCAAACAACTGAAGCGAGCAGAGCCTCAATGCCACAGCAGACAGAATCATGCAATATCGCCTCACGGCAAAGGCCGAACAAGGCTTGAGACTCGCTTCATTTAGGCTTGCTCTTCACTTCCAACATTCAATAACAATTCACACATTTTCCGGGTCAAAATTTTGTTGGTTGGACTTATCCTTTATAAAATTGCCTTGATCTCAAGATATCGTTCTACTGTTTGAAGTGCTTGTCTTCTTCTCATTGCTCGCGTTCCCACCTGACCAACACAGCCCTAGTTGAATCCATCGAGCCTTCTGATGACGCTCAAGCTGCCGCCTGCACCGCTCTATGCAGGTATGACTGCATCGACACCTAGTACGGGCATCGTTCACGGAAAGGAGTGATTCTCGACCATCGTGCAGAAGAGTTCGAAAGGTGACGGACGCCAGTGTCGGCGGCTTGTTGCATAGCATTCAGGCGGCTAGACAGCAGACGGAGAGACAAGTCGACTCGGGCAACATCGTCTCGATATTGACGACGAGCAGGTGCGTGAGCTATACCTCCTTCACACATCACCCGCGATAACTTTTTGCTTCATACTAGAACCAGCACATAATATCAGCAACTCCGCCGTCTTTTAGATGGACCGCAGTGTAATGAGTATGCTCTTACTGGGTACATCTACGCTACGTACGTCTTTCGCGCCCTCTCTCCTTGCTTAAAGCTAATATATCATTCTCTGGTATCTGTTGGGCCATTGCGTATCTCGACGTCCTTGCGCATCAGCATGTACGACATCAGAATCCCAAGGAATGAATCAAAGCCGGTGTGAAACGAGATAATGAGGATGAAGCCGAAGGTCTTACACGCGGCTTCGGCATGAAGCAGCTAGAGAAGGTCATTGGGCTCGGGATCGAGACGTCTCATGTGAGTTTTTCCTACATATACCTTACCGTCTGTGAGCCCTTCCCCTTTCTCCGAGGTTTATCCATGATCGCAAACCCAGAGCTGATGTTTCTACCTACAGAGATATTCTACATGCTCGGGTACATCATTATCGCCAGCGCCCAGAGCATCGGCGCCATCGCAGTGGGAGTTTCATCTACGCTATGTACGTCCTTGCTCGCTTTTATGAGTTGCAATACAAAGAGTGGCTTCATGTTGTTCTATCTATTCCAACATGTCGCTGTTTCTCATTTCAATGACTAATTTAGTGCGCCGCTCTCTGTCCGATGTCATGGCAACATAGTGTCCCCAATGGTTGGCGATGTACAGTGGATGTATGTACGTTCGCTCGTTCTCCGAGTATGCGTCAAAGCGCTAACGCAGTTGCCTCTTTCCTCCATTCCCTCAATCTACACAAGCAGCAGCCTGCAGTTCTTCACTTAGATTATCGTCGCAGATCTCACCACCCTGAAATGGCGTGCCCTCGTCTCCTCGCTCGTCTGCCTTCACTTCATCGCAAACGCCTTCATTGGCGCCAACTTCGCAAACGCAGTACTCGGTAGGAGGGGGTGGGATGGAGATGTACTTCTCTTGTACCTCTATAATTACATGGCCTAGCTTACGGATACTGCGCTCTCAGATTGAATGTTCGCGAATCTCGTGCCTGCGACGCTCTTCCCGCTCATTATCACCCTGTTCTGGACTGAACGTAAGGGGAAGCGGCTTGGTATCGTCGCTGATGCGCTTGCTGCGGAGGGTATACCTAAAAAATTACTGACCTTCGGTACATCCCGCTCAACTTCTCTCCCCACCCTTTTCTAATATATCCATGTTATCTTATCGACAAATATTGAAGAAGAGTCTCGTGCAGTGCGCATGGCTTGTAACGGAGCAACTCGACGTTGAAGGCCACACCCCTCGGTATCACCATCGCACTTCTTCCGCTCACCTCAGAAAACGCGAAGGGCCACTGGAAAAACGGTCAGTCTCTACTCCTCCCTCTTTCACGAGTTTCGGACTAACAAGCTCGTTTCGTGATAGGTTCGATGATTGCGATGCTCGTCTTCGGGGTTGTTCTTTTCTTATTTTTTTCGACTTTGCGGTCTGGGACCTGCGCTTCGCCAGCCGTCCCGTCATCGCACCGCGCTTTGTATGCAACCGCTCCGTCGTACTTGCAAGCTGGCTCGGATTCTCCGACTTTGTGAGTCTCATCAGTCCTATTCCCATTCAGCCTCCACGTGCTTACACCACCGATCTTTCCCAAGTTTGCTATTATTTGACCTACATGTATGTGTTCCTCTACTCGTTCGTGTTGGTTGTAAAGCCATAGCGTACGCCCGACGCGACATACTTGATGTCAATGCAGACTGTCGAGCTCACCGCTCTATTCTTGCTGCTACAGAATCATCCTCATCGCGGCCTCTGCACTTGTTTACTGCATGTCCGCTTTCTACTCTTCCTATGAACCCAGTCTGACTAATTGCCTGCAGCAGATGCGGCTTGATGATTCACACGAAACCGTAATCGCGCCCTATTTTGTCAGCTTACGCGGACCGTGTTAGAGATCTCGATATACTCTTCGTTTCGCTTAGGATCCTGGTATCTTAGAAGATGTGATTATCTCAACCGTACCTCCTCGCAGTCGAGTACCTCGATGTGAGCTGGGACTATCTACATATATAATATAGTCCACAACCTGCTGTATAGCGCATAAAGGGACCGTGCACCTTGGGATTAAATTTATTAATGAGGAAGCGATGGTCCTTCTGAAGAGCCCGGCTGCTGAATCTTTTAATCTTTGTGTTTGATGTTGCACGACGTCTAGCCGGAGTCAAGAACGAGAAATGCTTTGGTTGCATATTGCCGAAGAAAAGAAACTTTGGCATATTTCTGATTCATCAAACTACAATTTCTGACAATCTCGATAGTCAACGGCTGGAAGATATATTTAACTTAGCGGACGTAGTCTCGCTTCAATCGGAATCCTAACGTGTATTTGTCAGAACACGTTCGGACTGTTATCAGAAACAGACTTACCGAAAGCACTTCCTCACGCTCCTCATCGCCGTCATCCTCCAGATGGCCCCATGGAACATCCACCTCCGCCCAACTATCAACAGAGATGTAGACCTGCGCACACGCAGACTAGAATAGTACTCACCGGTCTCCAGTAGGAGCGTTCGGATCAACTTTGTCTCGCCGCCTACGAGGTGGAGGCTTGATGGTCTTGATGAGATATAACGGTGTGAAGTTCGCCTCATGGCTGAATCCCTTTCGAAACAGCCCAGAGTCGCCGTCGGTCCACCACATAGCGTCAACGTCAGCACCAGCTGAAACGGCTGGATTAACAGGTGCGTCTGCCTTCAGAGCAATCTTGACAGTCTCGTTATCTATGCAAACGGATAAACACCAGCTTGAACCGTATACATAAGAACCAGGTACTTACTCTTGTTAGAGAGATAAAGGGCGTAAGCATGACAAGAGAATACCTGGGTCACGAGCATTCTTCCTTTCAGGAACTTGTTGGAGATGGTTGCGTTGCAGAACTCGTCTGGTACCACGGACATCTGAGGCTTGTGCATGACGAGCAAAGCTCCGCGTGTCTTGTCGAAATGCCACTGGGTCGCGAATGCTGCATTTGCAAGTCCATGGACATCCCTGCGAGCTCAATGAAGTTGGATGTGGACAGAAAAAAGATTAGAAAAAGGAATAAATGCTTACACAAGTGCGCTAGCGTCGAATTTGCCTTTTCTCGCGTTCAAAGAGCTTGCAATGTACTCTTTCTCTGTCGGCGGGTAAGTCGGCAAATAGGAAGCCGCAATGCTGGCAGTAGACGGGTGAGTGTAGATATTGCCCTCCCTCTCAAATTGGCCGGAATCGTAATTGATGTCGCCGAAATCGCCTGCCTGTGAGCCAAATGAGAAGAGAAAGAAAAGAAAAGACGGCCATAGGGACATTAACAGCTGACCTTGATGCAGAGCGGCGGATCCCAGTTCGCCCACTTGGACGAGGTGTGCTTGATCAGGTCAACATATTTGCGCGAGGCCTGTTTCTTCTTGAACCAGCCGTCAAACATCGTGTAGATGATCAGGGAGATGAAGAGGTGGCAGGCATCGCTGCGCTGCTTTATATGTGCAGCATAAGCGCTAAGGCTTGCTCTATTCATGGTATCAGCTTCATCTAACGATGAAAGTCAGCCGACCAAGCTCCTTCCATGACTTCGAGGCTCTCTAAGCCCGGTAGACTCCACGGATAGCAGCATGAGTATGCACGGAAGGAGCTTCGTATCATTTTGCAATTCTGACAGTGAGTAGGCAGTTGCCAATTTGAAGCGTGGGAAATTTTGTACTGACCGGTACGTATCACCAGCAAAACTTGAAGTCACGGTTGTGCATTGTGAATCGGCGCATACCTGCTGGGTGACATTACTTATGTATACTTTACAATACGCTGCACCTGCAATACCAGTATTACCAGCGAGAGCTCAATGCTTGTCATAGCGTGAGACTTGCCAATGAAAGCCGCGCCCTGTCAACGTGGCTGATTGTACCTCAAGCCATTTCCAGTAACAGTCTTGTGCTTTATGTTTTCGTAACACGTATCTTACTATCTAACACGTTGTTGGTGATGTCTTGACCATTGACATTTTTCTGCCCTAGACCCCTCTTTCCTCCCTCCATCTGAGACACACAGTTAGCATTACGCAGTTCCTAGATAAAGGTATGACACTGCATTTGCAAACGTTGCATCGTAGCTGATCAAGTCTGCCTTGCAGTGTCTCCTAGGTATATCGATCCAATTCAAGGATTTCTAGTGTCGCTGAAGGGTAAGGCTTTAGACACTGGCCTATTCTATTTCCATTTTCTTACTTTGCTTCTTAGCATTCTACGCCGCAACTATTTCGACTCGGAGACGACACGGAACATTCGCAGATTCAGCTTAACTAATGGACAACCTCGACGAGGAAGTCACTCGCTGCCGCGGTGTTTTGGGATTGCATCCTCCTGGACATCCAGACCGATCTAGTTCATTATGTGATCTTTCTTCTGCCTTGTGGAGTCGTTTTGAACAAACTGGGAGGACGAATGACCTTGACGAGTCGATAGCATGTGATCGTGACGCGCTTCTACTACGACCTGAAGGTCATGCTAGCCGCCTAGCGTCCCTGTGGAGCCTCTCCATCTCTCTCATGGTTCGATTCGGACAGAATGGTCGAATGGAGGATCTGGAAGAGTCGATTCCACTGCACCGTGATGTGTTGGATCTCCATCCTACCGGCCACCCTGATCGTTCCGGTTCATTGATTAACCTTGCAGCCGCTGTTTTGACTCGATTCGGACAGAGCGGTCGATTGGAGGACTTGGAAGAGTCGATTTCACTGTACCGCTCCGCATTGGATCTCCGCCCTGCCGGCCACCCTGATCGTTCTAGTTCGTTGATGAGCCTTGCAGACGCTGTTTTGACTCGATTCGACCAGAACGGTCGAACGGAGGATCTGGAAGAGTCGATTTCACTGCATCGTACCGCATTGGATCTCTGCGCTCCCGGCCACCCTGATCGTTCCAATTTGTTGATGAACCTTGCAAACGCTATTTTGACTCGATTCGGGCAGAGCGGTCGAACGGAGGACTTGGAAGAGTCGATTTCACTGCACCGCAACGCGTTGGATCTCCTCCCTACCGGCCACCCTCTTCGTTCCAGTTCGTTGATCAGCCTTGCAAACGCTGTCAAAACTCGATTCGGGCAGAACGGTCGAACGGAGGACTTGGAAGAGTCGATTTCACTGTACCGCACCTCGTTGGATCTCCACCCTGCCGGCCACCCTCTTCGTTCCACGTCGCTCATGAACCTTGCAAGCGCTGTCAAAACTCGATTCGAGCAGATCGGTCGAACGGAGGACTTGGAAGAGTCGATTGAACTGCACCGTGATGCGTTGGATCTCCATCCTACCGGCCACCCTCATCGTTCCGGTTCGTTGATGAACCTTGCAAACGCTGTCAAAACTCGATTCAAGCAGATCGGTCGAATGGAGGACTTGGAAGAGTCGATTGAACTGCACCGCACCTCATTGGATCTCTGCCCTGCCGGCCACCCCCTTCGTTCCGATTTGTTGATGAGCCTTGCAAACGCTGTTTTGACTCGATTCGAGCAGAACGGTCGAATGGAGGACTTGGAAGAGTCGATTGAACTGCACCGCAACGCGTTCGATCTCCTCCCTCCTGGCCACCCTGATCGTTCCATGTCGCTGATGAACCTTGCAAACGCTGTCAAAACTCGATTCGAGCAGTACGGTCGAACGGACGACCTGGAAGAGTCGATTGAACTGCACCGCTCCGCATTGGATCTCCTCCCTCCTGGTCACCCTGATCGTTCCATGTCGCTGATGAACCTTGCAAACGCTGTTTTGACTCGATTCGAGCAGAACGGTCGAACGGAGGATTTGGAAGAGTCGATTGAACTGCACCGCTCCGCATTGGATCTCCATCCTACCGGCCACCCTGATCGTTCCGGTTTGTTGATGAACCTTGCAAACGCTGTTTTGACTCGATTCGAGCAGAACGGTCGAATGGAGGACTTGGAAGAGTCGATTGAACTGCACCGCTCCGCATTGGATCTCCTCCCTGCCGGCCACCCTGATCGTTCCATGTCCTTCATGGACCTTGCAAGCGCTGTCGAAACTCGATTCAAGCAGACACATAACAAGAAAGATCTGGAGGAAGCCATTGAACTGCTTGAGTCTGGCGCGTCTCATGAATTTTCCAGCGCATTGACACGCCTCCGATCAGCTTGCCGGTGGGCGAACCTCGCACGATCACATAACCATACCACTGCTCTCAGCGCATACAACACTGCACTGCTCCTCCTTGAGCGCTCTCTGAACGTCGTCCCCACTGTGAACATGCAGCACGAGCTATTAAATGGCAAGGATGGTTATCCATCGCTAGCCGTAGATGCTGCATCGTATGCTATTGAAAAGGGCGATCTCGCCCAAGCCGTTGAGTTCCTTGAGCAAGGTAGGGCCCTGCTCTGGTCGCAGATGCGTGGCTTTAGGATGACTATCGATCGTCTCGCGGAAGTCAACAAAGAACTGGCCGATAACTTCAAGGACGTTAGTAACGAATTGGAGGCACTTGTCACTGGCGCATCGCCCGAGATGCACTTTCCTGGATCGAGGGTAGCTGACGGCCTTGCAGACAGATTGCGGACGGGACGTTTATCACTTGATGAAATGATGGCACGGGGTCGGCGTCTTTCAGAGGACCGAAAGAAACTAATCGGCAGAATACAGGAACTACCTGGCTTCGAAGACTTTCAGCGACCTACCCGATTCACAACGTTACGGGTTGCGGCTGATGAGGGCCCCATCATTGTTATCAATCACTCCAGCTATCGCTCCGATGCCATCATTGTTACTAATGACCACGATCCCGTCCTCGTTCCGCTATCAGAAAGCGTCCCCGAGTTCTATGAAACGGCATTCGACCTGTACAGGCGTCTCACAGACGCACGTCGAGATCTTTCATCCCTTCCGAATAATTACAACGAAATCCTTAGATTTGTAATGGAGAAATCATGGACGCTGGTCGTGTCTAAGGTGATCGAGAAGCTCAAGGAGATCGGAGTTGAGGAACAACATCGGATTTGGTGGTGCCCGACTTCGATTTTGCAGGCCTTACCATTGCATGCTGCCGGGATATGGTCCAAGGACGACAAGGGTATAACGGGCTATCGCTCACACAAATATATATCATCTTATACACCTACTCTCCAAGCCCTAATCCAGGCTCGGTCCAACATGTCCCCTGACTCTGCGCATAAACCGCCATTTCTCGTCGTTGGCCAGCCGGACGAGAGTCTCCAAAACGTCGGACACGAAATCGATCTGATAGGGAACTCTGGAAGATCCATGACGTGCCTTGTCGGAAAGCAAGCGACTAGCAGCGAAGTAATCAGAAGCCTCAAAGAACACCCATGGGTCCACTTCGCGTGTCACGGGGAGCTTGTGCCAGGCAGACCTTTCGATTCATCTTTCCGGCTTTTCGGAGATGATCGCCTTAGTTTGCTTGAAATTGTTCGCGCCCGTCTCCCAAACGCCGAGGTCGCCTTCTTAGCTGCCTGTCATACTGCGGAGCAGACTGTTGATAGCGCTCACGACGAGGTGCTTCACCTCGCTGCGGGCGTGCAGTTCTGCGGATTTCGGAGCGTGATTGGGACGATGTGGGCAATGCTCGATGAGGACGGGCCAGCCCTTGCGCAGAAATTCTACACTCATATGTTTGCAGAAGACGGGATGCCGGAAGCGGGGTTCAAGCGATCCGCCCGAGCTCTTCATAACGCAACAAAGGAGATGCGAAGGAAGATGCGAAAGGAGAAAGACTCGCTTGAAAGATGGGTGAACTTTGTTCATATTGGAGCATAAACTGCGTTTTGTGAGCACGCGAGGTCTCTTTGATTCCATTCTATCTCATACTCATGTTTATCAGATCCCTTTCTTCGTATCTACCATTCTCAGCTTCCATGTTGTCGAGGAGAGCTTCTCAGAGGTATATTGTACCATTTACCACCTTTTTCCTGTCTTGATGTTGTCCCATTACTGCAAGAGCAATACAATTTATGTGCACTTTCGAGCTCTGTTCCAAGTACTAAATTTGGTTTCAGCTTTACTGAGACGAGGAATGAATGCTTGACACTACTCGATACAAGGATGCATAGACTCTTCTCGCTCTACCGCCTTCTTTCCGTTCGTATCCCCCGGAGCGATACAGATCTATTTGACTCCCTTTGAAGGCGCTCAATGCATTAGACCAGAACTGAGGTTCGGGAGGATGTCGTCTGCGGTGTGCGCAAGATCCTTCTCTTTTTGCCCTTCTGCAGCTGACTCAATCGTCACTCTCTCTTCTGATGCAGCATACGAGACAACGATGAAGAACATAATCATCGCCGCCACCATAATCTCGGCCGTGCCCATTCTCTCGTTCGCACTAGTAGTTGCTCCAGTTATACTTGCTCGCTATGCCAAACCGGTACCTTGGGCGACAAGCAGAACGCAATCGACGAGGAGGATCTCAATGGCGAGATACTCCAACGTCCATGTCAGCAGAACGAGGACATGGATCGCGATTTACCTTCTCGTATAGGATCGGGGGCTCCTGAGGGCGCATTCGAGATCGAAGTTCACTAAGACATCACGGTAACAAAGACTAAGTTTCATTCTTTCAACGATGGGGACAAGAGCCTCTTTTAATCCGATTTGGTCTACCCAAATCCATGAACACAAGTTTGTCTATTAAAAAAAAAAGATGGCGAACAGAGACAACGAAGTACCAATGAACCACGCACGAAACCCAGCAAAATAGAACGCAGGTAAAAACGAAAGCAGAGAACGATCATTGCTCTGCAGGTCCCCCTTCCTCCTCAGCATCCTCCTCATCCTCCGCAACACTCCACGGCACCTCCGGCAACATCGACCCAACAGCAAGTGTGATGCCCACAAGCGCAATCATCACCGCATACACCATCACTCCCCCAAGCCTTCTCCACACCATCCCTTTCTCCATCGCGCCGACCTCAAGCACAGAGTCCGGTAGCGGGTCCGAGATAGGTCCGCTATCCCCACCAGGGAGCGGAATCCCACTATCACGTCCGTACTCCCATGCGAGCCCGCGCGCAAAGAGGGCAGAGGCGGTGTACGGCCCGACGCAGCGCATCACGGAAACGGTACACTGTGCCAAGCCGTTCACCGCGCCCAATGTCGATTTGCCTCGACGCGGCTTCTTCGTCTTTTGGTCTTTCTTGATTCCGGGTTTTCTGGACGAGGAAGATACGACCAGGGTCGCACTGGATGAGGAGGACGAGACAGGCGGACGTGTGGGATGGTCGGATTTCAGTGGGATGGCGTTCGCCGCAGCTGTGATACTAGATATTCACAATTCAACGATACTCAGACATACGCAAAAATAGAATCGACGTACAAAATGAAAACGCTCCCGTAGCACATATTGAGCAACAAAGTCAACCCAAGCTGAAGTGTCACAAGCATGACCAACGCTGGACTAATCGTGAATTCTTCCACACCAGACACCGAAGTGGATACTCGGTCCTCCGCACGCACAACGGCACTCATAGTCGGGAAGAGCACAAATATCGGCGCCGCACCCGCAATACCAACAAGGTACACCGTCTTATTTCCCCATCGGCGAGTAAGGCGCGCAAAGAACCCAACCTGGAAGATCCCATTCGTGAGTCCAAGAAATGCAAGTGCCACACCTATAGCATGAGGAGGGAGGCCGAGTCCTCCCAGGGAGCGTGGAGTCGCATAGAACACGGGCTGCAGAGCGCGATACGCGATGTCGAGCAAGGAAAGGAGGGCGTACGCCGCGGTTGAAAGGAGAACAGGCGGAGTGAGTAATTTTCGTAGAGGCGGCGCCTCTGGAATGGACGGAGTGCTGGGGCCCGGATCAAGTTTCAGCGAGTTCGAAGATGGGTGAGTGCGACGCGGGAGAAGCGCACGGAAGGAGAATCCAGTCGGGTTTGTCTCTTTAAGGAAAAAATATGTAATACTCCAAGCTAGGATACTGAATGTTGCCGGAATCGAACAAGGCAAGAAGTACGGGTACTTTTTCAAGAACGCGCTTCCTCCAAAGACGCTCGGAAATCGCTCCGTAGGGTGGGAGAATGCACCTCCGATAAGAGGACCTATCGTTGCTCCTGTGCTCCAGGAAATAGGCTGATATGCGAAAGCTCGAGCGACATTCGTGGAATCTGTCAACTCGCCCATCATGCTCTTTATCACGCCTATGTTTCCATTAAGGACTCCGTTCTGTCGGTTTGTTATGAAAACGGGCCAAGTCAGTACGTAGAGTTCTTTCGAAAGTCCAGATAACTCACGAGAGATCGTGCTACGACGAGAGCAGGGAAGGATCTTGCAAGTCCAAAGCAATACATGGAAAGAGAGAGCCCCACAAGGCCAACGAGAATAACAGGCTTGCGCCCTACACGATCCGAGATGCGGGACCAATGAAGCACGGTGAGGGCTTGAGTGGCAAAGAAAATGCTTTGCTGGAATGACAAGGTCAGTTGGGTGGCGAGTAAAGCATGCACGAACACGCACCATAATCCCTACGTAGTATCCCACCTTCTTATCATCCCCTCCCGTAACGCCAGTCTCACGAATGAGCTGAGGAACAAACGGGTAAATGACCTATCGAGGGGTAGGAGAGTTAGTCAAGAACTAGCGGGGAAAAAAAAACACTGAAGGACTTGCCTGTGATGACATGGGTTCAGCTAATTGCAGAACCAACGTGATGGAGAACTGGCCCCATGGAATTGGTGTCTCCTTCGGCTCTTCGTCAGCGTCGCTGTTTTGTAGCAGAGGCGTCTCCTCGTCAGTCATTTCGTGAGGTTGTGGTCGTGGTCGTAGTCGTGGACAAAGGAAGAAAGGGAAGAGTCATCGTGAACGTCTTGAAGATGCTGCATTACGTGATGGCCTGGATGGAAGTCGAGGACCGAGTCAACTGTCGATCGCGAGTTCCGTGGACGTGTAACACTGTAAGCGCGCAAGAGCGCGGAGCCAGGTCCGGACAGGCGCCCTAATCCGGCTTCGGCCGATGATAGCCCGAGATAGCTCCGAACGAACCATTTCAAGCTCTGCCCGTGACCAGGTTCTTTCCATCCATGCTCAGATCAACGTGTTTGTAAATATAACTTGAAATCAGCCTATATTCCAATTGCAAGTCGCTTTGCAATGACAAAATCTAAAAACCGACCTCCGATCGTTCTTGAGAACGGATAACTCTGGATCGCTTCCGTCGTCGCAAAGTTCGTCAATAGCAACATCCTTACAGCCTTTTTCATAAGTCCTGCGACACGTGCATGTCACGTGAAATGAGCCGCGTCAGAGCCAAAGTGTCGAAAAATTAGAATGAATGACTATTTTCTCTGTAGATTCTGCACAGTACCTGCTCATTAAGTACTCAAAAAAAAAGGCATGGTTCTCAGGAGAAGAAATATGTAAAATATGGAGCAATAAATTGACTGTGTAGGCAGGTGGAGATCAAACAAGTGCAGCTGGTCTGTTCTCTCACACATTTCCACTGAGATTCAAAAATTATGGCTCCCCTACATCTACCTATAAAATTCTTTCCTGTGTCTGTAAATTAAGTATATGACTATACCAACAGCTCCTGAAAGTTTGAAGCCAATCCATTCAGTATTCATGGTGCAGCAGCAAGATTTGTGTTCTACTCTGCAAGACCTGTTGTGAGAAAAGGAGGGTGGAAAGAGCTTGAAGTGGAACACAAATCTTGCTGCTGGACCATGAATACTGAATGGATTGGCTTCAAACTTTCAGGAGCTGTTGGTATAGTCATATACTTAATTTAAAGACACAGGAAAGAATTTTATAGGTAGATATAGGGGAGCCATAATTTTTGAATCTCAGTGGAAATGGGTAAGAGAACAGACCAGCTGCACTTGTTTGATCTCCACCCACCTATACAGTCAATTTATTGCTCCCTATTTTACATATTTCTTCTCCTGAGAACCGTGCCTTTTTTTTGAGTACTTAATGAGCAGGTTCTGTGCAGAATCTACAGAGAAAATAGTCATTCATTCTAATTTTTCGACACTTTGGCTCTGACACGGCTCATTTCACGTGACATGCACGTGTCGCAGGACTTATGAAAAAGGCTGTAACTTACAAATTCGAAAGACGGTGCACGTATTCCACAGGCCTCATTACAGAAATATCATGGTAAAAAAAGTTCGTGTAGAGATAGATGGAGGTGAAAAAGTATAGAGCAAAACACCAAGGTGCATCAAGGATCTCCATCATAGTGAAGCCTTGCTCCTACACTCGTCGAAACGGTGACAGAGCCAAGCTTTAAGAGTAAATTCCGCACTCATCAATAGGTTCATGCGCAGAGTAGAGTATAATGACGTCAAATACCGCGCACCAAGTCAGACTCGTGCTTGTTCGAGGCTGATCAACTCAGCATTACCTTTTCCGAGTCCTCTCTTTCGTTGGCGTTTCCATCTCTATATCTCCGCCGTCGTCCATTCGCATCGACACCCGGCGCGGATTTACACCTGGCCCACTGCCCTTCCGCACCCTCGCTGCAGGCGAGGGCGAAACCATGGTATTCATACCATCAGCATCGCTGAGGAGCATCACGTTCGATGAGCCAAACGAGTCCATGAAGCTATCGTCGGCATTCTCGTCGAGCTTACTGTCCGCTATATTCTTCAGACTTGAGCGCTGCGATGGACGTAGAGACCGCGAAGAAGCCTGAGACGTGGTCGAGGTCTTCTTAATTCGTGCTTTTGAAGCCTTGACCGCTACAGGCGCCGAATAATCCGGACCATCAACAGCCATAGGTGACAGACGCGAAAGGGTGTCTTGATGTTCCAGCTGGCGTTTACGCGTCACGAGAGGTGTGTCCTCAATGCACACGTTACTAGGCGAACTCGAACTTGTCGGCGGTGGACTCGGCACAGAGCTGGCCGCTGCGGCAAATTGAATGTGCAATTGCGATTGCTGGCCCCAAGATCTTGCATTCTGCCCGTCGAAGCCCGAGTCCGCACGCCTTCGCTTGACAGGCGTCTCCTCCACGAGCGTTACACCCACATCACGCTTCAGCTTCGGTCTCACGGGCTTCGGCTCTGGCGCCTTGGGCTTCGGATACGCCTTTGGTTTCTCCTTGAACACGCGGCTCATGCTGACCTCTCGACTCAGCCCACGCTTCTGCTCGACGAAGCTTGCTCGTTGTGACGCCTCGTCCTGCGCGAGTGAGACGCTCAGCGAGCGGCTCCTACTCCGCTGTAGGCCAGATCCAGTGGAAGCAACGGAAGGAAGGCGCGATAGAGGTCCGCGCGATACAGGCGGTGCACGCGAGCCAGCACGTGAGTTCCTCCCGTCCAACAAAGTCTCGACGTCCGAGTCTTCTGCATCCGAGAAAGGCGATTCTGGGAAGACCTTCGAGCGAAAGAGTTCACATTGTTCAGGGAGTTCTGCCTTGAAGCTATGACCAAATTATCAGGAACTTCCCTAAATGAGAGTTTCGAATTGGTACGCACAGCGGTTCGACAATGTCTTCGCAGAACGCCTGCGTCCAATGCCTGTCTGCTTTCGCCTTTCCCTGGCTTGAGCCCATGCCCTGGGAAGATGGCTGGCTCCCTTCCAAGGACTCAGTGAGTTGCCACACTGCAATCTTGTCCATGTAACTCTCAAGGCGCTCCGCGTCCGTCTCCGGCAGTAATTCGTGTTTACCCTGTTTCTTCTGTTTCTTCTGTTTCTTCGTCGACTCTCCCGCAGCTACCGGCTTCGGGCCCGGCAGACTGAGTTTGAGTATATTGAGCAGAATCTGTATCATCGTCCTGCAAATAGAATTTGAGTCTCGCAGACGAAAGCGCAATCGCAAATGCTTACTCTCGTCTCTCGAGCCGCTCGAGCCACGTCTTCCGCCACTTCTCTTCATCGATATCCCCTCCTTCTTCTCTACCTGCCTCCTCATACTCCCAAACGTACCACATCATCATCTCCTCCTGCTCACCCGCGCCACCGCCATCTGCAAGGATCTGCACAAGTTCCGTTCGGTATTTGTCGGAAGCTGCGCGTGTCGATAACAACAAAGGTTCGAGAAAGGAATGCAAAGGATGGGGCTGGGACGATCTCTCGCCAGATGACGGGACGATGCGACGAAGTGACGAGATGAGGTGGGAAAGTGGGTTGAAGGACTGCAGAAGCGTGTCAGTGTACAGAAGCATAGAAAGTGATATGTGACTCACTTCGGGAAGCCACAACGTCTCGAGATATCTCCGAATCACATAATTCTCGTCTGTATTTTCCTGATTCAAACTTGGCGGCGTCAGGGAAACATAGACATGCTCGCAGAACGTTCTACGCACAAGGGATAATCGTGATGAAGCTGGGATTCCGCTGAATCCGTCCAGGAGACCGGACAGGATTCATCTAGCGAGTAAAGCTGCGATATCATAGACGCTGCACCCGTGATGTCCCTAAGGTGGACAACTCTTTCAAGGACGTCTAGATGTTACTGGCTGAGATGGTGCAGTGACGCGTCGTGCGCAAGTTGAAGTGTAACGAGCTTCAGAGGTATACGCGTCACTGGATTTTCGATGGCTCTCGTCGTATTGTCGCAAATGATGGAAAGCGAGGTGGCGTAACGAGTCCGACCTTGGCTAGAGGTCGTGGCTACGGTAGAGTCGTGAGCTTTGGCGGACCGGACTAGGCGGCATACGCGATCACGTGGCTTCGGCGCTTATTTCCCATGCGTTGCATCCGCGTTGCTTCCAAGTTTTGATTCCGGTCCATCATGTCCCAAAGCAAAAAACGATCATCCACGGGTCACGTACTTCTGCCTGCTTCACATTCTCGAGAACAGGATGTCCACAAACCTCTGTTTGCTCATCGAGATGTAGGCTCTTGGACCTTCGGCAAGGGAACAGTCGTAAGCACAGCGATACTGCCCCTTTGTACTGATATCCACTGTCTTTCCAGGTTTGGACCATATGGCCTGCTGTCCTACTGCATTCCGTATTCGCAGCAGGTATGAGGCAACACTTTTTCTCGGAGCTGATTTCTAAGTTTTTAGTATAGCGGTGACTTCTGTCTCCCTTACTACGCAGTTCTACCTGGCAGTGCCGCCCGTTCTGATCACTGTGCTCGGTGTCGTGATCGGATTCGTGATATCATATCGAGCCTCAAGCGGGTACGAGACGTAATCTTTGCTATCATGCTCACGACTCACTTTTCTGCAGGTACGAGAGATATTGGTCAGGTCGATGTTGTTGGACCGATGTCATAAAAACATCGCGGATGATGAGCCGGTTAGTCTGGATCCATGTTCCCTTGAGAGTCGACAAAGACGTGCCATCCGATGATTTGACACACGCTGAGAAATGCATGCAAGAAAAACGGCTTGCACTCGACTTGACAGAAGGGTAAGTGATACTCCATAAATGCAGGCGCTATATTATTCGGACATTCTTTCATAGTTTCGCCGTTGCTCTTAAGCACCATCTTCGAGGCTAGTTGTGTCACCGCCTCTGTAAGCCGAGCTTGAGGCTGATTATCTCGATCTTAATAGGTGAAGCCGGGATATATTATGAAGACCTCTATCATCTCGTCAAGCCACTGCACGAAGTTCGTCCTCCAGCTTTTATAAAATATACTCATATTAAAACGCGATCAGCATTCACATCTCCATCCTAAATCAAAGCTATCGCGAGCTCGCAAACATCAAGGAGCTTTGAATACTACGAGTACCGCTGTCAACATATCCTCTTCAATCTCGTCAGCACGTCATATACCAACTTTGCCCCCGGATCCCGAAATCCCCGCTATCAATGAGTATGGAACCTTCCGTCCGGGCTCCTCGTGCTCCAGCGCCGACGAGTCCGAGCGACCATTCTTGTTTCCCTCCTCACCAAACCACTCGTCTCGCCCGAGGATCCTTACCGAATTAGTCCCGTTTTCCTCATTTTTCTCCTCTCTTGGTCCTCTATTCGGTCTTCGGAAGAAAGCGACCGCAGAGTTCATTTTTCATAGCGATGATATAAGCGCTGACGGTCACTTGGAGATCAAGCAACGAATAGCTGGATCGTCGGGCGTAAGTTCAGGCCTGTCCTTGCAGGTGGAGGAAAGAATCTCCCACTGGAAGTCTTACGGTGCCTGAGCGAATGGATAGCCTTGCTCGACGAACGGGGCGTTGTTTCTGGTTCGCATTCTCCTGGTTTCTATTATCTCTATTTCCTAATCCGTTGGTTAGGAAATCCTCTGGGTGGCATGTACGGTTGTCTTGCGTCATTCGAAGACAGCCTTTCCGGTACGTCTGCTACTCAACTGTCAAATCTATATTAAAACTTTGAACTCTTGCGTCTAGCTTTAGAGCGAATCTTAACGACCCCGCTTCCTTTGTAAGCGTTACCCGTCAATGGCGCACATTGCATTTCTCTGACCAAAATACGTCGACAGTGTGTACTCAGCGCACATACGCCAGTAAGTCTACGTTTTCATTCCTCGGAGAACTGATATAAGAAATGACGTTATGCACACAGATGCGTTTGGCTCTACCTCTTCCTCCTTCCCTTTCAACTCGTCGAACAATTTGGATGGTTCACGATACCTGGCGTTGGAATCGCCGCGTTCTTCTACATCGGTTTCCTCGCTGCTGGTGAAGAGATTGAGCAGCCCTTTGGGTATGACGAGGTCTGATATAAGCCTTTCTTCGCTTCTTGTCGAATTGCAGCTTACACAGGTTACTTTCAGAACGACCTCAACCTCGACTTGTTCTGTCGCGACATCATACACGCGAATATTGATGCTTTGAAGCGAATGCACTGCGCAAATGTTTATCTGCCGGAGACAGGCGTAGATTCTGACGTGTTTGCTTCACATAGTCCACCTAGCATCGAACGTCTCGTATGTGATGATTGACATTCTCGACATTCCACTTGTGC
>NBAY01000077.1:0-199856 GCA_002794775.1 Porodaedalea pini | reverse complement strand
TCGCGCGATGAAAGAGCAATTGGAGGTCCTCTTGCCATGCTGTTGTCGACCTCTTTGTTGCCTCGAGCAGTGCAGGTGGGCAGGCAGGCAGCTGTGACGAGACGGCTACCAAGACAAGCAGTGATGTAGTGTGATAAAGAAAAAAGCAGAGAAATCCCAAGAGAAAGGTGAAGGAGACAGACTCGTCGACGGTGGAGGTTGGAGATCACATGTTGGCACTGTCGTCAACTCTGCTTTCGACCAATTTTTAATTCAGCCATGCCACTTTATTTTACCAAAAATACATAGACAGACAGAGAATTGTCTGAAGTTTTTTTACATGGTTCAAGCTTGCAATTTGGATGGTTGAATAAAATTAAATATGTCAATGAAGAAAGTGAGCACTGTACAGCCACAAAAGCAGTGAACCCTTCATAGCCACAGCCCGAATTTAGCAGAAAAGGGGTCCAAAATTAACATATATGGTATGCCATCAGCTTATGAAGGCTGACAAAAACCCAAATTGGGGACTTTATCTTTGCCCACAACAAAAGACGATACTTCGTAAACTCAGTAATCGTAATCTCATTGGCGAACACCCGGATTGACTTGTATTTTGGCATTTGATTCATGTCGAGTCATTTTTGTGTATGCTGCCCGAGTTCATAATTAATGATGAAATTGTACATCTCAGTGATAATATACCCCTCGTGCAATGAGTCACCTTTGCTCCATACGTAACTCACTGTTATGGATCAAAACCCCAATGGAAATACAGAAACTTGTCAGCATGCATGTTGTATCTTAAGTTTACGTGAGTTTGAGCATTCACACAAAATGACATGTTATACTAGATGTAACGAGAAAACATTTTGGATGAAGCCAAACATTTAAGTATTTGACTATGAGCGGACAAGAAGCGACAGCCCAGAATTGACTTCATTGAACACATCCCTGCTAACAACAAAACCCGTATTCTGCGCCTTTTGATAGTCTTCTACAGAATGGAAGAGGTTCCATGACTCCACAAATTGATCGCTTCCCTCTCCTTTGATAGTTCCAATTTCGGTGATAGCCATTTCTGATTGAACTCGATTTCCCTGGTAGCTATGCCGAAAGCACCCGGCCGCAGTATACTGGACAACAGATACTCTGTCATCACCCTCCTGTAGAGGAGAATTACGATTACTGAGTTTACGAAGTATCGTCTTTTGTTGTGGGCAAAGTTAGGGAGCCCGATTTGGGTTTTTGTCAGCTTTTATAAGCTGATGGCATACCATATATGTTAATTTTGGACCCCTTTTCTGCTAAATTGAGCAGTGGCGATGAAGTCGTTCACTGCTTTTGTGGCTGTACAGTGCTCACTTTCTTCATTGGCATATTTAATTTTATTAAACCATCCAAATTGCAAGCTTGAAGCAAGTAAAAAAACTTCAGACAATTCTCTATCTGTCTATGTATTTTTTGTAAAATAAAGTGGCCTGGTTGAATTAAAAATCGGTCGAAAGCAGAGTTGACGACAGTGCCAACATGTGATCTCCAACCTCAGCAGACTTGCGGTTGTCGACGAGTCTGTCTCACTGCAGCAAAGACACTCGCTTCGCTCCCTCATATGTTCCTCAGTGGGAGGTACACTTGAGCTGAATTGTCTCCTTCAAATTTCTCTTGGGATTTCTCTGCTTTTTTCTTAATCACACTACATCACTGCTTCTCATGGTAGCCGTCCCGTCACAGCTGCCTGCCTGCCCACCTGCACTGCTCGAGGCAACGAAGAGGTCGACGACAGCATGGCAAGAGGACCTCCAATCGCTCTTTCATATCACACGAAAGATCACTTCCCAGACGTCATCTGGGATCTACTGGATGAGGACGCAATGGACGAAAGGCAGCAACGCGGACTCGGAGGTTTGGGGACATAAAGGTGGGCACAAGCGCAGAACCTACCACCTGTCCTTGAGACTGACAGATGCTAGCTATCGTTTATGCTCGTGCACTACCCAGTTTCCAGGCGTGCCAATTCTCGTTCCGGCCGGCACCTATCGCGTCCCCACTTCCGTTCACTGCCTCTCCGACACCGTTTCTTCCAATGCCGATGTCATCTGCACTCTCTTTCAACCTTGGCGTTGAGTTCCCCTACCCGGCCTCCATGTGCTCTGGCACGCCCAGCTTCAGAAACCGTTCATATGATTTGGACACCGCTTTCCGTGCGTCCAGACGTGCAGAACACATACCTTGAGCGCGGAGCGCGGCGCGCCCTTGTTGGTCTTTTCGGAGAGGGCTAGTGCACACCGGACTTCGCTACACTCCCGCAGAAGACGAAAGATGGGTTGATGACCGGCCTGAAGAAGCGTGCGCTCCCGCAGAATGCGTTTCCTTTGCTCTTCGCTGCGCATGCGGCCTTAGTGAAGCTCAACTCTGTGCGCGACGCTTGGGTAGAGGGTGTGAGAGAAATGGTTATGACAGCAAGGGGGTTTTGTGGATGCGCTGCTTTGCAACGAGGTGGAGAAGTGTTTGAATGAGCGCGAGTGGGTTGAGATTATGGAGAATGATGGGCTAGGACGGATTGAGGACGGGGAGTGAGTTGTGTGGTTATGGAAGCTGTACGGAGGGGCATGGCGGAGTCGAATGCTGGCATGCTCTATCAGGTGAGTATTAAAATATAATCGGGGTTATTATTGTGCTCATTCCTTCGCAGACTCTCGTTTCCGCAATTCTTCTTCGTCAGTACCCTATGGAACCAAGCGAGACCCTCTTATCAAGCATCATCCACATCCGTGTGCAAGTTGAACAGACTCGTATGGATCTACTTCGCTGGATGCGAAGGCGCTGGGTCAGTATCCGGAACGAGGGTGGCTTCGATGCGCTGGAAAGTTGGGGGATCAAGGAGATCAGCGATGGTATTGCTAGTAACAATCTACAGAGATCAACATCCCGGTCGAAGATCTTCTAACGCCGACGACGAGCAACTCCAACACGGTGCGTGGGCCGCTTACGCGAGCAGGCCTTCGCCCTACTCTCAGCAGGGTCGAAGACACCACTGAGCGCGATAGCATAAGCACGTCGCATTCGCTTCGTACGAACGTGCTGAACAAGGACCTTGCTCGCGGGGATGCAGCTGTCACCTCGTCTAGCGCATCTGTCCGGAGCGTAGCGCGCAGCGTTGCGTCGACGACTAGCCGAACGTCATTGCGCCTTACCACTGCGATGGAGCGTGAGCGTAAGGAGAGCTGGCCAGACTCGAAATTTGTGCCGTCCACCCTGCGTAGCACGATTCCAAGCGTCCATAGGGCACCGAGTGCACTCTCGTATACTTCAGGTATGGACGTGGATGGGGAGGGTGACGAACAAGAAAGCCCACGACTAAAGGGCTCGACCTCGTCCCTTGCGCGCTCTACCACGTCATCTTCTGTGGTTTCTCGACGGCCCGATGTAGCTTCTTGCTCTCCACGCACAACTGGGAAAGACACAGGAGACACCGCGAGTGTTACGGGTATAAAACTCCCAAACGTCGTCTCCGTGCGAAGACCAAAATCTGTCGCCGCCTCTGTTTCATCTGCTCGTTCACATGCATCGACTATCCGCAGAAATGCCGCCACTGCAGGCCAGCAAGGTACTCTTCGTCCACCTCATCCGCCCTCGCGACCGACATCCTCGCTCTTGAATGTGTCAATGTCCAGCAGCAGGAGCGGGGCTTCAACACGCGAGTCTACATTCAAGACGCCTCGTGACAATATGACTCCGCGGGACTCTCTTGGTCGAGGAAAGTCTCGACCACGTCAACGACCTCGATGTGCAGCACCGGAACCTCAAGATCTCCTAAAACGCCGGCGTCGGCACTACCGAAAGGACGGCCCCACGGTCTCTGAAACGAGTGCGGCACTAATTAGTACGGTAAACGCGGCGTCGCGCACACGGAAGGTGTCGCCCATTACTGCAGTATCTACGAAAACAACAGTGAACAAGACGTCCGTCATTTGAAAGTCACCGTCGGCGAATACAAATCGATCAACTGCATCTGTGGCAACAGCTGGAGGGAAGAAGACAACGACGAAGAAGTCCCCTGCAGTCGAATGAGAAGAAGCCTTCTCCGGCGAGGCATCGCGTGCGACTTATGCTTTACTCTAGTACGTGTTTATCCACCTTTAACTCATTGTATGGTCGCTGATTGGTGTATCTTAGCCTTTCGTCTAAATCTTTCCGTCACTCCACCGTATAACACCGATTTCGATGGCGATGAGATGAACAAGCGGTATGTCACTTTTAAGATTAGCCTTACATCTCTTTCTCAGCTCCATCCAGCGTTCCTCAGAGCGAAGAGACGAGAGCCGAGCTCAGTTAAATTGCATAGGTTGCGAAGCAGATCGTCTCGCCGCAGGCGAACAAACCTGTTATGGGCATCGTACAGGACACGTTGTGCGGTGTCCGGAAATTCACTCTACGGGATAGCTTCCTCGACTGGGTGCAGGTGCAAAACATCCTGCTGTGGGTGCCGGACTGGGACGGCACGATTCCGACGCCGGCGATCTTGAAGCCAAAGCCATCATGGACGGGCAAACAGATTCTTAGTATGACGATTCCTCGCGGAATAAACATATATCGCTCGCCTGATCCGAAATCTTCGAGCTCCGTTTTCGACGCTGCCATGCTCATTGAAAATGGCGAGATCATCTCTGGTATCGTGGAGAAGAAGACGGTTGGAGCGTCGCAAGGCGGTCTTATCCACGTCGTCTTCCACGAAAAAGGTCCCGAGGCGACTCGTACGCTGTTCACTGGTCTTCAGCAGATCGTTAATTACTGGCTGTTCTACAATGGATTCAATATAGGCATTGATGATGCGGTCGCGGATAAGAAGACAATGGCGTACATCACGGAGCAGATCAAGATGCGGAAGCAGAATGTCGTGCAGGCCATTGAATATGCATCTAGCGACCGTCTGAAGGCTGCACCGGGTATGACTATTCGCGAGTCGTTCGAGAGTCGAGTCGAACGCGAGCTCAACTTGACGCGTGACCACTCCGGTCAATACACAGAGAAGAACCTGAAGGAGGACAACAATGACAAACAGATGGTTGTCGCGGGCTCGAAGGGTTCGTTCATTAACATCTCGCAGATGTCCGTCTGTGTTGGTCAGCAGTCCATTGAAGGGAAGCGAATCCCATTTGGCTTCAGACATCGCACACTATCTCACTTTACGAAGGATGACTTTAGCCCAGAGGCGCGCTGTCAAGACGGCCGAGACTGGTTACATTCAGTGTCGACTTGTAAAGGCACTCGAAGACGTGGCTGTCTGCTACGACGGGACTGTACGAAAATCACTGGACGGTGCTTTTATTGAACAGCAAACGATCAAAACATTTGGTATCAATGATCGCGAGTTCGAACATCGCTATCGGGTCGACGTCACTGACCCGAAGGGTGGATTCCTTCCTGGTGTTTTGCAAGTCGGTATCGATGACTCATCCCTTGAGCTCCAGCAAAAACTCGATGAGGAATATGACCATCTTCATGAGGATCGTAAATTGCTCCGTGAATTCATTTTTCCGGGCCGTGACAATTCCGCTGCCCTATCTTCCTGTCAACCTGAACTGCATCATGCAGAACGCAATGCAGACTTTCCATATCGACCGCAGAAAACCGAGCGATCTGGAGCCGTTTTACATCATTGAGCAGGTGCAGTAGCTGGCGTACCGCCTCATCGTTGTGCGCGGCGATGATCTTTTAATAAAGGAGGCTGCCGAGAACACTTCTGTTGCATTCCGCATGCACCTTCGGGCGACTTTTATCGCGTGTCCAGTCCTAGAGGAGTTCCATCTCAACAGAGGTGGAGACGAAGTTCAACGAGTCGGTCGCTCATCCGGGCGAGATGTGCGGCACACTTGCTGCCCAGTCGATCAGTGAGCCGGCGACGCAGATGACATTAAATACCTTCCATTACGCTGGTGTTTCGAGTAAAATGTCACGCTCGGTGTGCCGCGTCTTAAAGAAATCATCAACATCACCACATATCAAGACTCCGTCGCTCACAGTTTACCTGGACCCAGAAATTGCTGCTGTCGACACAAGGGCCAAGTCGGTGCAAATAGAACTTGCGTACACATCGCTGCGTACCGTTACAGCGGCGGTCGAGATCTGCTACGATCCTGATCCAAGTACGATGATTATTGAGGAGGATAAGGAGTTTGTTGATGCATTCTTCGCCATTCCCGACGAGGAAATTGAGTCGGGTCTTCATCTCCAGTCGCCATGGCCACTTCGTCTTGAGCTCGGTCGCTCGAAGATGCTTGACAGAAAACTTACGATGAACTACGTTGCTGGAAAGCTTTGCCAATGCCGAAAATGCCATCTAAGGAAAATATTGACCTTGAAGATCCTCCCAATACAGGCAGTACATTGGCAATTAAAAGGAAGGGTAAGGGGAAAGGGCGGGCAGATGCCAGCATTGCAGGCAACCGATCTCTGCGGTCGAGCGACAACGGATCAAATATAACTCGTGCTACATTGCAGCGCGAGGAATCGAATGACACCATTACCCTCAATCGAGTACCTGCGGGGGAGACGGCGTCTGCAAGCGAGACGGTCATGCTGCAACCCCGTGGTGCTACATTTGACATTGGCATTCCATGTATCATTACTTCAAAGCGGAAGCGGTTCCGCGCATTCGCCCGTTATATCAGCGAGGTTGAGGGTGAGAGCGGGCCATGGGTCGGCATCGAGATGCCCGTGGGCGGTGCTTAGGCAGACGATCAGCTGGAGGGTCGCCAGGGTGGCGTGCGCTACTTTGACGTTAGGACTTTAGCATCGGAATGGGGCGACGACCAACGCATGACCCGCCGGCGATGCGTTGATTTGACGAATAGCTATGGCACTAGCATTTTCAGTGGCTGGAAGGGCACGAAGCGTGAGGGGGAGCAGCTCAGCGTTGACCACAAGAAGCATTTCCGTAGCGCGTCGCCATCAGTGTCGGACGTGTCAAACGCAGAGTATTGAGGTTTCTTTGTGAGGCCACAGCAGGTGCTGTATGTTGTAGATGCTGTCGGTCCAGACTTGTGAATCTTGGAACATGTATAAGTTCGGATTCCTGCCCTTTTTCTTTTTCTTTCTTTCTTTCTTTTACCCTACTCCCATGTTTAGTCACTCCTTGCTCTGGGCAGGTGCCCTCATCACCGAAATCACTTGTTGGCATGTTCATATTCCTCTCTTATCTACTCAATCACTTGAGGTAGTGGGCCATTGGGATGGTAAGCTATGATTACTGTTTACTGGATAGTAAATAATTCACTAATGAGAATAATGTTTTAGTATAACTTTCAAGCTTTAGTCTTCTCATATAAAATGAAAGACACAGAAAACAGTAATTGTAGCTTGCCATCCCAATGGCCCACTACCTCAAGTTACAATGAGTGACTGCGGCAGACGGGATGATCACTACATCTCCATGCTTGAACTCGATAATGAGCTTGGGTTCCTTAAGGATGAGATGAGCTGAGGTGCAATGGTTGAAGTTGCCGAATGCTCCAATAGTGCAGATTCCACCAACAAGATTTTTGGCATCCCAGTGAAACCTTGTTTCGGCACGAGGTCCGGTGTTGATTGATGTGCCGAGGAAGGGGGAACCTTCATACACATGGCTCCGCAAGCCCGGTTCCACCCCTAGCTTCTGTTGAAGAGCCATGTACATTTGGCGGTGGTGCGGAAACAAAGCATTGGTGCATGCTAATAAATGAGCTGAATAAGAATGACTCTTTACCTAAAATTGAACGACATGAACTTACAGCCAACGTGGGCGGTGAAACACTTCATGTGCTGATTATTCATCAGTTCATCGATGGCTACCACTCTGGATTGGTTTTGGGCCAGCAACAGATCACCCCCAAGTCGTTGGATTGTCTATATCAGAGGATCGAGGTTCAACCCGCCCCCTTCCTTGATTATTGATGAATGACCCTTACCCTTTGTCCCTGCCCATTAGAGAGGCCATAGGAAATACATCTGCTTTGATGTGGATGTCGCTGTGCCGTTCTTCCGTGCCCAGATGAACCGCTTGACTTATCCGCTGCCCCTCCTCTGACACGGTTTGCAATGTGCTCGAATATGTTATCAGCAGTACCACCCTTCTCAGACCAGCCCTGCTTGGGTGGCTGCACCTTTGTGCCAAATATGATTCCGTCCGTGTCAGTGAATAGATGTAGATTACTATTCAAGGAGAGTGTGTTTACTTGAGGCATAGTGACATGATGAGCTGCGACTTACTCTGTATGTACAACGTATCTATAACCCTTTTTTTCGACGAGGTTACGCAGCGCGTCTGGGACGTAGGCCGGCAAAGTTTCTGACACAGACGTACTTGATATAGACCTCTCATCATCGACGGATGCGGATGTACTGAAAAGATCTTCTGTGTCTAGTAACGCATCGGATAAGCTACACGGATTTTACATTCAAAATTGTACCTACTCGATGTATTTTTGCCACTCCAGCCAGGAGACTCACGTTTTATTGTCTCAGTACTGAAGATGGTAGCTGTTACGCTTGCATTTTCATAGAGTTGTGATGAGAATTTGCGTGATGCATTGTTTTGGCGAGCCTTCTTCTTCTTCAATGTTTGTTGCCTTTTTTTGTAATCCCCCGCACGTTTCTCCACGCTGCCCTTGCCTTGTTTCCTCAGGAGCTCCCTTTTATCTCCTGCATTGCAGTTCACGAGAGTTTGCGCTTCAAGGCATCATCTGATCAACACAAACCCATACCTAGTCAATGAAAGGACTCACTTGAGCTTGCTGAGCGTTTACGGAAACTCGCATCAGATTCCAGTCCGTCTGAAGATGCTGAACCTTCCCTGGAAATGCACGGCACTCCGAGTGTGGCACGCGACGACGAATCGATGACATAGTCTGCAGTCGTACTTGAGATCACCGAACGAACCTGGGTCTGTGTCGTTTCATCAGCAGCTAAGGGCAGCTCATCTTCAGACTCAGTCAGCTCAGGCAGCTCACTACCTGACCACCAGTCACTTGAAAGAGAAGTGCATATTCAGAGTGCTTTCTAACTTAGAAGAGTGGTCAAAACGTACAGAGACCAATTTACTTCAGTAAAGAAACCGTTTGTGGGCGTTTTTTCCCCCTTGAATTTTTGGCGTTGCTCGATTGCGGCCTTCAAACTGAAGTCTTCGCAGACAGTTATACGTTCCTGGTACATGTCAGTCGACTGCAAAAGCTAAATGCCAAGTGCGCGTTGTTGACCTTCTGCAGCCGTATCGGAAACTTATGGACCATATCGGGACGAATCCTTAGAGGCCGTTCGGCTGCAGTTTCGTGCACGAAACTGCCAGCCAAAATTTGATAGCACTATCGCGCACGATAATGATCACAAAACGATGAAGAGAAAGAAAAAAAGGCATCCTCTCTCGCGACCACGCATATCTGTCGCGACTTGTGATCTCCCACTCAAAAATAAAAACAACTCAGACCTGTTTCTCACATCGCAGTATCTCTTCCATCAAGCACAAACAACACAGCAAAAAAAAAATGAAATTTGAGAAAAATAAAGTCATGATTGAGGCCTGCGATTCTACCGCAATCAAATATTTTTGAGTGTGCTGTAATATGGTGTTTCTGTCACTAGTCAAAAATGAGCATCCCGAACACAGCACATGGTGAAAATCTCTAGTCACTTCCCACGCCGCCTACCGCGATTTGCACAAGTTGCAAATCGCGGTAGGCAAAATCGAGGTTGTGCGCAAAAATGCAGCCGAACGGGCTCTTAATATACTTAGCCGACTTCTTTCCAATTTTGAAATTTGATCAACACACCTAATTTCTGCATGCTTCCCCTTCATCTTCACCCAACCAAGATCTAGTGGACTCTACGGCATCACTGTCCACGTCATTATTTCTTCTGTATCCAAGTCTGCAGCACGTGGTGTTTCTGATAGGACCGGCAGTCAAACTTGTATTGATCAAGGGTCATCCAAATATAGTGCATGTGAATCAAGAGTCAGATGTAGAAAGTACACAGCTGTGAAAGCCTATCGTTGCATCCAATCCTGCAATGACCCATTAATGTTGCCATGAACTAAAAGTTTACCCTATTTGTTCAGTATATATTGTTCTATCAAGTTTCCAATTTTTTTGTGGAGTACAGAGCAGCGCAATTATTTTATTTGTCTGTCTTGTGTGAATACTGACATGCGACATGAGATTCCTAAAACAGGGGCCAAATATCTATGAGAACCATCTGTACATATGCATACATAGATATCATAAAGCCAATGATATGTACTTAACTTTAAGACGAGATGGAAGCACACAAGTTTGTGCGTGAGTATCACAGGGGTTTGATCAGCATCATCTACTGTACCTGCAGTACCCCTAGGTTTGGACCAAACTTCCTGTTCATTAGTCTGTCACTGTATTGGAATTGTGCACGTCAGTACCCGGTGAAAAGAAAGTCAGTGACGTTGAGTAGATAAAAGGTGAAACCATGTGACCCATGAGCGGCAGACGATGCGCCCGAGGTAGAATGTCCATACCCAGCAAAGAGCATCATGGGGAGGCTGTAGTGCAGAAAATTGAAAAAAAAAAAGAGGAGGGGGGGGGGAGACGAAATAAATGAATATAAGATGGTAATGGGTGGAGTTGGATAGAAGATAAGCTACTGGCGAAGATATAAGCCAGCGATGTGATGACACTGCTAACTGTACAACAGGGATTTGTAGAACTGGGGAAGACGGAAGTGAAAGGGAAGGTTGGCACGATGCAATATCACAGAATATCTCCTCCCAGCAACTGTATCAGAGAAAAAAGTGAATCGGAGGGAAAGGAAACAAAATGGTGATGAATGAGGCTGAATGAAAGGGACCTAATTTAAGTAAATGGTGCCTAGCGGAGATGCATACAGCCAGCAAGGTGTGATACAACTTTTATAGATAGAGGAACGGAGGAGATGAAGGAACGTTAAATTTTATGAATTAATGGCTACGTTGGGTTGGTAGTACCTATGATGACCTTGGTGAGAGCCAAATTGCTGAAAATCAATGAATCGGGAACATAAATTTTTGAGAAGAACAACAGGGGAAAAAAAAGTGATGACCGATGCGGTAGTGCGGAACTCTGCACAAGATACTTGTTAGACATACTATGCATTGAAGCGTATGCAACGGCGAGTGTATTTTGGCAAATTGGCCATGGCGGCCTCATACGAGGGCGGTGTTTCTGTAGGAAAGCTTGGCCTGTCGGTGGACGTGGATGGCGTGGGGGGCAACGGGCACCACTGTCTATGAACCAGATCTGCTGGAGTCACAAGCTGGAGTGGCTCATCTGTAGGCGTGGGCGGCATGAGGTCGAGAAAAGTATCTGGTGGTCCTGACCGCTGTGGAAGGACGAGCTCATCGTGAAGTTGCTGCTGCTGAACGAGCTCGTCGCACGCCTGTATTGGCTGATTGTTGAGATGCTGCTGCTGCTGCTGCTGCTGTGGCGACAGCTGCGGGGCGGTGACGTGTGTGCGTCTGGGCCACAGTTCAACGAGTGCTTGGGGTCCTATAATAGCTACATCTAGCACAATCTCGTTCGTGAGATCCAAGCAGCTAAGCGGCCTGGGCCGAGCTTTCCGTCGTTCACAGCGAAACAGGGCGTCACGAAGACGCTGAAGAGCATCGGATATGGCATGGTACCGGCGCTGGATAGGCGTTTCAGGCACGGGGTTCTCCATATGTAAAGTAGTTCGATGATAAGGTAAACGATGGTGACGCGTCAACCCTGAGCATCGACGGAGGTTGCCGATATTATGTCATGTGAATTTACCTTCCCTATTAAGCAATGCAAATCACTGTCCTAAAACAGACAAACAAACACTTTTCTGCACCTCTGTCACCGACCGCCCATCTTGCAGCTACTGGACACTTAGTCCGGTTATTGCTGAGCCATGTGGGCCTCCCTTACAACCTCTATGAACTATTATGCCTTTGCAATGGTGTACAATTCTTGTGGGCATCGCACGTTATATCGAGCAAGTGAAACAAACTATACAAAGAAGTGGATTGAGCCCAAAAATACTCTAATGAAGGAGGAACCCCTGCCACCGGCTATGGTGGAAGATGTTTTGTTTTGGATCGGACACTTGGAATCTCGAAAGCCCACCACAAATCACACTTAAGGGGGCGATGCCGACCGAACTACTCATCCACGTAAAATTGTACAGCGAAGGACATCCCACAGTACTGGGATTTGGCAGCAACAACGGACAAGGGTAATACGCCTCAACAGAAGTGCAACGGGTTTTCTCCTCTTCATAATGTTGTTCATTCGATTCTTCGTAGGACTCGGTACAGACAAACTGGACCGGACAGTGCATATTTTGATCATTTCCTCCATATTTGGTGTCGTCACGGTGTTGGAAGGTCCACTCCTCGCCATAGTCCTTGCTTTATCGCTCACGATGAGAGGGATGACGACGGAAACCTTGACTATACATGCATGACAAAGGCAAATGCAAACGTCGTACGCAAGGACAGGGCGCTTGCCCTCACGTAGAAATCGACTTCATCTTTTACACGCTCTACCGGGACACGAACAAATTCTACGCTGCGCCTCACGAAAAACAGTACGCGTACAAAGTTTGGGAGGAGCCTGGATTTTACGTCAGCACAGAGAAGGAACTTCAACGAAAATTATAAAAACAGAAGACTTCGAGCTCGACCAGGTCGAGCTCGAGAAGGCACTCGGCCACGCCAAATTTTTTTGCTTCAATGAGGCAATTTGTGGCAACACCTCTGCGTTCAAAAGTGAAGATCGGAACACTAGCATATGCGTGTCTGGTGGGAGTAAGAAGGTGATGCTTTTTTGGTTTGAGAAGGAGCTCGGTTGTAGAGACTATCATGCCAGAATTGACAACGGTTGAAATCAATGGCCAGAAAGTGGTGAGATCGAGACGAAGTAGATTGACGCTGCTGCAAATGATGATATCTCGAGAACAATCATTTTCTGAATGAACCAGATGTTTTGTATTGTTGCGCTATGCTATCGCGACCTTGATTTTTGATCTGCAAAAGGGCCTGGATGCCCTGGATGCCGACGTGGTACGCAAAATATCACACATGACGATTTAAAACTGACGTTCTGTTCTTACTTTTCAGTTTCTCATGACAACCTGGCTACTAAGCTAACTGTCATCGATATCACTGGCATTAAAGACCCGCGACAGATACCAATTCTCATTGCCTCAAAGTCGGCGAACAAGTCAAGACGCGCACTGGTGACGAAGTTCTGATGATATGCTCCACCGCTCTGCAACTGTGGCATTATTACATATAGAAGGTCCAGTGTTTCACGACCTTGATAACCACGAAGCACTCGAAGTTGTTCTGTGGCTCCAAGACCTTGCATGCTCATCTTCAAAACTCGTTAAGAAGCTCAGGGAGCATGATGAAACTGTTACTGTAACAAGCAATGGGGCGAATAATGTGGTGCTGGAGATATCGCAAAGGCTGCTTCTGATATCATCCTCACGGAAGACAAATTTGCAAGCATTGCTAAGGTGATCATATGGGGTCAGTCAGTAGACAATGTGGTGTGCGATTTCTCGCTCTTACAGATCAATGTGTATGTCACAGCTGTGATCGCTATCTTTATGACTGCGGTGGCAAGCAGGTCGATGAAACACTTTGACTGCCACGCCGCTACTGTGGATCAACATCCTTGATATTAATGCCATCAAGGACGTACTCACTGCACTGGCTCTCACGATGGACCCCGCAAACACCGCATCGCTCGATTACAAACCTGATAAGAAGACCGCACCACTGTTAAACGTTGATATATATAAACAAATTTACAGACAGCCACTCTACCAGGCGATCTTTGTCCTTGTTTTTCATCTTGCAGGTATCAACATCACCAAACTCGTATTGGGCTCAAACAACAAGTTGGTTTAAATCAGCAATAACACCAAAATGAGTACACTCATATTCAGTGCAACTTCTTCGCTTTGAACTTAATCAATTCCCACCAGATTGATAATGTTAAGAACATATTCAAGGATGTCCAGTAGCTCTGGTACTTTATTATCATCACCCCCCTTGGTATGTTTTGTCAGGTTATGATAATATGATGTGTCTAACATGATATTTTATCCATGCAGAAATTAGCAATCATATTTCCCGTTGTCTTTGACAGTGGTCACACCTTCTTGTTGATCAATTTTGATACGAAATATCACTTGCGCTAGGCTTCACGTCTGACATGTCAATATCCACTGGTTCCCTCCCTGGCTGCATCCCCAACACACCCATCGAAACCTTATTCTATGAGAACTGACTGGTGTGCGACTCATCTGTTCTACCGATTGAGTACCCAGAGGGGCGCCAAATATGGTGAAGCCATGCTATCAACATACCAAAAGACACCTTGAAGAATGCAAGCCGTCAGAACCTTGTCTCAAGTGGCCGGGAGTCATGATAGTGTCCAACCACTGTAGTTGAGTCCACGAGCGCAACGTTTTCCTTCTGAGGCATGAGGCATACCAAACTATGATTAGCTTGCAAGATAAGGACTTTTATTCGATCTCTTAGTTCTTTCTTGCTTCTTTCGAGCGATATACCAACAATACCAATTTCATATTGATCCTCTTTATCCTGTCTTACTCTCATATGATTCTTATCACCACAGCAGCTCTTTGAGAGTCTGAAACAAAAATATAAATATTTATCTGTTATTCCAATTCACCTCAGACGTTCGCGTCCTGCGCAAACGACTGAGCTTACCTTTGTGATTAAGATTGTGTGTTGCGTAGGTCGTCTCACCAGTACATCAGGAATTTCAACATGCCCTAGTGAGTCGCCTCGCTGCGGTATTTGGATCGATTCATCTTCATGCATATTTGAAAAGATATGCATTATTATTATTGAGACGGTGCGACACAGACAGTGGCAAATCAAACCTCGCCGACGACTGCAAGGACGCAGGCAAAGTCATGGGTGCCTCCTGCTGAGGTTGGAGATCATATGTTAACGTGCTGGCTTTGGTTCCTTGTCATGAACGGAGGGACAGCTGACGAGGAAGGAGGCCATGGGCCACGTGAATGTTATTGACTCCATATTTGTTCATTCTGTCAATTCTTCCGCTTCAGAGGATGAGGGTGAGGATACATCTTGGACCCATCCATTTTCCAATCTGTCATCCACACAACGGTCGATATCGGTACCTTTGTCCCAGAGTTCCCTTAACGCAGATCCTATCAATTCCCATCTTTCTTCATGGAGATAGTTCCACCCCTCCCACTTCATATCCTCCTCATCCCGATCATCCACATAGAGTCCTGGGAACTTCAGTCTGAAGAAATCTGATGAATACAAAGAGGAGACATCGCAATAAGGTGAAAGGACATGGCTGAGGTATAATGCAACCGGCTTAAGGTCATCCTTCTTGATCGGAGACAATCCAAATCAAATTTCTTTCAAGGCCTTAAATCGATGTTTGTCTAACGAAAGTGTTTGAGTTGTACCTGGATCGATGAACAACGCAAGAAATCGGATTTTTTTGCAATGCACGGCGATAATGCTCAGACTGTCAAGAGTCAAAGAAGGTGTCTCCAAGTAGGCAGGGTCCTCACACAAACACAAGACCTTGATCGAACTCCAGTGCTCCATGAGGGCTTCAATATCGGAGTCAGTGATTTGCAATCCACGGTGATGAGAAAGCACCAACTCTGTAAGTTGATTACACTTCGCAAGAGGCGCCAAAATCGATAAGGTCACATCGTCAGTCTCTGCATTGTCCTGATTTGACAATTGCTCGGACTTTGGGACAGAACTAAGTAATAGTTTTCCCAGTCGATGACCCCTCTGCGAGACTCGCTTGATGAGTTGACCCAATGAAAATGTCGATTCCAGTTCAGGGGAGTGAACGTAGAGCTTGCTCATGTTGGGAGCAAAGTCTATCCCTAGAAGACTTGTAATATCATCGTATCGTGCTCCAATGGAGACTGCGACAAGCCTGGAGAATGATCCGTAGGTCCCTAACCGAGGAAAAGGCATCGGTTCATCCATGACTTCCTCAAAGTTGATGATCTGAAGATCAGGTAACTGTGACAACGGCTTCATCACATTTGGAGTGAGCATGTATAGCGTGCATGTGAATTGTTCCAGTTTCTTCAAGGAAGATAGAAAATCCCATGCATAGTTTTGGGTGGTATCAACGTGATAAATCCTAAATCGCTTAAGATTTGGAACTAAGCCAGCAAACTTCGTCATGCAACCGTCAAAGTCTAGGTGGATAAACTCCGGTTCATCATCTGTTTTGTACTCTGGACCAGATTCGGTATGGAATTTCCACAAGGGACGGAAGTCAAAGGAAACCTCCTCCAGATTCCTTGCCTTGATGAAGGCTACGCAAGGATCCAAATCCTCTCGGGTTAGAAGTATGACTTCAAAATGGTGGAGTTTGTTCATAACGTCGTAAGACAGCTTCGATCCCATTTTTGAGATGACATCTGACAACAGCCTTGATTTCCTGAAATCGATTTTCAGACTCCTCACTCGGCAGATATATTTACAAAAGAGGTTTGCATCATCATTCGTGATTGCTCTCTCGAATATCAACCGTTCTGGATACTAAAATTAAAGGGAAGTCATTATATATGATGCTCTTAGTGTATGATCATACCTCTTTCGACTGGACCAAGTGTCCTAGGAGGGCCGCTAAAGGCAACACATCGTCCAACTCTTCCCAAAGGGCGTCTAAAATGACACAACACCATTCTTTGCACACAAACAAGCATTGATATAGTGCGTTCTTGCTGTGTAGCGAACAAATGATAAGACCAAAGACCTCTAAGACAGAAAAGACACGATGCATCTTCAAGCCAAGATTGATGTCTGAAAACTACGCCACATCGAGATTACAATATTATTATGACTCGAAGTGGGTTGCAACTCCGACACAATTGTCGTACACGTTACTAACATATTTTTAAGGGCTTTGATATCGACACTCCAATAAAACCTTGTGCTTGAATGAAGCATGTAAAAAAAGTTCAGAAAATACTCTATCTGTTTGTATAATTTTGGTGAAGTAAGGAACATGTGAAGTGATAACAGTGTGCTGAATACTTCAATTAAGTTATCATTAAGCAATGGTGGCGGGAAAGACAAACATACCACCATGATCCATCCATCGAAGCTCATCGCACCAACAGCAATGACAACGTAGCTACCGACACTAATAACAAACCGGGCCGTATGTGCACCAAGACAGCCACCAGCATCGGCTTTGGAGCACTCTGCATAGGATGCCATCTTTATTACATTGCTTTCACCTGTAATGCCAGACTTGTCACATTTAACACTGTGTCCTGAGAGGAAGATACCATCACATGAGACAACCTTACCTGGTTCGAGCAGTGCAAAATCACAGACAACCAAGTCCTGTGTATAAACTGAGACTCCGCCTTTGAGTAAATTTGATGGAGATCGCACCTTAGTATCAATGACCTTCTCATTACTGCCGTAGGGGATGCGACACTACTAACGGCCTTTGTATGCCCATGCCCGATGTTCATCCCTGCTGCCCCTGAATGCCATAAGTGTTTCCCATGCCCACTCCCGCAGCGGCGATTGACGGTGACGACGTCCATACCTGAAGTATACAAGAGCGCACTCGGTGCCCTATGGATGCTTGGGCTCGTGCTACGTGGGGTGGACGGCGCAAACTTCGGATTTGATCGGCTCTCCTTGCGCTCACACTCTGCCACAGTTATAAGGCACGATGATTCATGGCTAGTCGTTGATGCAACGCTGCGCTCTATGCTCTGAACAGATGCACCAGATGAACTAGATGAGGGGACAACCACGTTTCTGCGAGCAAGGTTCTTGTTCATCATATTTTTATCCTTCGTCCTGATGCTCATGACAGGCAGGTCATCCGCATGCTTCAGAGCAATCCAAACTCCATCGATGCAGTTTAGTGAGGTTGATATGAACGATTCCGAATGACTTACTCTTTTGGAAGTATTTCTCAACAGTTACCTTCCCCAACTCCTCGCTGTGGGACGTCATCTTCTTTGCAGTCGCAGAACCAAAGCTCTTGATGCTGCTGCGCTTTCGGTACCCAAGATAGTTCATCGTCACCCTCATTTTTCTGAAGAACTTCTGAAGATGCACCACTCCTTGTGACTGACGGAGGAACTCGAGCATCGCATCGCTCAAGTGCCAGGCGACTGAAGATGAAGACCCGACACAATTTCCTCGTTGGAGATGGCGAAGAATGCATCAGCAAACTCCTTATCCTCCTCAATGATCGTCGTACTTGGATCAGGATCGTAGTAGATCTCGACCGCCGCTGTAATGGTATGCAGCGATGTGTATGCAAGTTCTGTTTGCACCGACTTGGCCCTTGTGTTGACGGCAGCAATTTCTGGGTCCAGGTAAACTGTGAGCGACGGAGTCTTGATATTCGCAGCGACGTTATGATTTCTTTAAGACGCGGCACACCGAGCGTGACGCTTTTACTCAAAACACCAGCGTAATAGAAGGCATTTAGCGTCATCTGCGTCGCCGGCTCACCGATCGACTGGGCAGCAAGTGTGCCGCACATCTCGCCCGGATGAGCGACCGACTGGTTGAACTTTGTCTCCACCTCGCCCAAGACCCAGTCAAACGCTTCTCTGTTGAGATGGAACTCCTCTAGGACTGGACGCGCGGTAAAAGTCGCCCGAAGGTGCATGCGGAATGCAACAGAAGCGTTCTCGGCAGCCTCCTTTATTAAAAGATCATCGCCGCGCACAACGATGAGGCGGTCTGCCAGTTGCTGCACCTGCTCAATGATGTAAACCGGCTCCAGATCGCTCGGTTTTCTGCGGTCGATAAGGAAAATCTACGTTGCGTTCTGCACGATGCGGTTCAGGTTGACAGGAAGATAGTGGGCAGCGGAATTGTCACGGCCCGGGAAATGAATTCACGGAGCAATTTATGATTCTCATGAAGACGGTCATATTCCTCATCAAGATTTCGCTGGAGCTCGAGGGATGAGTCATCGATCCCGACTTGCAAAACACCAGGAAGAAACTCGCGATCGTTGATACCGAATGATTTGATCGTTTGCCGTTCGTTTGCCGTTCAATAAAAGCACCGTCCATACCATCCTCGCCATACACGAATTGAATCAGGTCACCCAGTGAGTTTCGTACAGTCCCGTCATAGCAGACAGCCACGTCTTCGAGTGCCCTTACAACTTGAAGTCGACGCTGAATGTAACCAGTCTCGGCCGTCTTGACAGCGGTATCGATCAAACCTTCGCGACCAGCCATAGCGTGGAAGAAAAACTCTTGAGGAGTTAATCCACAAAGATATGAGTTCTCAACAAAACCGCACGCCTCTGGGCTGAAGTCGTCTTTTGTAAAGCGAGGTAGTGTGCGATGCCTGAAGCCAAACGGGATTCGCTTCCCTTCCATGGACTGCTGACCAACACAGACAGACATCAGCGAGATGTTAATGAACGAACCCTTCGAACCCGCGACAACCATCTGTTTGACATTGTTGTCTTCCATCAGGTTCTTCTGTGCGTATTGACTCGTCATCAGCTTCCCCGGCCTCGTCTTCAGCTCGTTGAAAACAAAGCACTTGAGTAGCTTCTGGTACGACACATGGACCTTTACAGGCTGGTTCGGTGGACAGTACTCCAAGTACCAGTTCTTCACCAGTGGTACATCTTGCGTGCGGCGCAAGTGTCCCGAGCGGCGACTGCAAGGCGCCGGTGCCCACCTTACGCTCATGCTCCGTCGCAGTCGTAAGGCGCGATGACGTTCGGCTAGTCATCGACGCAACGCTGCGCGCTACGCTCCGGACAGATGCGCTAGACGAGGTGACAGCTGCATTCCCGCAAGCAAGGTTCTTGTTCAGCACGTTCGTACGAAGCGAATGCGACGTGCTCATGCTATCGCGCTCAGTGGTGTCTTCGACCTCGCCGAGTGTGGGGCGGAGGCCTGCTTGCATAAGCGGCCCACGCACCGTGTTGGAGTTGCTCGTCGTCGGCGTTAGAAGATCTTCGACCGGGACGTTGATCTCTGTAGATTGTTATTAGCAATACCATCGCTGATCTCCTTGATCCCCCAACTTTCCAACGCATCGAAGCCACCCTCGTTCCGGATACTGACCCAGCGCCTTCGCATCCAGTGAAGCAGATCCATACGAGTCTGTTCAACTTGCACACAGATGTGGGAAATGCTTGATAAGAGGGTCTCACTTGGTTCCGCAGGGTACTGACGGAGAAGAATTGCGGAAACGAGAGTCTGCGAAGGAATGAGCACAACAATAAACCCGATTATATTTTAATACTCACCTGATAGAGCATGCCAGCATTCGACTCCGCCATGCCCCTCCGCACAGCCTCCATAACCCACTCAATGCGCTCCCCGTCCTCAAACCGTCCTAGCCCATCATTCTCCATAATCTCAACCCACTCGCGCTCATTCAAACACTTCTCCGCCTCGTTGCAAAGCAGCGCATCCACAAAACCCCCTTGCTGTCATAAACCATTTCTCTCACACCCTCTACCCAGCTTCGCGCACAGAGTTGAGCTTCACTAAGGCCGCATGCGCAGCGAAGAGCAAAGGAAACACATTCTGCAGGAGCGCACGCTTCTTCAGGCCGGTCATCAACCCGTCTTTCGTCTGCTGCGGGAGTGCAGCGAAGTCCGGCGTGCACCAGCCCTATCCGAAAAGACCAACAAGGGCACGCCACTCGCCGCGCTCAAGGTATGTGTTCTGCACGTCTGGACACACGGAAGACACGAGTGTACGCGGTGCGCGATGTGCACACCGGCGGCAGCGAAACCCACCTGTGCCCCAGCGACCTCCAGTGATACGTTCATACTCAGCAAATTCGAGGAAAGCGTGGAAGAGCCCATGGAGCATCTCCTGCACGAGGTGTGCCTGCACCTTGCCATGGAGCGTTTGCAATTGAAGATAGTTCGCGGAGCACAGGGTAGCGACAGCGGTGTCCAAGTCATATGAATGGTTGCTGAAGCTGAGCGTGCCGGTGTATAAGTATCCTAAGGTAAAGTGCAGTGCTGGAGGAGTGAAGGGAGGCGAGGGAAGGCGAAGGGTCGTGAGCTCGCTGGGGGCACAATAGGTGCTGGGCGGAACGAGAAATAGCGCGCTTGGAAACTGGGTAGTGCATGAACATAAACGATAGCTAGCAACTATTAGTCTCAAGGACAGATGGTAGGTTCTGCGCTCGTGCTCACCTTTATATTCCCAAACCTTCGAGTCCGCGTTGCTGCCTTTGTCCATCGTTCGCAATTCCAACACCGACTGCATCCTTGAAACCTCCTAGTTGCGATGGCCTTCTCAATTGTGACTGCGTCTGAGCTTTTGGAGCGGCAGGAGCTGGCGACTGAGAACGAGGTGAAGACACTGCGGATGTGGCTTGAGGAGGGCCCTTGGCCTAAGCAGACTTATGAGGGAGCGAAGCGAGTGTCTTTGCTGCCTCCCGCTGAGCTGGAGATCACATGTTGGCACTGTCGTCAACTCTGCTTTCGACCGATTTTTAATTCAACCAGGTCACTTTATTTTACCAAAAATACATAGACAGATATCAAATTGTCTGAAGTTTTTTTACATGGTTCAAGCTTGCGATTTGGATGGTTGAATAAAATTAAATATGCCAATGAAGAAAGTGAGCACTGTACAGCCACAAAAGCTGTGAGTCGGTCCATAGCCACAGCTCAATTTAGTAGAAAAGGGGTCCAAAATTAACATATGGTATGCCATCAGCTTATAAAAGCTGACAAAAACCCAAATTGGGGACTTTATCTCGGCCCACAACAAAAGACGACTTGAGGTAGTGGGCCATTGGGATGGCAAGCTACGATTACTGTTTTCTGTATCTTTCATTTTATATGAGAAGACTAAAGCTTGAAAGTTATACTAAAACATTATTCTCATTAGTGAATTATTTACTATTCAGTAAACAGTAATCGTAGCTTGCCATCCCAATGGCCCACTACCTCAAGTAGCCGAGATAGCACGAACGCGCCAGTCAGACTTGCTTGAAAAGACCTGCTGTTCATAGTTGGTCGCTGAAAGAGACAAACATCAGAAGATTGACAAACAAGTGACATTCCAATTAAACTTACTGGTGACAGTCTGAATTGCATCACCATGAATGTTCGTGGTTTTGTTGTGAAAAATGTATGTCGTAAGGGCTTGATCAACATACTGACAGTCAAGAAACTTCACGTTTGAACAGTAGTGACTTGTGCCCGAGCTTCCGTGCTTTTCTCGAGCTCAGCCATTTTCTGACGCTGCACAGACGGTGCAGCAATCTCCTGGCCAAGAATAATGTCGCGAATTTCGCTGGCTGTCAGAGAAGCGATGTTCACGCTGTTCCGCTTGCCAAAATCCTTTAAAGAATGGATCAGATGGATACAAAGCAATAGAGCAAGGTACTACAACATACAGCAAGCATGGGATCCTTCAAAGCCACTTCAACCTTAATCCAGTCATCCTCAGACAGCGTTGGCCAGACAAAGCGCGGCTCTGTGATTGTCGACTTCTCAGGGCGTAAGATGATCTTAGCCCTCTCATTGTTTACATGCAAACCACACAGGAGGAGGATGAGACGCGAAAATGCCATGTAACTTGAGATTGACTTCAGCCAATCATCTATAGCGAAATATTAAAAGGTCGTCCTCGTACGAAAAAAAGATAACTCACACCGTAAAGGTTGAAGAGCACCATCTGGGGTTGCATTGCGCACTACGGAACAAGTTGAGCAGCAGGCCAGCCTCTAACGACGGATATACTTACAAGAATGAGGTCGCCAAACTTCCCCATCTTCATACATGCTTGGAACGACAATCGCAGCTCACTTCATTTAATGACAATGTTTGGGAATTCGAGAAGATGGACCTTGAGCGGATCTGGATAAGGATGAACAGCTGAGCGCATTTCTCTACAGCGAAATGGACATGCTTACCCGGCATGCCGTTGCGGATATACATAAGAGGTGCGATGTTTACTTTGGGGGTGTAGAAGATGACCGAAGGGAAACGCGAAGGCATCTTACTGTTCAAGCCGATCTCGACACGGGTCTGAATTTTGTTCTCAGCCTTCACCAAAGCATCAAGCAGCTCGTTCGTGTGGATGACGGCCTCTCGATAGTAAGTCATTAGACCGATGATCGCAGTGTTCCATTTGTTGACAATCTTGGAAAAGTTGGTAGAGCCTGAGCTCATGAGGACCTGGCGGATACGGTTGTTTAACTGTTGAACACCTATGAAATTCTTCAGCGTTACATATTCCATGGAAACTTTAATATTCTTACCTTCGTCGGAGACGCGGAGGAAGGCTTGTGCACTACGCTCCTTCAACTGCTCGTTGGTCAAGTTCCACGCCCCGTCCTTGAGCGACAACTGCTCTCCACTCATCGTCCGAATCTTCGGCAGAATGCACACCTCGAAGCCGCCCATTGAGAAGAGTAACTGAGGGTCGTTTTTGGAGTAGACACTAACAAATGTATCTTCCCATTCAATCGTTGTCAAAGAACGAGGCAGGCTCTGCTTCACGTTCCAGAACACAGCTCGACCTAGATTGACGTCGTGCTTGATCAGGCGCATACGGCAATCCCGCGGCCAACATCTCTTGTTGTTATACACAATAGGATTCGCGTTGAGGTAACATTGTATAAGGTCGCGTGATTCCTCGGCGGTGAAGCGGAATAAAATATACAAACGATCAACATAACGAGAATAGAGACGGACTGAATGGCATGTCTCGGTCGCAGAATCACGGTACTGCAGGGAATTGTTGGGCAGTTGTGGGGGACCTGCCATTTCACTTGCGCATTGCAAGCCCAGGATGAGAAGTTCGAGGACAAGATCATAGTATTGCAAGACAAAGGCAGAGAACTGCAGACCACGGATCATCCCGTATGTGTTCGTATGTGCCATATCTTTGTAGGTGAGAACACAGTTATTATTCGCTGTGATATAGTCCGCAAGACTATGATCGAGAATAAGACGAAGCAGACGGTTGAGAAGGGTCAGGTCAATCTTTTCGTAGACCTTCGAAAGTACGGTCTCCATCATCACTACGCATTCGCCCTCGCTCGTCTCCCAGATATCCATCAAGTTATTCATACCCTGACACCACTTGTACACTAGAATGGGAGGAGGTTCGGTGTCCGCACTTGTCAGCCTCGAAGGATAAGAATTGGTCAAGATATGCGAGCTTGTCATATGTGTCGAAGAACTCGATGCCTGCCTCTTTGAAGGCTCGTTAAACGAGCAAGAGATGCTTGATCCTAGACAGACCAGCACGCGAATCAATTAGCTACACCCTACGACCAATTAGAAAAAGAACATACATTCGTGTGGATTGTCATACACTTGCTCAATGAGAGCAAGCTCCTCACGCTGAGATTCGTTAAGACGACCTTTGACGCTGTACGCGTCATGCTTGTACGAAAGGGGACTGTATGGAAACATCAGTGAGAGTTACTGAAAGACGTAGTTAATTGAATCTTACGGGAATGGGATGGGAGCAAATTTCCGACTCTCAAGCCACTGGTCCGTCGATGTGTAGATCGCAACGGCCTCCTCAGCGCTAATGTAAGGACATCTTTGAGGTAACCATGCTGATGTTCCTGCTTAGCTTTCAAGTACAGTCAAGTAAGACGCCCCAAGTTCTTCTTGACCACAGCCTTGTCGACAGTCGCACCGCGCCTGATACACTCACGATTGTAGTGTGCAACCGAGCACCACCAATCCGCCTTGCTCTTGATGTACCGCAAGGTGGTGTTCTCGATTGCAGTCGGCATGCCCGGGACCTTCCATGGAGCTGTAGAATAAGGCTTAGTACGCAAAGTCCAGATTCAACCAAACGACATACTGTTTGCCTTGCGGCAGCGCCACGCTTCCGTCAAGTGCTGCAAGATAGTCTTCACCTTGTTCTGCTTGATCAACTCCGGTATCATATCAAGAATATCGTGCATCACGGCAGCGCGTAATTACAAGTCATAGTGCAATTCGACACGCTGTTTCGTGACCGTCTTTGCGACCCTCGCTGTTGAGACCCTCGAACTGACGCGCAAGCAAGTTTCCGAGCCAGTGCTCAGGCAGCGGTACAATTCCACGCATGAAGAAGAGCCGCACCCGCCAACCTGGAGCCCCAAACCCACAGCCTGGGCCCTTACCAACAGGTCCCGATAGTAGATCAGATGCTTGAGACCTTTGCACATCCGGACCTGACGCATAAGTTTTTACTGGTAACGATACATGCCGCTGAACGCACCGATATGTGCGAAGATATACTGCAATGCATCCGCCAGTTGGAAGGCATCGACATTGCCAAGCCGGAATTGGACGTGCACATCGACAACGAGCTTCGTGAGGCGAAGAATTTCACGGCACAAATGGAATGCATTTCCAAGCCGAGACTTTTTGCGTTCCTTCGTCGTGAGCGTCTTTACTGGCTTCAGATTCATGTTGTAATCGAGATGAAGGTAATTCAAGTTCTAGAAGGATTGAAAGTCAGAATGATGTAACGCAGCTTTCCCAACGATCATACCTTGCGACGGACGAGCAAGTTCAGCATGTTGTATCCTTGCCTGCACACTTGCAAACCAGCCTCCACCCAGTCCAGCTTTGTGGTCCGGAAAAACTTCACCGCCTTCAACTGACGGAACAGGTTCTTTTTCGTCATCGGCTTCTCCGGCCTCGTCTTCAGCTCGTTGAGAACAAAGCACTTGGGTAGCTTCTGGTACGACATGCGAACCTTTACAGGCTGGTTCGGTGAGCAGTGCTCCAAATACCAATTCTTCACCAATGGTACATCTTGCGCGCGGTGCATGTGTCCCGAGCGGCGACTGTAAGGCGCCGGCGCCCGCCATAATGCAATACCGTCCGCAGTGCTCTCGTTCTCCAAATCCTTATCCGAGAGGAATGGCTCAACTTCATCTGGTAGCTCGAATTCATCCTCGTCCGCGCCGTTGGGTCCGAAGATTTCGTCTTCGTGAGAAATGAGGCACATTCTTTGGTTGAAAACCATGAGAGGAGACAGGGTTACTCCAGCCGCCTCATCCGTCGCCTTCTCGAACACAGGCCGGATGACCTGAATAAGCGTCCGCCCATCCTTCTTGCTCTCTCTCTTGTTTGCCCACGCAATGATCAGGTTTAAGATAGACTCAAACTTCTCCATAGTGAGCTTGTTGAGCAGCGAACGGACCTTCTTGTCCACGATCTCAGGTGAGTCTGCGTCATTCGAGGCCCCACGCCTGGACGCGCTCCCCGCGACCCAGCGATTCGCAGACTGCTCGAGCGGTGCGCCAGGTTCGACGGAGGAAGCAGCATTCGTGTTGAACTGATTGGCAGAGGCGCTGATACGGTTCGACTCGTTGCGTGTTGAGTCGCCACGTTTGTTACGCGTACGCTTGTTGCCCAAAGCGCCCGCACCGCCCTGACTGGAAGAGCGAACAATAGGCGATGGGTGCCCGCCTGCAAATGGAAGGCCACCGGGCCCATCGCTCATCGACGTCGATCGCATGAAGCGCTCTTCACTTGACAGTTTGTTCGGTGCAGAGAAGTTGCCCATCGCAAAGCCTGAACCAGGTTTGCCACCGAAGTCGTTCAAAGCACCGAGGCCAAGCGCAATCGATGCTTGCCTTGAAGCAGTGGAAGATGGCCGGCCCATACTACCAGATACACCTCGGCGTCAAGAGCCACCCCGTCCCATAGAATGCGATTGGTCGGATGATCCGAGACCGATAGCCTCAAGAGGAGGGAGATTGTCCGGCTTTTCGTTGCACACGGACATGAATTGGAGAAGGAAGTCTCGATCGTAGCTAATCGCAGAAATATAGTGTTAGCTTGTTAGTCATGGAAAGAATGCGAAACAATAAATACGAACCGGAACTTGCCATCCTTCGCGTTCGTGTTAAGCTCTGGCTTGGGACTCTTGATACCTTCCGGATACTGGACCTGGTAAACATCTTGGATGTGGCGGGCGGTAGCAAGGGCGGATGGGAGAGGTTGAGGGATGGGTTTGTGAGTTGAGGAGAGGTCGAGCGGTCTAGGGATAGGCCGTCTCTTGGATGTTTCAGGCGACGTAGAAAGTGGGACGTCGGATATAGTTGAGGACGCTTCACTCTCTTTCTTCGACTTGATCACGAGTGCAACAGGCTTTGACTTCTCAGCCTCCGCCTCTGCTTTAGCTTTGGCCTCTTCCTCTGCCTTGTGGAACCGTTGCTTTTCCTCCGCTTCCTTGCGCTGACGCTCTTCCTCTTCTTCCACCTTTTGTACCTGCTCCCCATAATTCGCTTCAACCTTGCTTCTTCCGTCTCTAGCCAAACTGCTGCACGTCATCCATTCATGTCAGATGCAGGAGTAGAAGGCGTCGACGGCATACCACCTTGCTTTCGAAGCCCATTCGGATCAAGCTCATGGCCTGAAGCGTCCCTGATTTTGATCCTGTTTTGACACTGCGACTGCGTCGGCGCGCCCTGGCCAGGGATGAAGGCGTTCGCATTGGTGTTCAAAGCGCACCCGTGCTTGTCCCTGGTGCCTGCAGCGGAGGTGGCGGTTGGCGGGGTGAGGAAACAGGGAGAACATGGGAATGTGCGAGCGGCGTCTGCGGCGGCCCGTTCGTACCGGGCGCCCTCTGCATGTGCCAGCCTTGCGGTGAATACCGCATATAGTGCTCTGCACTGGGGACACCTTGCATCGGCATGCCGGGCATGTAGGGGAACTGCGATATAGTTAGAGCTAAACAAAATATGAGAAAATTAAATTTAACTTACATAGTAACCAGGCCAGCCAGGAACTGGCTGCATCTGCGGCGGCATGCCTTGGACGGGTGCAGGCTGCTGTTGGTGCTGGTGCTGGTGCTGGTGCTGGTGCTGGATGTGCGGTTGATTCTGCGGGGGTGCAAGGCGAGGCAAAGGCATGCTGTTTCCGTTTGCACCAGGCGGTTCGTTGTTGACGGATGGTCTATTTGCCGCGCTGGAAAGACGGTGAGCGAAGGCCATTCCCAACGCCTTGATTTCGCAAAGCTGCGGGTACAAAAGGTTGCGGGTATGGCTGCGGAGGTTGTTGATGTGGGTGGGTGTGAGGATGAATACCGGGGCCAGCTGGTCCAGGAGCATTTTGGGATTGTGCGGGCAGCACAGCAGGAGATGAGGTGTTCGAACGCATTGGCGGCGAAGCCATGCTCTCGGGAGAGGAAGTATTTACAGGTGAAGAGGTTTTTGCGCTGCTTCCGCCGCCACGGAAGAACGCAGAGACATCGACCTTAGGCTTGAGCGGCACTGCGGCAGGCATCGTGTTCGCCGTTGATACTGCAGAAGATGACGGTGCAGCAGATGAGATGGAAGATGCGGATGCCAGAGACGGCTTTGCTGTCGTCGGCATGCTGCTTTGCGTTGCTTCGATTGAGCCGAACAACTGTACAGGCTGCGACTCTGATTTAGCAAGAGGTGGGGCAGGCGCCGGTGAGGAGGACGGGGCAGTCGTTTTATCGTTCACGGAGCCATTTACCGTACCAAAACTAATTGGATTTGCTGCAAATTCGCGTTAGACAGGATGAACAAGGAAAGATGGGGCGTGCATGACGTACCCATCTTGGAAGGCGGAACCTTGGCCCGCTCGCAATCCCGACACCGACTGCATCCTTAAACCTCCCAGTTGCGAAGACCTTCTCGAGTGCATCTGCGTCTGAGCCTGAGGAGTGGCAGAAGCTGGCAACTGAGAGCGAGGTGAAGACACTACGGATGTGGCTTCAGGAGGGCCCTTGGCCTAAGTAGACTTATGAGGGAGCGAAACGAGTGTCTTTGCAGCGAAACAGACTCGTCAACGACCGCACTGAGGTTGGAGATCACATGTTGGCACTGTCGTCAACTTTGCTTTCGACCGATTTTTAATTCAACCAGGCCACTTTATTTTACAAAAAATACATATACAGATAGATAATTGTCTGAAGTTTTTTTACATGGTTCAAGGTTGCGATTTGGATGGTTGAATAAAATTAAATATGCCAATGAAGAAAGTGAGTACTGCACAGCCACAAAAGCTGCCACAGCTCAATTTAGCAGAAATGGGGTCCAAAATTAACATATATGGTATACCATCAGCTTATAAAAGCTGACAAAAACCCAAATTGGGGACTTTATCTCGGCCCACAACAAAAGACGATACTTCGTAAACTCAGTAATCGTAATACTTTGTAAACTCAGTAATCGTAATACTTTGTAAACTCAGTAATCGTAATACTTTGTAAACTCAGTAATCGTAACTTGGTTCGGAATTCCACTAATGCCTTTTCCTTCCTGTTCGGGTCATCGAATGAGGCGTCTAGGCGCTCTTGGAACCTTGTCCAACTGTCGGTGAAGGTCACGATGCCAGCTGTTGTCGATTCCTCCACGTAGTTTTGCGCCCACGTCGCCGCATTGCCACCTTTTAGGTAGGAGAGAGCCACATAGATTTTACTTTCTGACGTGGGGTATCTACTTGGGTTTGCAGAGATGAAAAGGAGGACTTCACGCCTAAAGTCTAGGTAGTCGTTGCCACCTGCAAATTTGCATGGTTGGGTGACATCGATGTTTCGGGTTGGGGGATTGGCTGCAGCGACCGGTGCTGGGTGTTGTTCGCCTGATGGGTGAAAGCGCCTGTGATGATCACTGCAATCTGCTCCATCTGCTGCTGACTGAAACCTCCTGTAGACATTTCTGGTTTGGGCGTCAGTGTAGAGGGTTCAGGGGGAGTTGGGGGCAACAGGTCTCTATTGGTCTCATGGTAGGGTCCTGGAGTCGGTGGTAGGTTGACGGTAGACGTCAACGGTGCAGATGACGATGGGACGGCTGGGGGCCACCTAGCTCTCCTTCCTTCTTCGTTCGTCGAATACCAGCTATGCCGGATCTCACTCCACCAGATGTCGTATGTAACACCACTATTGTTGGTCATGACATAGCTTGGTCGGTCTGGATCCCAATGGGCTGATGCAGGGAGGGCCCATTGCTGTTCGTCAGTGAGATCTATCTTGACGACGGCAGAGGAACAGGGATCAGTTGTGCATTTGATCTGGGGTTACACCAACGTTGAATGGGTTTGTCAGCAAGGTTGATGATGAGGCGGAAAGACATGGCAAAAATAACAATCAACAATGACGTTGACGACTGAACATGTAATGTCACCCACGTCCAGGTCAAGTGGCTCCTCCACCAAAGGGAGATGCGGAGAGCCAGGGTTGGGGAAAGTCGGTTGCAAAGTTTATGTAATACACGAACATCTGAAAATGTCCAGGCAGGGTTGAGGGTTGTCGTTTAGGGGGTTTACACTTCAAGTCTGTCGAGGGGAGCGCTCCTCTAGACTGAGTGAAGGTGAGTTGACAGTGACGACATACGCTGGGGATGAGCCTGGGTGGGGTTCTACTTTTATGTTAGGCAGGAGTCCGGGAGATAGCTCTGTTAGCAGCAGTGAACCAAAAGGGTCACACTTCACACCTGAGTCCAATGGATGAGTGCAACAGATAGATATATAATATACAAGTACACACCTGAGTCCAATGGATGAGTGCAACAGATAGGGACACTCGTACATGGACTCAGCCACTTTGAAGGTAATATTATATAATACAAGAAGTCATGTGATGCTCACGGATGGGCACCCATCTGTGAGCAAGAGCGTGGGAACACAAAAATCACATGATGCTCGCAGATGGGCACCCATCCACGAGCAAGAGTGTGGGAACAAAATAATTAAAGTAAACAAAATACAGAATAAGTGTCAGGATCATACTTCTAATAGGCTCAGACTGGGCAGGCCTCGGTTGACTGTCGTCTGGGACGTGCTATACTTGAGTGGGGGCTTGGACATGCTGTACTCAGGCTAGGTCATCACGGAGGTAAGAGGATTAATACAATGTACTCTACTACAGGAGGGGGATGCAGTCTCACCTAGGTTGTCACGGAGGTAAGAGGAAAAGCAGAACAGGTGTTCAGATGTGATTCCTCTTCCTTATATACAGTGATCACCTCATGAGAACCGGTTGCCCCATTGTCTAAGATTACATAAAGGGAGTGGAATGGAACAAATGAAGGTCATGTGAAAGGAGTGTAGGAAATGATTGAAAAGATGCTTAATTATAATGAAAAGGAGCGATTAAAAGAAAAGAAATGATAGAAGGAAAATAAAAGAAAGGAAAAGTTCGAGTCCTGACAACTTCCTCAAAGTCGATGATCTGAAGATCAGGTAACTGTGACAATGGCTTCATCACATTTGGAGTGAGCATATATAGCGTGCATGTGAATTGTTCCAGTTTCTTCAAGGAAGATAGAAAATCCCATGCATAGTTTTGGGTGGTATCAACGTGATAAATCCTAAATCGCTTAAGATTTGGAACTAAGCCAGCAAACTTCGTCATGCAACCGTCAAAGTCTAGGTGGATAAACTCTGGTTCATCGTCTGTTTTGTACTCTGGACCAGATTCGGTATGGAATTTCCACAAGGGACGGAAGTCAAAGGAAACCTCCTCCAGATTCCTTGCCTTGATGAAGGCTATGCAAGGATCCAAATCCTCTCGGGTTAGAAGTATGACTTCAAAATGGTGGAGTTTGTTCATAACGTCGTAAGACAGCTTCGATCCCATTTTTGAGATGACATCTGACGACAGCCTTGATTTCCTGAAATCGATTTTCAGACTCCTCACTCGGCAGATATATTTACAAAAGAGGTTTGCATCATCATTCGTGATCACTCTCTCGAATATCAACCATTCTGGATACTAAAATTAAAGGGAAGTCATTATATATGATGCTCTTAGTGTATGATCATACCTCTTTCGACTGGACCAAGCATCCTAGGAGGGCCACTAAAGGCAATGCATCATCCAACTCTTCCCAAAGGGTGTCTAAAACGACACGACACCATTCTTTGCACACAAACAAGCATTGATATAGTGCGTTCTTGCTGTGTAGCGAGCAAATGATAAGACCAAAGACAGAAAAGACAGAAAAGACACGATGCATCTTCAAGCCAAGATTGATGTCTGAAAACTACACTGCATCGAGATTACAATATTAATAAGACTCGAAGTGGGTTGCAACTCCGACTCAATTGTCGTACATGTGACTAACATATTTTTAAGGGCTTTGATATCGACACTCCAATAAAACCTCGTGCTTGAATGAAGCATGTAAAAAAAGTTCAGAAAATACTCTATCTGTTTATATAATTTTGGTGAAGTAAGGAACATGTGAAGTGATAACAGTGTGCTGAATACTTCAATTAAGTTATCATTAAGCAATGGTGGCGGGAAAGACAAACATACCACCATGATCCATCCATCGAAGTTCATCGCACCAACAGCAATGACAACGTAGCTACCGACACTTATAACAAAACGGGCCGTATGTGCACCAAGACAGCCACCAGCATCGGCTTTGGAGCACTCTGCATAGGATGCCATCTTTATTACATTGCTTTCACCTGTAATGCCAGACTTGTCGCATTTAACACTGTGTCCTGAGAGGAAGATACCATCACATGAGACAACCTTACCTGGTTTGAGCAGTGCAAAATCACAGACAACCAAGTCCTGTGTATAAACTGAGACTCCGCCTTTGAGTAAATTTGATGGAGATCGCACCTTAGTATTGATGACCTTCTCATTACTGCCGTAGGGGATGCGACACTACTAACGGCCTTTGTATGCCCATGCCCGATGTTCATCCCTGCTGCCCCTGAACGCCATAAGTGTTTCCCATGCCCACTCCCGCAGCGGCGATTGACGGTGACGACGTCCATACCTGAAGTATATGAGAGCGCACTCGGTGCCCTATGGATGCTTGGGCTCGTGCTACGTGGGGTGGACGGCGCAATCTTCGGATTTGATCAGCTCTCCTTGCGCTCACACTCTGCCACAGTTGTAAGGCACGATGATTCATGGCTAGTCGTTGATGCAACGCTGCGCTCTATGCTCTGAACAGATGCACCAGATGAACTAGATGAGGGGACAACCACGTTTCTGCGAGCAAGGTTCTTGCTCATCATATTTTTATCCTTCGTCCTGATGCTCATGACAGGCAGGTCATCCGCATGCTTCAGAGCAATCTGAACTCCATCGATGCAGTTGAGTGAGGTTGATATGAACGATTCCGAATGACTTACTCTTTTGGAAGTATTTCTCAATGGTTACCTTCCCCAACTCCTCGCTGTGGGACGTCATCTTCTTTGCAGTCGCAGAACCAAAGCTCTTGATGCTGCTGCGCTTTTGGTACCCAAGATAGTTCGTCGTCACCCTCATTTTTCCGAAGAACTTCTGAAGATGCACCGCTCCTTGTGACTGATGGAGGAACTCAAGCATCGCATCGCTCAAGTGCCAGGCGACTGAAGATGAAGACCCGACACAATTTCCTCGTTGGAGATGGCGAAGAATGCATCAGCAAACTCCTTATCCTCCTCAATGATCGTCGTACTTGGATCAGGATCGTAGTAGATCTCGACCGCCGCTGTAACGGTACGCAGCGATGTGTACGCAAGTTCTGTTTGCACTGACTTGGCCCTTGTGTTGACGGCAGCAATTTCTGGGTCCAGGTAAACTGTGAGCGACGGAGTCTTGATATTCGCAGCGACGTTATGATTTCTTTAAGACGCGGCACACCGAGCGTGATGCTTTTACTCGAAACACCAGCGTAATAGAAGGCATTTAGCGTCATCTGCGTCGCCGGCTCACCGATCGACTGGGCAGCAAGTGTGCCGCACATCTCGCCCGGATGAGCGACCGACTGGTTGAACTTTGTCTCCACCTCGCCCAAGACCCAGTCAAACGCTTCTCTGTTGAGATGGAACTCCTCTAGGACTGGACGCGCGGTAAAAGTCGCCCGAAGGTGCATGCGGAATGCAACAGAAGCGTTCTCAGCAGCCTCCTTTATTAAAAGATCATCGTCGCGCACAACGATGGGGCGGTCTGCCAGTTGCTGCACCTGCTCAATGATGTAAACCGGCTCCAGATCGCTCGGTTTTCTGCGGTCGATATGGAAAATCTACGTTGCGTTCTGCACGATGCCGTTCAGGTTGACAGGAAGATAGTGGGCAGCGGAATTGTCACGGCCCGGGAAATGAATTCACGGAGCAATTTATGATTCTCATGAAGACGGTCATATTCCTCATCAAGATTTCGCTGGAGCTCGAGGGATGAGTCATCGATACCGACTTGCAAAACACCAGGAAGAAACTCGCGATCGTTGATACCGAATGATTTGATCGTTTGCCGTTCGTTTGCCGTTCAATAAAAGCACCGTCCATACCATCCTCGCCATACACGAATTGAATCAGGTCACCCAGCGAGTTTCGTACAGTCCCGTCATAGCAGACAGCCACGTCTTCGAGTGCCCTTACAACTTGAAGTCGACGCTGAATGTAACCAGTCTCGGCCGTCTTGACAGCGGTATCGATCAAACCTTCGCGACCAGCCATAGCGTGGAAGAAAAACTCTTGAGGAGTTAATCCACGAAGATACGAGTTCTCAACAAAACCGCACGCCTCTGGGCTGAAGTCGTCTTTCGTAAAGCGAGGTAGTGTGCGATGTCTGAAGCCAAACGGGATTCGCATCCCTTCCATGGACTGCTGACCAACACAGACAGACATCAGCGAGATGTTAATGAACGAACCCTTCAAACCCGCGACAACCATCTGTTTGACATTGTTGTCTTCCATCAGGTTCTTCTGTGCGTATTGACTCGTCATCGGCTTCTCTGGCCTTGTCTTCAGCTCGTTGAAAACAAAGCACTTGAGTAGCTTCTGGTACGACACATGGACCTTTACAGGCTGGTTCGGTGGACAGTACTCCAAGTACCGGTTCTTCACCAGTGGTACATCTTGCGTGCGGCGCAAGTGTCCCGAGCGGCGACCGCAAGGCGCCGGCGCCCATAAGGCAATACTGTACGCAGTGCTCTCGTTCTCCAAAGCCTTATCCGAGAGGAATGGTTCGACCTCATCTGGTAGCTCGAATTCATCCTCGTCCGTCCGTCAGCAACGGACGGTCTATTCGCCGCGCCATTGGGCATGGCGCGTTGAAAAGACGGTGAGCGAGGGCTATTCCCAACGCCTTGATTTCGCAAAGTTGTGAGTACAAAGGGTTGCAGGTACGGCTGCGGAGGTTGTTGATGTGGGTGGGCGTGAGGATGAGGACCGGGACCAGCTGGTCTGGGCGTGTTTTGGGATTGTGCGAGCGGCACAGCGGGAGATAAGGTGTTCGAGCACATTTGCAGTGAGGCCATGCTCTCGGGAAAGGAAGTATTTACAGGTGAAGAGGGTTTTGCGCTGCTTCTGCCACCACGGAAGAATGCAGAGACATCGACCTTAGGCTTGAGCGGCACTGTAGCGGGCGTCATGTTCGCCGTTGATGCTGCAGAATCTGAATTTTGTTCTCAGCCTTCACCAAAGCATCAAGCAGCTCGTCCATGTGGATGACGGCCTCTCGATAGTAAGTCATCAGATCGATGATCGCAGTGTTCCATTTGTTGACAATCTTGGAAAAGGCGGTAGAGCCTGAGCTCATGAGGACCTGGCGGATACGGTTGTTAAACTGTTGAACACCTATGAAATTCTTCAGCGTTACATATTCCATGGAAGCTTTAATATTCTCACCTTCATCGGAGACGCGGAGGAAGGCTTGCGTAGTACACTCCTTCGACTGCTCGTTGGTCAAGTTTCACACCCCGTCCTTGAGTGACAACTCCTCTCCACTCATCGTCCGGATCTTCGGCAGAATGCACACCTCGAAGCCGCTCATCGAGAAGAGTAGCTGAGGGTTGTTTTAGAGTAGACACTAACAAACGTATCTTCCCATTCAATCGTCGTCAAAGAACGACGCAGGCTCTGCTTCACGTTCCAGAACACAGCTCGACCTAGATTGACGTCGTGCTTGATCAAGCGCATACGGCAATCCCGCGGCCAACATCTTTCGTTGTTATACCCAATAACGTTGTTGTTTGTCGGATCTGGATTCTCGCTGAGGTAACGTTGTATAAGGTCGCGTGATTCCTCGGCGGCGAAGCGAAATAAAATATGCAAACGATCAACACAACGAGAATAGAGACGGACTGGATGGCGTGTCTCGGTGTCAGAATCACCGTACTGCAGGAAATTGTCGGGCAGTCGTGGGGGACCCGCCATTTCACTTGCACGTTGCAGTTTAATCTTTTCGTAGACCTTCAAAAGTACGGTCTCCATCATCACTACGCATTCGCCCTCGCTCGACTCCCAGATGTCCGTCAAGTTATTGATACCCTGGCACCACTTGTACACCAGAAGGGGAGGAGGTTCGGTGTCCGCACTTGTCAGCCTCAAAGAATAAGAACTGGTCAAAATATGTGTCTGTAATCTTCTCAACGGGTTCGATGTCGTAGCAAGGGATGAGCTTGTCATATGTGTCGAAGAACTCAATGCTTGCCTCTTTGAAGGCTCGCTGAGTGAGCAAGAGACGCTTGATCCTAGACAAACCTGCATGCGAATCAATTAGCTACACCCTACGATCAATTAGAAAAGGAACATACGTTCGTGTGGATTGTCATACGCCTGCTCAATGAGAGCAAGCTCCTCACGCTGAGATTGGTTAAGACGACCTTTGACGCTGTATGCCTCTTTCAACTTCTCGAGAGCCAACACGAGCAACTTCGTGTCATGCTTGTACGAAGGGGAACTGTATGGAAACATCAGTGAGAGCTACTGAAAGACGTATTTAATTGAATCTTACGGGAATGGGATGGGAGCAAATTTCCGACTCTCAAGCCAGTGGACCATCGATGTGTAGATCGCAACAGCCTCCTCAGCACTAATGTAAGGACCATCTTTGAGGTAAGCATGCCGACGCTCCTGCTCAGCTTTCAAGTACAGTCGAGTAAGACGCCCCAAGTTCTTCTTGACCACAGCCTTGTCGACAGTCGCACCGCGCCTGACACGCTCGCGAATGTAGTGCGCAACCGAGCACCGCCAGTCCGCCTTGCTCTTGATGTACCGCAAGGTGGTGTTCTCGATTGCAGTTGGCATTCCGGGACCTTCCATGGAACTGTAGAATAAGGCTTAGTACGCAAAGTCCAGATTCAACCAAACGACGTACTGTTTGCTTTTCCAGCAGTGCCACGCTTCCGACAAGTCCTGCAAGATAGTCTCCGCCTTGTTCTGCTTGATCGACTCCGGCATCATATCAAGAATACAGTGCATCACGGCAGTGCGTAATTCCAAGTCATAGTGCGATTCGACACGCTGCTTCGTGACCGTCTTTGCGATGCCCTTGCTGTTGCGACCCTCGAACTGACACACAAGCAAGTTTCCGAGCCAGTTCTCAAGCAGTAGTACAATTCCACGCATGAAGAAGAGCCACCCTCGCCAACCTGGAGCCCCAAACCCACAGCCTGGGCCCTTACCAACAGGTCCCGCATTGAAGCAATAATAGATCAGATGCTTGTGATCTTTGCACATCCGCATCCGGACCTGACGCATAAGCTTGTACTTGTAATGGTACATGTCGGTGAGCGCGCCGATGTGTGCGAAGATATACTGCAATGCATCCGCCAGTTGGAAGGCATCGACATTGCCAAGCCGGAATTGGACGTGCGCATCGACAACGAGCTTTGTGAGGCGAAGAATTTCACGGCACATATAGAATGCATTTCCAAAGCGAGACTTTTTGCGTTCCTTCGTCGTAAGCGTCTTCACCGGCTTCAGATTCATGTTGTAATCAAGATGAGGGTAATTCAAGTTCTAGAAGGATTGGAAGTCAGAATGATGTAACGCAGCTTTCCCAAGGATCATACCTTGCGATGGATGAGCGGCATGCAAGAGGAGCGTTCTCGGCAGCCTCCCTTATTAAAAGATCATCGCCGCGCACAACGACGAGGCGGTCTGCCAGTTGCTGCACCTGCTCAATGATGTAAACCGGCTCCAGATCGCTCGGTTTTCTGCGGTCGATATGGAAAGTCTGCGTTGCGTTCTGCACGATACGGTTCAGGTTGACAAGAAGATAGTGGGCAGTGGAATTGTCGCGGCCCGGGAAAATGATTTCACGGAGCAATTTACGATCCTCATGAAGACGGTCATATTCCTCGTCAAGTTTTTGCTGGAGCTCGAGGGATGAGTCATCGATACTGACTTGCAAAGCACCAGTGAGAAAAAGTGACGTCGACCCGATAGCAATGTTCGAACTCGCGATCATTGCTACCGAACGTTTTTGATCGTTTGCCGTTCGATAAGAGCACCGTCCATACCATCCTCGCCATACACGAAATGGATCAGGTCACCCAGTGAGTTTCGTACAGTCCCATCGTAGCAGACAGCCACGTCTTCGAGTGCCTTTACAAGTCGACGCTGAATGTAACCAGTCTCGTCCGTCTTGACAGCGCGCCTCTGGGCTGAAATCATCCTTCGTAAAGTGAGGTAGTGTGCGATGTCTGAAGCCGAACGGGAGTCGCTTCCCTTCAACGGACTGCTGACCAACACAGACGGACATCTGCGAGATGTTAATGAACGAACCCTTCGAACCCACGACAACCATCTCTTTGACACCGGAGTGGTCACGCGCCAAGTTGAGCTCGCCTTCGACTCAACTCTCGAACGACTCGCGAATAGTCATTCTCGGTGCAGCGTTCAGACGGTCGTTAGATGCATCTTCAATGGCCTGCACGACATTCTGCTTTCGCATCTTGATCTGCTCCATGATGTACGCCATTGTCTTCTTATCCGCGACCGTATCACCAATGCCTATACTGAATCCATTGTGGAACAGCCAGTAATTAACAATCTGCTGGAGACCACTGAACAGCGTATGAGTCGCTTCGGGACCTTTTTCGTGGAAGACGACGTGGATAAGACCGCCTTGCGACGCTCCAACCGTCTTTTTCTCCACGATACCAAAGACGATCTCGCCATTTTCAATGATCATGCCATCGTCGAAAACGGGGCTCGAAAATTTCGGATCAGGCGAGCGATATGCGTTTATTCCGCGAGGAATCGTCATGCTAAGAATCTGTTTGCCCGTCCATAATGGCTTCGGCTTCAAGATCGCCGGCGTTGGAATCGTGCCGTCCCAGTCCGGCACCCAGAGCAGGGTATTTTGCACCTGCACCCAGTCGAGGAAGCTATCCCGCAGAGTGAATTTCCGGACACCGCACAACGTGTCCTGTACGATGCCCATAACAGGTTTGTTCACCTGCGGCGAGATGATCTGCTTTGCAACCTATGCAATTTGACTGAATTCGGCTCTCGTCTCTTCGCTCTGAGGAATGCTAGACGGAGCTGAGAAAGAGATGTAAAGCTAATCTTAAAAGTGACATACTGCTTGTTCATCTCATCGCCATCGAAATCGGCATCATACGGTGGAGTGACGGAAAGATTTAGACGAAAGGCTAGAATACACTAATCAACGACCATACATTGAGTTAAAGGTGGATAAACACGTACTAGAGTAAAGCATAAGTCGCACGCGATGCCTCGCCGGAGAAGGCTTCTTCTCATCAACTGCAGGGGACTTCTTCGTCGCTGTCTTGTTCCCTTCAGCTGTTGCCACAGATGCAGCTGATCGAATTGAATTCGCCGACGGTGACTTTCGAATGACGGGCGTCTTGTTCGCCGTTGTTTTCGTAGATACTGTAGTAATGGGCGACACCTTCCGTGTGCGCGATGCCGCGCTTACCGTACTAATTGGTGCCGCACTCGTTTCAGAGACGCGATGCGGCCGTCCTTTCAGTAGCGCAGGCGCCGACATTTTAGGCGATCTTGAGGTTCCGGTGCTGCGCATCGAGGTCATTGACGTGGTCGAGACTTTCCTCGACCGAGTAACAGAGTCGCGTGGGTCATGTTCTCGCGACGCGTCTTGAATGTAGACTCGCGTGTTGAAGCCCCGCTCCTGCTGCTGGACATTGACACATTCGAGAGCGAGGATGTCGGTCGCGAGGGCGGATGAGGTGGACAAAGAGTACCTTGCTGGCCTGCAGTGGCGGCATTTCTGTGGATAGTCGATGCATGTGAACGAGTAGATGAAACAGAGGCGGCGACAGACTTGGGTCTTTGCAAGGAGACGATGTTCGGTAGTTTTACACTCGTGACACCTGCGTCTTTCCCAGTTGTGCGCGGAGAACGAGAAGCTACACCGGGCCGTCGAGAAACCACGGAAGATGATGCGGTAGAGCGCGCAAGGGACGAGGTCGAGCCCTTTAGTCGCGGGCTTTCTTGTTCGTGACCCTCCCCATCCACGTCCATACCTGAAGTACACGAGAGCGCACTCGGTGCCCTATGGACGCTTGGACTCGTGCTACGCGGGGTGGACGGCGCAAACTTCGAGTCTGGCCGGCTCTTCTTACGCTCACGCTCCGTTGCAGTCGTAAGGCGCGATGACGTTCGGCTAGTCGTCGACGCAACGCTGCGCGCTACGCTCCGGACAGATGCGCTAGACGAGGTGACAGCCGCATTCATGCGAGCAAGGTTCTTGTTCAGCACGCTCGTACGAAGCGAATGCGACGTGCTCATGCTATCGCGCTCAGTAGTGTCTTCAACCCTGATGCCGCAGAAGACGACAATGCAGCAGATAAGATGGAAGATGCAGATGCCAGAGACGGCTTTGCTGTCATCGGCATGCTGCTTTGCGTTGCTTCGATGGAGCCGAACAACTGTACAGGCCGCGACTCCGATTTAGCAAGAGGTGGGGAAGGCGCCGGCGAGGAGGAGAACGAGAAATAGCGCGAGCATAAACGATAGCTAGCATTTGTTAGTCTCAAGGACAGGTGGTAGGTTCTGTGCTCGTGCTCACCTTTATGTCCCCAAACCTCCGAGTCCGCGTTGCTGCCTTCGTCCATCGCGTCCTCATCCAGTAGATCCCAGACGACATCTGGGAAGCGATCTTTCATGCGATGAAAGAGCGATTGGAGGTCCTCTTGCCATGCTGTCGTCGACCTCTTTGTTGCCTCGAGCAAGTGTCTTTGCTGCAGCAAAACAGACTCGTCGACGACCGCAAGGGTGGAGATCACATGTTGGCACTGTCGTCAACTCTGCTTTCGACCGATTTTTAATTCAACCAGGCCATTTTATTTTACAAAAAATACATAGACAGACAGAGAATTGTCTGAAGTTTTTTTACATGGTTCAAACTTGCGATTTGGATGGTTGAATAAAATTAAATATGTTGATAAAGAAAGTGAGCACTGTACAGCCACAAAAGCAGTGAACGACTTCATCGCCACCGCTCAATTAGCAGAAAAGGGGTCCAAAATTACAGCCTTTTTCATAAGTCCTGCGACACGTGCATGTCACGTGAAATGAGCCGCGTCAGAGCCAAAGTGTCGAAAAATTAGAATGAATGCCTATTTTCTCTGTGAATTCTGCACAGTACCTGCTCATTAAGTACTCAAACAAAAGGCACGGTTCTCAGGAGAAGAAATATGTAAAATAGGGAGCAATAAATTGACTGTGTAGGTGGGTGGAGATCAAACAAGTGCAGCTGGTCTGTTCTCTCACCCATTTCCACCGAGATTCAAAACTTATAGCTCCCCTAAATCTACCTATAAAATTCTTTCCTGTGTCTGTAAATTAAGTATATGACTATACCAACATCTCCTGAAAGTTTGAAGCCAATCCATTCAGTATTCATGGTGCAGCAGCAAGATTTGTGTTCCACTTCAAGCTCTTTCCACCCTCCTTTTCTCACAACAGGTCTTGCAGAACAGAACACAAATCTTGCTGCTGCACCATGAATACTGAATGGATTGGCTTCAAACTTGCAGGAGATGTTGGTATAGTCATATACTTAATTTACAGACATAGGAAAGAATTTTACAGGTAGATTTAGGGGAGCTATAAGTTTTGAATCTCGGTGGAAATGGGTGAGAGAACAGACCAGCTGCACTTGTTTGATCTCCACCCACCTACACAGTCAATTTATTGCTCCCTATTTTACATATTTCTTCTCCTGAGAACCGTGCCTTTTTTTTTGAGTACTTAATGAGCAGGTACTGTGCAGAATTCACAGAGAAAATAGGCATTCATTCTAATTTTTCAACACTTTGGCTCTGACACAGCTCACTTCACGTGACATGCATGTGTCGCAGGACTTATGAAAAAGGCTGTAACTGCTGTGCTTGATTGAAGACAGGTGACATCATGATTACAGCACAGAAGATATGACAATATAGGTGTAAAAGTATTAATCCATGGCTCAGTCTTCTTGAATTTTACTGCACCAGTATTTAAATCAGCTTTAGTTTCTTCACTGATCTTCACTGAGCTCTCTTGGAAAACGAGCTTTACATGTCTTGTGTTTATCATTATCAATACACTTTCCTCTCCTGCATCTATGAGTATTTGATTTTAATAAAATATCATCAACCATATACTTAAATTTATCCCACCAATTTGAATTCTGAGTACAAGCAGAACAGACTTGACAATTCTTATTGTAGTTTTGAGGTACAGGTTCAGGTAAAACTTGAGTAGGATCACAATAGAAAGTATCTTGAGAAGCTTGCTGAACAGTCTCTATTATTTCATCTTTTGTGCCTGTTAAGAAATCACCTGTATGACATGACTCAAGATATGCAATAAGTTCTTTCTGAAACTCAGACTGTTCTGTCATTCTGTCTCTAATTTCTCTAAGACTTGGTGAGCCTTTAATCCAGAGTAGAAGATGTAAATGAAGTGGCAAACATCCTTGCTGTTCAACAGTGCCATAGTATGCTGCTGTCTTTCCATATAAACCATCATGATCAGTATCTAAACCCAGTATATGTTTTATAAATAGACTAACTACCATATGAAAGAAGCGACTGCCAGCAACAGGATTATTAGCTATAAGTCTCATTCTCTCATCATCTGTCTTTATCTCAGGCTTGAACTCTTCAGTTGTATCAGCAAAATATAAACAGATAGGATGCTTTATATCTGCAGGTGACAATGTAATGAACCAGTTTGGTGCACCTTCTTGATACATTAGAGACCAAGTTTCATTCCTCATATGTCTTTTGGATGTCAAAGACCCATCTACTTTATATGCAGCATGATCAAGATTGTTAAGTAACTCAAAACACTCTTTTTCCTCTTCTGACTCAGGTGTGACATGTTCTCCTGCACTTAATCTTGCAGAAAGCTGCTGTAGAGTATGTATATCAATTTTCAAAACTTTGTCAACAATATTCTGAAAGTTTTTTCTCTTAGTCATTAAGAAACCTCCAGTGGTAGCTTGCTTAATTTGTTCTTGATTAAATGCAGCTAGGACAAAGTGTTGATCAAGCTGAAACCTTTTATCATGATACATAAGAAGCCATTTCTTCCACTGAGCTGCAGAAACCATCTTTATCTTGCCTCTAGTATTGCAAACACTACCTAGGCCATAAGGAAATAACCATGGAAACATCTTAGGATAGAGTTGTGGGTTGTTGTATATACTCTGTGGATTCTCAGACCTTCCAACAGCCATTACACTCTTAGTGTTTCCTTGAATAAGTGCTTGTAAAGAAAGAGCTGCTAGTTCCTTTGATTTTTTGCCTGTAATATCTTCACTAGTGATTTCATGTACAATAAATGGACACTCTCCAGAAGTTACTTGAGGTAGTGGGCCATTGGGATGGCAAGCTATGATTACTGTTTTCTGTGTCTTTCATTTTATATGAGAGGACTAAAGCTTGCAAATTATACTAAAATATTATTCTCATTAGTGAATTATTTAGTATTCAGTAAACAGTAATCATAGCTTGCCATCCTAATGGCCCACTACCTCAAGTACTAACTAAAAAACCAGCAGCATTCAAAAACTGATTAAAAATTTCTCCAAAAGGTGCAATTCGAGAATCCAGAGTGATATGATTGAGTAGACAAGAGAGGAATATGAACATGCCAACAAGTGATTTCAGTGATAAGGGCATCTGTCCAGAGCAAGGAGTGACAAAAAATGGGAGTAGGGTAAAAGAAAGAAAGAAAGAAAAAGAAAAAGGGCAGGAATCCGAACTTAAATATGTTCCAAGATTCACAAGCCCGAACCGACAGCATCTACAACATACAGCACCTGCTGTGGCCTCACAAAGAGACCTCGATACTCTGCGTTCGACATGTCCGACACTGACGGCGAACTGCTACGGAAACACTTCTTGCGGTCAACGCTGAGCTGCTCCCCCTCGCGCTTCGTGCCCTTCCAGCCACTAATAACACTAGTTCCACAGTTATTCGTCAAATCAACGCATTGCCGGCTGGTCATGCATTCGTCGTCACCCCATTCCGATGCCAAAGTAGCGCACGCCACCCCATGAGCCGTCATTCCACTGGCGGCCCTCAAGCTGATCGTCTGCCCAAGCATCACCCACGGGCATCTCGACACCGACCCATGGCCCGCTCTCACCCTCAACCTCGCCGATATAATGGGCAAACGCACGGAACCGCTTCTGCCTTGAAGAAGTAATGATACATGGAATGCCGATGTCCAATGTAGCGCCACGGGGTTGCAGCATGTCCGTCTCCCCCGCAGGCACTCGATTGAGGGTAATGGTGTCATTCGATTCCTTGTGCCGCAATGTAGCGAGAGTTGTATTTGATCCGTTGTCGCTCGATCGCAGAGATCTGTCGTCTGCGATGATGGCATCCATCCGCCCTTTCCCCTTCCCCTCCCCTTTAATCGTCAATGTACTGCCTGTATTGGGAGGATCTTCAGGGTCAATATTTTCCTTAGATGGCATTTTCGGCAATGGCCAAGCTTTCCGCGATACGGCCAGCAACGTAGTTCATCGTAAGTTTCCTGTCAAGCATCTTCAAGCGATCGAGCTCAAGATGAAGTAGCCATGGCGACTGAAGATGAGGACCCGACTCAATTTCCTCGTCGGAGATGGAGAAGAATGCATCAACAAACTCCTTATCATCCTCAATGATCGTCGTACTTGAATCAGGATCGTAGTAGATCTCGACCGTCGCTGTAACGGTACGCAGCGATGTGTGCACAAGTTCTGTTTGCACCGACTTGGCCCTCGTGTCGACAGCAGCAATTTCTGGGTCCAGGTACACGGAGTCTTGATATTCACGGCGATGTTGATGATTTCTTTAAGACGCGGCACACCGAGCGTGACGTTTTTACTCGAAACACCAGCGTCATGGAAGGTATTTAGTGTCATCTGCGTCGCCGGCTCACCAATCGACTGGGCAGCAAGTGTGCCGCACATCTCGCCCGGATGAGCGACCGACTGGTTGAACTTTGTCTCCACCTCGCCCAAGACCCAGTCAAACGCTTCTCTGTTGAGATGGAACTCCTCTAGGACTGGACACGCGGCAAAAGTCGCCCGAAGGAGCATGCGGAATGCAACAGAAGCGTTCTCGGCAGCTTCCTTTATTAAAAGATCGTCGCCGCGCACAACGATGAGGCGGTCTGCGAGCTGCTGCACCTGCTCAATGATGTAAACCGGCTCCAGATCGCTCGGTTTTCTGTGGTCGATATAGAAAATCTGCGTTGCGTTCTGCACGATGCGGTTCAGGTTGACAGGAAGATAGTGGGCAGCGGAATTGTCACGGCCCGGGAAAATGAATTCATGTAGCAAGTTACGATCCTCATGAAGACGGTCGTATTCCTCATCGAGTTTTTGCCGGAGCTCGAGGGATGAGTCGTCGATACCGATTTGCAAAACACCAGGAAGGAATCCACCCTTTGGGTCAGTGACGTCGACCCGATAGCGATGTTCGAACTCACGATCACTGATACCGAACGTTTTGATCGTTTGCCGTTCAATAAAAGCACCGTCCAGTGAGTTTCGTACAGTCCCGTCGTAGCAGACAGCCACGTCTTCGAGTGCCTTTACAAGTCGACGCTGAATGTAACCAGTCTCGGCCATCTTGACAGCGGTATCGATCAAACCTTCGCGACCAGCCATAGCGTGGAAGAAAAACTCTTGTGGAGTTAATCCACGAAGATACGAGTTCTCAACGAAACCGCGCGCCTCTGGGCCGAAGTCATCCTCCGTAAAGTGAGGTAGAGTGCGATGCCCGAAGCCAAACGGGATTCACTTCCCTTCAACGGCCAACATCTCTCGTTGTTATACCCAATAATGTTGTTGTTTGTTGGATCCGGATTCGCGTTGAGGTAACGTTGTATAAGGTCGCGTGATTCCTCGGCGGTGAAGCGGAATAAAATATGCAAACGTTCAACATAACGAAAATAGAGACGGACTGGATGGCGTGTCTCGGTCGCAGAATCACGGTACTGCAGGAAATTGTTGGGCAGTTGTGGGGGACCCGCCATTTCACTTGCGCGTTGCAAGCCGAGGATGAGAAGATCGAGGACAAGACCATAATATTGGAAGACAAAGGCAGAGAACTGCAGACCGCGGATCATCCCGTATGTGTTCGTATGTGCCATATCTTTGTAGGTGAAAACACAGTTATTATTCGCTGTGATATAGTCCGCAAGATTATGGTCGAGAATAAGACGAAGCAAACGGTTGAGAAGGGTCAAGTCAATCTTTTCGTAGACCTTCGACAGTACGGTCTCCATCATCACTACGCATTCGCCCTCGCTTGTCTCCCAGATGTCCGTCAAGTTATTGATACCCGTCAAGTTATTGATACCCTGACAACACTTGTACACCAGAAGGGGAGGAGGTTCAATGTCCGCAGGCTTGATCCATGCCGGGAATAACCCGCGCCTGTCAGCCTCAAAGAATAAGAACTGGTCAAGATATGTGTCTGTAATCTTCTCAACGGGTTCGATGTCGTAGCAGGGGATGAGCTTGCCATATGTGTCGAAGAACTCAATGCCTGCCTCTCTGAAGGCTCGCCGAGCGAGCAAGAGGCGCTTGATCCTAGACAGACCTGCACGCGAATCGATTAGCTACACCCTACGACCAATTAGAAAAAAAACATACATTCGCGTGGATTGTCATACGCCTGCTCAATGAGAGCAAGCTCCCCACGCTGAGATTCGTTAAGACGACCTTTGACGCTGTGCGCGTCATGCTTGTACGAAAGGGGACTGTATGGAAACATCAGTGAGAGCTATTGAAAGGCGTAGTTATTTGGATCTTACGGGAATTGGATGGGAGCACCGCGCGCGGCGTAAGCTCCTCACGGCCATGTACGTGCGGATCGTGGTGATGATGGTGTTCGCGCGGTAGGTTGATGTTCCGTGTGTTCAACGTGAGAGTATTTGTGCGTGTGCGCGGCGTCGCATCGATAGCACCGGGAGCACCTGGCGGGGCACCCATAGCGAGGTAATTGTTTACGTTTTGATCGAGTGCAACAATCCCATCTACGACGTCATCGTCCGCTGCATTCGTCTCGATAATGATATGTGCATCCAAATCGACATCGAGCGCATCAGATGTACCCGCGACACCTACATCGGCTGCACCGGTCGCCGCCGGTCAGGGAGAGTCTGCAACGATTCCGACGGTCCGACGTCCGTGGGGAAGTGAAGGAGGCGGGAGCAAGTCTTCGTCCATGTCCTGGTCGTGTGATGTCGTCGTCTCCATCTCGACATCACCATCCGCATCCGGCTCGCCATCATCCTCCGTCTCTGTGTCAGGCCTCGAAGTTGATGTCGAGGGCGTTGCCGCTTCTGCCACCATCCGGCGCGAATTGTTAGAGAGCGCGCCATCGACGCACCCGCAGTTGCCTGCTCGCATGCATTCGGCTGTGTGTCCCAGACTCGGCGCGCCACGACTTGCCAGATCTGTCACGCCCTGGTACAATGACCGTACTTGTTGGGGTACCTGAGCCAGACCGCGTCGCACTCGCAGACGTGTCAGTCGAGACGAACGTCTCAGCATCCAATGTGGCAATGCTTTGTTCTTCCTGAAAGGCCCTCAGATCAGTCAGCCAATAACAAAGATGATGGATGACTCACCTCGGTGTTCGCAAGGGATCGTTCGATAGCGAGCAGTCTGACGAGTTCTTGGGCCTGCTCGCGCTGACGCTGTTCTAATTGCTGCTGCCGTCGTTGCTGACGCTGTTCACGGGTCTCGCGTGGTATGCCGCTCGCACTCGTGCTCGGCCCGACAACAAATCCTTTTTGACTCCAGCCATGCCTCCAACACGCACCCAACGACCTCGAGAGTACCCGCCTGGACGACGCGGCTCCGTATGAGCTCTGAGCCACGCACACCGATGTTGGCCACACATTGGAATGCAAGGGAGAATCGGTAGGCGGCGTGCCGGTCGAACGACTTTGGGTTCAGGGCTGGCACAAGTGCTGGACGTGGAAGGCCCGAGGGCGACAGATCAAAGATCGCCGATGGATTCTCAGGCGGCGGAGGGGAGAGGCAGAAATCGCGAAGGAGGAGGACAAGCACTCGAGGCCACCGTCGCACGTGAGGATCTCTCGGATGCGTGGTGAAGTCGAAATGAGATATGTGAGGTGCGTGAGCGAGTTCAGCAATGGCAAGGGAGACGTAGTATCGAGCGCTGTGTACGATGAGCAGTCAGTCGAGCACACTGGCGGCGGCGATGAGCAGAACAGATCAATACCGAAGGGGATATAGTCAACTAGCTGTTGTTGTATGATAGATCCGAATACAGTCGAACCTGTGTATAAGCATTGGCCTCGGTGGACATGTCGGCCAATGCTTATACACAGGAATGCTTGTCCGCGTTATTGCATAATAAACAAATAAAGTTATTTCCATTTATGGAATGCTGTCTCACGCAATCCAATGTCAAGACCCACACATGCAGGTGAAGACATTTACATTACTTTCAGCTGTTAAATAGTTGCAAAGGACACTTTAAGAGAAATAACTATGAATATTAGCATTTAGACCTTTGTTAATTTCCTTCTGGAGCTCCTGTCACAGCTTTGGACCTTTGGTAACAGCTTGTGTGTCTGACTGAACTCTGCACTGGTCCGGCTTTTGAAAAAGCACATTAGCTGCAAGAGTGCATGGCAAGTAAGGGTATCTGACAGGTGTTTTTTTTTTTTTTTGCTTATCTATCTACTTTCTGCAGGCCACAAAAATCATTACTTGCCAAGCCGCATACCATCACAAGAGCATCCATATGGGGGTATATATGGTCACCTGATGACCTCTAGATAAGCATTTTTGGTTTAAATTTTTGTTCAAATCTTAATGTCAAATGCTTATGGGGATAATGCTTATAGGACCCTGAATTCTCCACCTACCGAGTTCGGTGGATCAAAAATTCAATGCTTATGTACAGGTAATGCTTATGCACCGGTATGCTTATACACAGGTTCGACTGTAGATGGCCCGTCATCGCGAGTTCGCACGGCAGGTAGAACGTCTGGAAGAATTTGGATTCGTCGAAGAGGAAGTGGTGCATGCAAGGGAAGATTTCGTGGTCGCGCGGTTAGTAGATTTCTTACTGCATTGTAGCACGATGATGACTTGGTCGATCGTGATCTGTTCGCCATACATCTGCTTTAAAATGCCGTCGACCTCTGCTTCAATGTCAGAGGAATAGCTGATGACAGTGAATGTAGGCTCCGAGTTTCCGGCGCCAGGATAGTCTTCACGATTTCGATGGAGATGTAAAGAGAGCTCGGAACGATGTTCTGAAATGCAATCAAGCAAGACCTACAGTCAAAGATCAGTAAGCGATCGCAGAGGGAACCATAAAGACACTCACACGAAAGTAACGATTGCATTAACGGTCGAAGAGCTCGACGGATCGCTACCCTGTTCAAAGAAATGTGCACTAGTATCCGACTTACTGTCCATAACGCCATTAGCAATGCCCGTCGCAAGACACATAAGAATCAGAAAAGTTCGTCTCCCGTTCGATTTTGCTCCGTTTACTAGGCGTGCTCCCACTGTTCAACATAATCTTCATGTCCGCGCCAGTGAATGCAACTAAGCCAATAATCCACGTTGTGTTTCGCATTGAACATCCACGGAATAGCATCTCGTTGATGGTCGCCGGCTTGACTTTCTCTGCCCCCGCCTCGTGCTCGCGGTATCTCAGCACGCCATTGTAAAGGTACAGATTAGCGTGCGGCGGTTCGGAGTCCAGGACGAAACTTGCATGCTCAATGTCTTCCTCGCTCTGCAGAGATGATGTCGCCTTCAATGACCGATGAGGCTTCAGATTCGTTTCGCCATCCAGGTTCTTCGTCTCCAAATAGCATAAGCCATCCTCTTCCGAAGTAGAAAGGACAATGATGTCGGCCGGCACTTGATCGTTATTGCGCAACAGAACAATGTCTCCGATTCGAGAGTGTGCGTTCCCAACGTGCCGTACCAGGTGCCCGCCCATTCCAATCGACGACGCCAATGGACTTACGCGAAAGAGTGGTAACCACTTCATGCACCAGCCCTCTTCGAAAAGACCAACAAGGGCGCGCCGCACGCCACGCTCAAGGTATGTGTTCTGCACGTCTGGACGCACGGAAAACGCGAGCGTATGCGGTGCGCGACGTGCACACTGGCGGCAGCGAGACCCACCTGTGCCCCAGCGACCTCCAGTGATACGTTCATACTCAGCAAATTCGAGGAAAGCGTGGAAGAGCCCATGGAGCATCTCCTGCACGATGCGTGCCTGCACCTTGTCATGGAGCGTCTGCAATTGAAGATAGTCCGCGGAGCACAGGATAGCGAAAGCGGTGTCCAAGTCATATGAATGGTCGCTGAAGCTGAGGGTTTCGGTGTATGAGTATCCTAAGGAAAAGTGCAGCGCTGGAGGAGCAAAGGGAGGTGAGGGAAGGCAAAGGGTCGTGAGCTCGCCGGGGCCAGGGGTATTCTTGAGACCATAGGTGATGAGTTGATCGTAGAAATACGGTGCACGCGTTACAAGAACAAAAAATCGATGTGAGCAGAAGACGGCGGTCGTCTCTTCTTCATTGGAAGGAGCACCTATTGTTGGCATATCGCTGTGTAGTTCAATGCGAACGTCAGAATACAGACGAGACCTCCACACGAACACAAGGTCCTCCCGAAGCTTGTCGACGCGTGCCTCTTCCACATTGGCGTCGCCTTCCCGGCCCTCCTCATTCGCATCGAACAAAAACTCAAACACATCCCCAAATCCCTTTCCTGTATAGAGATACTCGAGCTCGTTGGTGAATAACACGGGATTATGGTTGAGAGATATGCGCGTGAGGGAGCCGATTACAGAGGGCGCAGGGGAGATAGGCCAGAATTGGGAAGGTGAAGTGGAGCACATTGAGGCGGTAGGGGAACTCAACGCCAAGGTTGAGAGAGTGTGCAGATGTTGTCGGCATTGGAAGTGACAATGTCGGAGAGGCAGCGAAAGGAAGTGGGGACACGATAGGTGTCGGGCGGAACGAGAAATAGTGCGCCTGGGAACTGAGTAGTGCACGAGCATAAATGATAGCTAGCATTTGTTAGTCTCAAGGACAGGTGGTAGGTTCTGCGCTTGTGCTCACGTTTATGTCCCCGAACCTCCGAGTCCGCGTTGCGGCCTTTGTCCATCGCGTCCTCATCCATTAGATCCCAGACGTCGTCTGGGAAGCAATCCTTCGCGCGATGAAAGAGCGATTGGAGGTCCTCTTGCCATGCTGTTGTCGACCTCTTCGTTGCCTCGAGCAGTGCAGTTGGGCAGGCAGGCAGCTGTGACGGGACGGCTACCAAGACAAGCAGTGATGTAGTGTGATAAAGAAAAAAGCAGAGAAATCCCAAGAGAAAGGTGAAGGAGACAGACTCGTCGACGGTGCCTCCCACTGAGGTTGGAGATCATGTTGGCACTGTCGTCAACTTTGCTTTCGATCCATTTTTAATTCAACCAGGCCACTTTATTTTACAAAAAATACATAGACAGATAGAGATTTTTCTGAAGTTTTTTTACGTGGCTCAAGCTTGAGATTTGGATGGTTGAATAAAATTAAATATGTCAATGAAGAAAGTGAGCACTGTACAGCCACAAAAGCTGTGAACGACTTCATCGCCACTGCTCAATTTAGCAGAAATGGGGTCCAAAATTAACATATATGGTATGCCATCAGCTTATAAAAGCTGACAAAAACCCAAATCGGGCTCCCTAACTTTGCCCATAACAAAAGATGATACTTCGTAAACTCAGTAATCATAAAAAGCCAATGGCTCGACTCGTGGGTTCACTGAAAGGTTCTCTGTCAACGGATGGCCAAAAAGGCACGTGAACTCGATCAGATACATCTGTATCTTTGAAAGGTAGATTTTTTTTTTTACTTGTGGTCTTTTTTTTTTTTTTGGAATCACACTGCTCAAACTCTATAGTTTGAGATGCCTTTGTGGGTCGGTCGCCTCCCCAGTGAAGTTGGATATCCAGCAGGAGGCTCTCTCTCCGCTGATGAGTATAAGGTACTCATTCTAGTGTATTGCCTGGTAATCGTAAGTTTTCTATACTTTACTCTCAATTAATCATATTTTAAATTCATCTAATAGATTCCCCTCATCTGGAACAAATGGCAGCCGCTTGCACAGCTGGAGTTTGAGTGGCGAACTCACAATTGGGAGACGAAGGAGAGGCAGTGCCTGAAGCATATTGTGAAAGGCAAGGCAAAGAAAGGTGACAAGAAACCGGTGAAGAAACTAAAACCTGTCCGCATGCAACCTGGCAATGCGGACAACTTCTTGAAGCTCACAATGATGCTCAAGATAATTCTCAGGTGCTCTGTCAAGGTTGAAGACTTACTGTGTGCATGCAGGCTTTTATATGCATATCTGCAAGGTTATCTCGAGGTATTTGATGTTTTTTTTTTCTACTTTCACTAGATTCTTTCCTAATTTTATTATTAGATGCATGAAGACAATGTCAAGCCCAATCATCATTGGGTAACACATATATTTGACCAAATTCTCAACTTCGGACCCGTATATGGCTTCTGGACGTACACGACCGAACGGCTTAATAAAGTCCTCAAGAGTTATTCTACAAATAATCACAATGGCAGTGAGATTGAATCATCCTTCTTACAAGCTTTCTTCAAAGACGTGTGGCTTCACGAACAGGTAAGCCTTTCATTTGAATTTAATTTATCTATTTCACTTGTTTTCTTTGCTTCTCTAATAGTTACGCTCCCTCGGGAATGTGCTATACAATGACTCTGAAGTCATTCGTGAGGCCGCGAAACTCATGAGTCGCTTGGATGATGAGTCTTGAGAAACTGTTGCCTCTATGGCATTGTTAGTCGACAAAGTCGATGCTCTCACACAAGACCGTAAGTGGCTCCATTGTCTTATCATCGGAGCCAGATAATCTACTTATTTTGTATTTTTTTACAGGTGCTAAGCCGTTCTCTCTTGGTCCAGCAATCATTAAGAGACTTCCAGATGAGATTCAAAGACCCCTTCTTGAATATTACCGCAAGATGCATCCCGAGGCTGGCGTGGTCTCACGATCCTCACAACTAAATGATACCTTAAATCTCTTGTACTCTAAAGCTAAGTTTCATTCATATCTTATCCTTGACGGCTGGTGTATCACCCCATCCATGAATGCTACACACACTCCAAACGCCATCATTCAGATGGAGCTTGATGGCAGCCTCTTCGCCGGCCAGGTGGTGGCAATAATCTCTCACTTACAAAGCCGTATCTCTGGGCCCATCACTTTCTTGCACGTCCACTGGTTCCATGCCCATCAAGACATTGATACGAGCACATGGGACCCTTAGTAAGTATTTTTATAATTTTATAGTATCAATTAATATTCTAATACGACTTTAATCTAAGCGCGGAACTTAAAGTCAAGTTCTAGGTAAGATACAGGAAGTATAAACTCAACGAGCTGTGACGCACGTGGCACTAACCTTACTTTCCTTTTCGAGCAACACACAATGATGACAGAATAAGCTTTCCAACTAGACACAAACTCACTTTTGGGCCTCATAGTTCTCTTGGCCTTCCTGATAGCTACAGATGTATGTTTTTATTTTTCAAAAATATGCACTTTTGGTCAAGTTATTTTAGGAAAAAGACTTTTTTGTTCCAAATGTCATAGAATCAAATGAGCAGCATTCTGACGAACTTTGAAAATTTTGACCTTGAGATTTTTGCCGCTCTCGGCTAACTCCGTTTGACAAATAATTTCCAAATATAGTAATTTATTGTGTTACTAATGCGCATATCTTCAACATTTTTTCATGTCTAGGTCATACACAAAAAGCAATGACTCGTCGCTCTAAGGGAAGCAAAGCTAGAATACAAAATCTACCTTTCATAAAGCGGCGTGTGAGTGAATATAAACTGTCTAGAGGGCAAATCTGACTACCATTTCAAACAGCTCATTGACCAGAATCCTGACTCAGATGTTGTTGTCTCAAGCAGCGATGCACACAGTTCTGATGATTCTGTTTCAGTTGAAAGCATCGAGTCGACAGACAGCGACATCGAGGCAGACCTAGATAGAGCAGGCACAGACCTTGTTGACACCGAAGGCACCAACGAGCTCTTTCACAAGCTTTCCGAAGGGCTTGTAGAATGGACTTCTCAACTAAAGGACCGCATTCGCCCGGTGAAATACAAGAAACTCAGCCTTCCATCCCAAAGATCAGAGCGTACCCTGAGACACCAGAAAGCAAAGGCAAGAAAAGATGAAGCAAAGCTGCGTACACAGGGGTTTGCAGATATTCGCGGCTTTTTCAAACCAGTCGGCCAGACTTCGAGAACCACAAACATGCCTCCAGACTGTGCAGATGAGGTGGAGGAAATGAGCGGCGACGAGATCATTGAGATTCCAGAGCAGAATTGGCACAAGAGCGGAAAGCTTCACCCCGAGCTACGCACAATGCGTACACATGACCTCCTTGAGCTCCTTGTACAGGATGCTCATGCCGAGCAGGAAGTACGTCGTTTGGAGCACAGTCAGCGCAAGTACCAGGTTCGTGAACGAGCAGGACATGACGAACAATTGGTGGCTCGTCACGCAGCCAAGATTCACGAGACGGCCAGATGTGAGCAGGGTAGTGTAAGGGATCGTGCGGCGGTCTACTTACGGTTTGATCTCGACGCACTGCATGACCTGGGGCAAGAACGAGCAGGACATGACGAACGACGGGTGGCCCGAACCGATCTCCATGAGCAGCACGAACTCGATGTCGCGGAACTCGAGGAGATTGTCAAAATAGGTCAGGCGGGACAGAGCGCTCGCGCTCTAGTTGGTGACGGATCTGAGGACTGCGAGAAGGGCGAATGTGGGGATCCGGATCGTGCACGAATGTCTCGTACACCGCGCACAGCACCTCGACGTAGGAATAGCTCTCTCTTCTGGTTTATTATAGTCATGCTCACTCACCTTCATACAGATGACAATATCATGACGGAAGCGCGTAATCTTCGTAATGCAGCCCATCATCTAGGCGATGTTCACGAGACGGTCAGACGCGAACGAGCAGGACACGAAGAACGACGAGTGGCCCATCGCGCTCTAGTTGGTGACGGATCTGAGGCCAGCGAGAAACTTTTGGGCGAATATGAGGGTCTGGATCGTGTACATATCGCAGCAGCAGGACACGACGAACGACGGGTGACCCATCGCGCTCTAGTTGGTGACGGATCTGAGGCCAGCGAGAAACTTTTGGGCGAATATGACGTTCACGAGACGGTCAGACGCGAACGAGCAGGACACGACGAACGACGGGTGACCCATCGCGCTCTAGTTGGTGACGGATCTGAGGCCAGCGAGAAACTTTTGGGCGAATATGATGTTCACGAGATGGCCAGACGCGAACAGGATAGAATGACGACCGGACAGCATATCGCAGCGGCGGTTCTGGTAGAGCGACCTGCTGCGTCGCCCGCAAGGACCTCTCGGTCGTCCTCTGATAATTTTTTGCCACCTCAGTCTCCAGTTTCATTCACTGAAGACCAAGTTTCCGCCCTGCGTGCGCAGATTCACGCCTTTCGATCAATCCAGCGAGGTGTTCCCATTCCCGAACATATCCAGAATGCTTTGCTTCCACAGCCCAGTACCGGAAGGTCATCAGAATCGCAGTCTCTCTCTGAAAAAGATGGTTTACTCAGCTCAGGCCAGCAAGGTACACCCATTCCCGAACATATCCAGAATGCTTTTCTTCCACAGATTCGAGCCGCCGACGTCGCGATCGAGCCTACGATACGAACGGTGAAGGGAACATCGCGTCACGCACCCGATGCGCCTGCGCGTATTGTCGATGCCACTGAGCAGGGAGTAGCTAGTTTGCTCACCTGGGTCGACGGAAACACACCGCCGAATCCGCCCCCTAGGCTCTCCTTTCCCAAACCCGGTCCGCTCACCTTCCAACCAGTCCAGTGGGGTACACCCATTCCCGAACATATCCAGAATGCTGGTGTACCTGCACGTATTGTCAATGCTGCTAGGGACATCGAGCATGCCCGTCCGATCTCTTGTGATGGGCCGGAGGAGGAGGAGGAAGACGACGGGCGTTTACTCGTGGGTATAGAAGCGCGGGACTGCGAAGCACAACGTGTCACGAGCATGAGAGACACTGAAGACGGCGAGAGTGCTATTCCACCTAGCGCACATGTACTGCGAGTCACGGCAGAGGTGCAAGGCACTGGGATTCATAAACTCACCAAGTTCCATGCTCCTGACCGCAATGATCCTGAACTCCTCGAAGCAATATGGCGGCTCGACTGCATCTCAAGAGACAAGACCCTTGACCTATTGTTTCGTGGTCACGTTATGGCCATGCTTGTCTTTCTTCGGGTGTATGTGATCCATGAGGGCTTTGATTGGACCGAGGCTTCAGTATTTGCAGCAGCTACAGTGGCAGGACGTGGTGTGCATTTGGCACGAAACATTCGTTCATGGGCGCGAAAACATCTTCAAGACCACCGCTTCCTACCTGTGAATCTGTATGGAACCTGGAAGAAATCAATCATACATGATGAAGACTTTGCATCAGAGATTCATGCGCACCTTCAAAGCCTTCAAAAACAGTACCTAGGGCCCGAAGATGTTCAAGAGTATTTGAATAGGCCAGAATTGCTTGCTCGTCTTGGTCGGTCAAAGCCTGTGTGCTTGCGTACAGCCACGACATGGCTGAATGCCATGGGATATCGTTATGGGAAAACACCCTCGGGAATGTATGTTGACGGCCACGAAAGGGAGGATGTTGTGCATTACCGCCAGCATGTATTTCTGCCACTCTGGGCAGAGCTCGAAAAGAAAATGGCACTTGGGAGCACAACCAGTTCAAATGAGGGTCAAATCATTCTCGTAACTCACGATGAGTCTACTTTTTATGCAAATGACCAATGCGAACTCCAATGGACACATAATGACCAGACAGCAAAGCCACATCCCAAGGGAGAAGGGACGTCTATCATGATTTCAGACTTCTGCACTCCCGAAACTGGTTGGCTCAAATCTCTTGACGGGTATGTGCTTGTGGGATCAGTTCTGTCTATACTTCTCACATTTCTTTCTTAGTTCTCATAAAGCTCGTGTCATATTCAAAGCTGGCAAGAACCGGGAAGGATATTTTGGGCACGAAAATATCATGGCGCAAATCAAGACTGCTGTTGATATTTTTGAGGAGCGGTTTCCAGGCTGCGTTGGACTCTTCGCTTTTGATAATGCAACCACTCATCAAAAGCGTGCAGATGATGCTCTTTCTGCCCGCTACATGCCTAAGGGACCTGGCTGGAAAGGGGAACGTGCTCCACAAGGTGGTATGCGTCCTGGTCAACTCCCAGATGGTACTCCTCAGCCACTTTATTTTTCACAAGATGATCTGCACCACCCAGGAGCGTTCAAGGGTATGGCCCAAATTTTGACAGAACGTGGTATCGATGTGCGAGGAAAACATGCACAATGTAAGGACTTCAAATGCAAGGACACCAGTGGGAGTGTGTCATGCTGCTGCAGACGCATTCTTTTCAATCAGCCAGATTTTCGTGACCAGAGGTCTGCGCTTGAAGAGTACATTGCAAAGCGTGGACACAAGGTTATTTTTTATCCTAAATTTCATTGCGAGCTCAATTTTATTGAGCAATGCTGGGGAAAGGCTAAGTATTATTATCGCATGCTACCTCGGACATCTAATGAAAGGGAGATGGAGGAGAATGTTAAGCTGAGTCTAGACTCTATTCCCTTGGAGCTTTTCAGAAAGTATGTTCTGCATTTTTTTATTTTTAATAATTTGAGCTGATTTTGTCAACTAAGATTTGCAGACCGGTCAGCTCAGTTTATGGATGCATACCGCCGAGGATTAAATGGCATTCAAGCCCAGTGGGTTAATAAACGGTACCATGGCCACCGAATCTTAAATGAAAGGATCATGGCGGAGTTAGATACTGCGGGAGTCTAAACTACATTGTACTTCGGTGTTCAAACAGTCCTTCAGAATTTTTTTTTTCTGAACTCGCGATTTTTGCCGCTAGGGTCCTTCCTAATGGGGAAGTAATTAAAGTTTAGGGTTTGTGACATTGATGTGACACAGCTCATTGAGTTTATACTTCCTGTATCTTATACACGACTATCTTCACGCCAGTGAAGAGGGTCCCCCTGCATTGGTCCCTCCCTCTCTCATCAAATCTCAGGCCTGCCGCGCCTCGGTCCATCACCCTTGCATCCGAATATTATCCCGCCCGCTACCGGATGAGGAGGAAGACGAAGAGGGGGAGGATGAAGAGGAGAGCAATGAAGCTGAAGACAAAGAGGAGGATGAAGGAGAGGGGAAGAGGGGGAGGAAGCTGAAGATGAAGAGGAGGATGAGGAGGATGAAGAGGAGGAGGAGGATGAAGATGAAGAAGAGGACGATGAGGAGGAGGGCAATGATGACAATCGAGAGCTTGTCTGGGCCACGATAGGGCTTTCAAGAGTACGTTCTCAGCTTGTTAAATGTGATAGTCCTAACTGAATAATTATTCAGGATGATCTGGTAATTTGAGAGTGGTTGCTCTTGTTCTGTTTGCAGTGACATTAACTTAATTTTAATTATTGCTACTCTATGCGACTTAATACAGGTGAGTTTCTTTCTATTTCTACAGCGCAGTCCTGACAAAGTTGCTACAGGAGATAATACATTAGTCCGTCAAGAGAATACATACGGCTTGTGACACTGTTATACGAGCCTGAGATGCCGCTTGCATTCCACAAGTCCGAGAAGCCGCTGCATGTCTGAGCTCTAGTCATCAGACATGCTGCTTGCCTCTCCCTTCCTTGCGCCAAAGCCTGCCAGGTCCTGCTGTAGGATCTTGAGCTCCTTCTTAAGCAAGCTTCCATAGACATGGTCGAGGAACCAGCCCTCGCTCTTCATGAAGGGGAAGATCGCAAGGAATGGCAGGTTGATGTCGGTGCAGCCGAGATCGATTCGTTGGACTGACAGAACCAGCCTTTTAGACAAGGCCTTGCATTTCCTATGAAGCTCGTCGAGAGCTTTATAGATGTCATTAACCTGTATAACAAGTGAGTGGAATCTCTTATAGAATATTTTAAAAAAAAACACTTACCTTATCTGAGCAGAACAGCTTAGTGACTTTCTCCTAGACCTTCATCTTCACCTCAATTTGCACCTGGGAGAGCCCAGCTTTCGCCTGAAGAGTCGCCTGGTGGCAAACTTTCTCAAGCTCGTCATCCATATCGAGTTCACTTACGAGGTCGGACATCCAGTCCGTCTCTAGCAATGGGGGTCAGGTCAGCGCCATAGAGCGCAATGTAACATTCAACTTCGGCGAGTCGTTCACATTTTTTCTACAAAAACAAACAAACAATTCCATCAACAGGAGCAGCTACAGCTACAGCCTGGACAGCACAGCTCACCTGGCGACGACGCTGAGCACACACTGTCGTGTGCTTCTACTGCTCTTGCTTCTGCTTTGCCGTCATGTCGGTATTGTACCTGTATGCGCCCTTCAACTTGTGGAACACGTTCTTCACAAACTCACAGAGATCGTCTCTGGTGTACTTGATATCAGGGTTCTTTAGGACTCTCTGTTCTGTGTCCTATTGGTACGTATTTTTTTAGCTCATTGATATTTCATCCAAGCTCTAGTACTGATTTTCTTACCTTTTGTTTCAAATCAATGATCTTCGCAGCCTGTTTGATGAGCTGTGCATTTATTGGGAAGGTAACATCTTCTTCAAAGTCCGGCATGAAGCATTTCATGCTGGCCTCATTGAGTCGCTCGCCAGAGGCTTCAGGAAGAGGCAGCTTTGCTCCAGGCTTGAGGCCCGCCTGCACGAAGACTTCATGTTCAATAGTGGCCTGTATTAAATATAAGGTGAGTTTTCTAAACAATAATTTAGATGAATATAATGAATCAATAATGCACCTGCAAGGCCTGCCGGGCCTCTTTCTGGTCAGGATCGAGTGTGCCACTCTCCTTGCTCAGAATCTTTCAGATTCTGGATTTTTTCCCACCCCTCTTCCTCTTCCTGGGCCATGCTGCATCTTCTCCCTCATCATCCACATCTCCGTCTCCATCTGCGAGCTGAGTCTCCACCTGGACGAGCTGCGCCGTGAGCTGTCTGATATGCTCAGACTGGTGCTCCAGTTGAGCCGTCTTCCGCTGGCTGTCACCCTCGAGCTCAGAAATACATTAAAGCACAGATAAGAGGACCTCCTCTGTGCTTTGGCCAGGTTCTATGGACGGTGAGGATGACCAAATGAATGTGGCCGAGGATGACACATGCGTGTACGAAGGGGCCGCGCTCTTCGTACACGCTCTCGCCAGCAACTGCTCCTGCTGATCCTGCAGAAGTGACACAAGGTATGTAAGGTCAACATTCATCATATTGATGTTGTCTGGGTGTTTCTGGGGGTGTTGGGGTGCAGCAAAACATGCTGCACCCCAATGCGACGCGACGCGCACGTAGTATGCATACCTAATTATTTTTGACATGTTATTTGTCTCTATTTTTGTACACCCCATATACAGTAATTTAATAAAATAAATACCTTTCTACTTAAGCTTGTGTTAGACGAGCTCAGAACATCTAATACCTATGGCTCAGGAGAAAATAGATTAAGTAGCATAATGTATCTACAGATTGAGCTAGAAATTCTGGTTATATCTGTCCTTATTTTACATTAGGTCTTGAATTTATAGCATTTGGTAGGGTATGTTAGTCTGTTCTTTCAAGCTGGCACAACCTAATATCTAGATTCTCTGTATTAGGCAGTTATAGGTCTTACTATATATGCTATCTATATCTACTACTGAGGCCTTTAGATCTACTGGGAACGCAGTGACTGCTCAATTTAGCAGAAAAGGGTCCAAAATTAACATATATGGTATGCCATCAGCTTATAAAAGCTGACAAAAACCCAAATTGGGGACTTTATCTTTGCTCACAACAAAAGACAATACTTCGTAAACTCAGTAATCGTAATGTCACTCCTCGTCAAATCAGGAAGATGAAGGTAGGGCCTGACACTGTTCCTCTGTGAGATCTATCTTGACTAAGACAATGGGGGAACAGGGATTGGTTGTGTGTTTGATCCAGGGTTACACCAACAATAAGCGGGTTCATCGGCAAAGTTGACAATCAGATGGAAAGATGTAGCCGAGATAACAAATGATAACATTGATGACAACTGTACTCAACTAGTTACCCACGTCCACATCAAATGCAATCTCCACCAAAGACTAATGTAGAGAGCCAGGATTTCCTAATTGGGACAGCAACTCGTCTAGGAGCAAGTTGATGTCCAAATGTGGTAAGGGTCAGGGAAAGTCAGTTGGAAGATTTATGTAATACACAAACATCCAAAAATGTCCAGGCAGGGTTGAGGGTTGTCATTCAGAGGGTTTACATGTCAAGTCTGTCGAGGGGAGAGCTCCTCTAGACTGAGTGAAGGCGAGTCAACAGTGACAATGTACACTGGGGATGAGCCTAGGTAGGGTTCTGCTTTTATGTTAGGCAGGAGTTCAGGAGATGCTCAAACAGGGCAGGTCTTAGCTGACTGTCATCTGGGATGTGCTATACTCGAGCGGGGACTCAGGACATGCTGTACTCAGGCTAGGTCATCGTGGAGATAAGAGAATTAATACAATATACACTAATACAGGAGGGACAAGTCTCACCTAGGTCATCATGGAGATAAGAGAAAAAGCAGAACAAGGAGTTCATGCAATTCCTGGTCCCTCTTATAGCAACGACTGTGAGACTATATTATCTAAGATTACATAAATGATCAGAATAGAACGAATGAAGGTCAGGTGTGAGGGAGTGTGGGAAATGATTGAAAAGATGGTTAATTATAATGAAAAGGGACAATTAAAAGAAAGGAAATGGAAAAGGGGAAAAGAAAAGAAAAGGTGAAAAGTTTGAGTCCTAACAGCAGAACAAAATAAGTATACAGGCTGTGAGTTCAAGTTACCCTCAAGACAAAATAATGTAAAAGAAATCTGTGTCAGAATTATACTTCTTATAGGAGATGCCATCTTTAGAGGTTGTGGGTTGTCAGGTTTGGGCTCTAATGCATTTAGAGTTGTTTCAAGGTTGGACACAGAATCTTCAGATCTGGAGTCTAGTAGAAGTGATGAGGTACCAAAAATAAACTAATCTGGCACTGAAAGAACCTTGCTCAGGATTGTTGAGAAGGCATGTTATATAGAAAGTCAAAGTTGGGTGACTGGTGCTATTTTGAGATCAAAGTTGATCAGACTTGATTAGAATGTCTGGATGGCAGTTGGGAGTATCTAGCAAGGCCTGTGAGTGTGCACAAGGCTAGAAACTCATCAGATCATGACATAGAGGTGCAGGAATGCATAGAGACAAAAAGATGCTTTGCAAACATCAAAAAAAAAAAAGTAAAAGGCACCTAGGTAGTGCCAACACTTAAGCCCACAAGACAGATAGGACAAAACAATCTTTTTTGCTGTCAGAGAGACTAAGGCAACAAAGGTGTTAGAAAATTTTCATATAGAAAAGATTATATAATAGGAACTATATAGTACCAGTCTAAAAGGAATCCATTAAGAATTACTCTTGAAATACATAAATCTTCAGTATACACATGCTGAAGGATCACTTGGCTCAGTGTAAGTGTGTATAAGCTTTGGATGAGTTTGGAGAGTGAAGGGAATTTGAAAAGGATATGAATAGAATATAACATGTTATGCTTTAAAGGTTTAGAAGCTATGCTGCCACCAAGTCTCAGGCTCAGACTTGGTGCAATTGCAGAATGGCTCAGTACAGCTATATGGTAGCCTTCTAGAGTTTGTGTATCTTAGAATATCAGCAGCTTAGTATCTCAGAGTCATGACATAGTATTCAGACAGTTAATATTATGTCAGATATGGTAAGAACACTCTGGCAGGCTTACAAGTGCATTTGGCTATAGTATCATGTGTGATATTCTCTACTAAAATTGAGATCATGATTTCCCTCTATCTCTATCTTGAAAAGAGATTTTTGGGATGTGTTCAGTGACCTCGATCACAGTCTTGTATTTCTATCTCAGATTGAGATATACCAGTCAAAAATAAATACAGCTCAGACCTGTTTTTCAGATTACATTATTGCTTCACATCACTCATATTGTAGTATCTCTTCTATCAAGCACAAATAACATGACTGAAAATAAAGAAAGAAAAATGAGAAAAAAAATGTCAAGATCAAGGCCTGTAATTCTGCTAGCTTAGAATATTTTTAAGTATGCTGCGATATGATATTTCTGTTGCTCATCAAATGTGAGCACCCTAACCACAACTCATGACCAAAATCTGTAGTCATTTCCCACACCCTCTACTATGATTTGAGACTTGTGCAAATTGTGACAGAGTGAGATTGTGATTGTGTATGAAAGTGCAGCTAGACAGGCTCCTAGAGAACAGAAGGTGTGATATTGAAGCTATAGTAGTGAGAATAGGTGTTTTTCTAGCAAAGCTCCTTCCCTGATTTTTCCTGAGCTCAATTTTGAAGTTAATGACATGAAACTTGTTGGAGAATGGTCTGTATAATGTATTGTTAGGTTTATGTGGCTGAAGCAGAGTGAATGTCTCATCTTGTCCTGCTTGACTGTTGTGCTAAAAGTCTCAAACTTACTCAAATTTGCTTGACTCAGATAGTCTACAAAAGTTTTTATGCATTGTTCAAAGGCATCTGAAAGTTAATAGACAATATATAGACCATTCCCCAACAAGCTTCATGTCATTAGCTTCAAACTTGAGCTCAGGAAAAATCAGAGAAGGAGTTTTGCTAGAAAAATACCTATTCTCACTACTGCAGCCCCAATATCACATCTTCTGTTCTCTAAGCTCACAAAAATTTAGAAGAAGTTGAAAGATAAATTTAGCAACTTTTTTGAAGAGATTCTGTGAAGAATTGAGTGAAGAATTGAGTGAGATATGGATTTTACAAGTTTTTGAGATGCTCAAATGCTCAAATTTTGTGATCCTCACGTGTCTGTATGTGACACACCGTTGTGTGCATGGTGCGGTATCCGTACCGTGGATACAGATTCCCACGGATGGCGGAAAGGTGAAAATGATTTTCGCCTCTGTAGTCGTGAGAAAGCCATAACCCATTTGGCAATGATATTTATGACATAAGAACTACTCATGCCCATTTAGGCAGGGAATCACTGCTCGTACCCACCAGCCCTGGAGTTCCTAGCTTCGCCGGGAACTCCGCTGGCCATCAATCTGAGTTTTTTAGGCATTGCTTAATCTGAGTTTTTTTGTTTCTTCAGATATAATTAATGCAATTTCTCACTCTAAAAGCTATACCTATTCAAAGTTCCTTGCTGGCCATCAGTCTAAGCTCTTAGAACAATGCTTTATCTTAGTTCACATGATTCTTCAATTGCAAACTTATATATCTCACATACACATGCTTGAAAGCAATCTAAATTTTTATTGTATGACATTCTGTTTACAACAAAACCTCACTAAGTACAATATTGGTTGTTGAGAACCTGAAGACAGAGTAAGTCTCTTTCAATGGAGAAACATAGTGCATAATACCTGCTTCTCATGTCTTTATTTAAAATAGAAAGGATATTCTTTATACAATATAGATACTATGTTAGGACCTTATATTATATTCATAAAAGGTTATAGGTGTAGGCCTGCTAGAGTATTCTCACTACTTCTAACATGTTGCTGACTTCCTATACATCATGACTTGACTCTGATGTATTGAGTGTCTGACATTCCAAGATACAAACTCTGAAACACAACCATGTAGCTGTACTACAATTATGAGGAGTCTAAGTCTGAGACTCAGTGGCAGTCTCCAGACCTATGGAATCTGGCACATTATGTTCAGTTCATGCCCTTTTCACATTCTCTTTACTGCTCAACTCATCCAAAGCTTATATGCACTTATACTGAGTTGTGCTATGTATACTCTGGCATGAGCCAGGTCAATGATTTACATATTCTGAGAGTAATTCTCAATGGACTCCTATGGGTTGATTTTCTACTGAAATTTATTTTATAATACACATGGAGAAGATAGCAGAGTATTTATTAATTGACTTATTTTTTTCAGCATTTTTCCTAACTTTTTCATGTGAGGAGTATAAAATTGATTATAGATGATTTGCAAGCTGCTGCTTTGGAGTTACCACTTTTAGCCATCAAAATTTTGAGAGAAGAGCATGATTTAATTAAATTATTTTTCCCCTGATTTTTTCGAATTTCTTTCATATTTTTTACAATTTTTTTCATAGAGGAAATGAGTTGATTGAGCCTACAGAGCGGTCTGCTCACGGATGTGTGCCCATGTGCAGACATCATGTGATGATCTGCAATGTTGCCGCTTTGAGCCATCAAATGTTTCGGAGCTGGCCGGAGCAGGAGCATGTGTGTGACAACTAAAGAAGGAAAAAGGAAGCATCAAAAAATTGAAAGTCCGAATTTAGTCAGCATGTGGCTGTGTCAAAAGTAGGGGGTTGCGTTTGTATATTAAGATCCGCGACAACCGCGGTACCCGTGGGAATCTCATCCGTGGTCTGCGGTATCCGTGGGAAAGCCTATCCGCGGTGCGGACTGCGAATCAGGCCATCCATACCAGTCCCTAGCGCGTGCCACGGTCCTTTGCTGGAATTCAACTTTGGTCTCTCCCTTATTTTTTCTTTTGTGAGCTCAGTCATGTCCCAAGATCGGGCAAGGGCTTCTTTGGGCTCGCCCCATGCTACTGGCCACCCTTCTGCTTCCGCATACTCGTATGGTCAAAACGCTGCAAGCAGCATGCCTAGTGGGTTTAGTGTAGGACCTGGACAAGCACTCAATGATTCTCTCGCACAATCGAGGCCTCAGTATCAGCCTGGGTATCTTCTGGTGCGTAGTAATACACCTCGCTAGTGTCAGGCTTGTACTATCTGGAGCGGCTCATTTTATTCCGCTGTTAGTCACTTGCTCAAAGCCAAGTGAGTATAGGTACTTTTTTTGTCAATGATATCTTAAGTGAAATGTCTATACAGGCCATGCCAATGACGGGTCAGCGTCATGAGGAACCCCTTCTCATACCGACTCGAGCGAAAATGAGTTCCACATACCCCCGAAATGATCTGTCCGACTTCGGTTCGGATTCCATGTTTGAAACCACTTCCAAGTGCCAACCATCTTCGCTTTTGCCACACGTTGATTTTAATAAATTGCTTCACTTCAATAGACATCGACACCGCGAGGCCGCTGATGATGAGGATGGCCCTCCGACATCATCGGTTGTCGATATTGTTAATGAAGTCCATGTCGACTCTCACCGACAGGTACGACATTTCGAGCCTGTCTTCGAGTTGTATATACATGTCTTTATCTTTCAGTTACTTAACAATCCAAGAAGATCCGTCTCAACGCATAAAAACAATAACGAGCCGACTTCGCCATCTGCAACACCTCACCAGACTCTTTATGTTGTTGTCTTCGGTTATCCTCCATCGAGATACTCGTCTACCATAGCTCATTTCCAATCTATTGCCGATGGCGGAACTACTGAGCCTGAACACAGTCTCGATGTTGAGAATGCGTTCAAGATAGGCTACAGGCAACCTTGGGAGGCCGCGAGGGCTTGGCGAAGGAACGGTGAGGTTATAAGCGGAGAAGGTGGACGGTGGATGGTAGGCGTCAAATGGACGGTATGTCGTTATTCGTGTTTTCGGGAGGAAGCTCACCCTTGTTCCGCTACAATATAGGACCCAGTAGCCGCTGAACAGGTCTTGGGCTCAGGGGCTCGGATTTCCCCAAACTCGCCGCCGATTACAGGACCTGAAATACCACATTCCTCGTCGCAGGAATGTATGGACGTCTCACCAGATACGGCAGTCTCCCAGCTTCAGCATGTAAGCGCTCCGCAGCACGAATCTGCACCCTCTGTGGGAACACCGATAAAACTCGCCCCATCTGCATCGGCCTTCCGCAAAGCGACACCTGATCTCGTTAGAAAAGGCACACCTGTGCAGATGCATTCAACATCGAGGGATTCATCGGGGAAGTCGAAGGGAATGTTCGGACAAGTTTCTGACCTCGTCTTTGGGTGGTAGTTTATATATGTCTGTAGTTTGTTAGAGCTTCTAGATCTATTTGATGCGCCTTCGACATTAGTCTGACTCTGACAAAAATGACTGTACGTAAGCTCATTTTGGCGAGCGCCAACTCGAACCATTCGATACTTGTTATACCCGTGTCACTGTGAAGACGACCTCTAGTATTCGTCACTCAGCTAGCAGGACAGCTTTACTCACCCTCTTTATCTTATGTCTGACCTGAATGGTCCTGCTTCTCGCTCACAATCTAGAGCGTCGTCGAGAGGCTCTGTTCGCGCACCAAGCCCGTCTCTGTGTCTAGACGATCCCGGTGGGTGCCTTTTCGAAAGAGTATGCATCGCTTCTGAACTGAACGAGGTCTGTTCGCAGTTTCTGTTCGCAATCATATATCCTCTTTGAAGCATACGATTAGACACCAACAAGCACAGCTGCAAAATCTTGAGAGTGTTCTGCACCGGTCATCTCGTCCTGCGTCTACCACTCAAACTAAGCAGAACTCTTCTCCAACGTCACTCACGGACCTTTCTTCGTCGCCTCTTCCGTCCACAAGCAACAATTCGTCGTCTCCTTTGAAGCTGCAACGTCGGTCGTCAAGCCTCGAAATCCTTCAGGGTATGGCAGGCCCTGAGTCTCTGCTGCCGCTGCCCAAGAAAGATCGAGCTTCTATCCAGGAGGGTGTGCCGTCAGATTTTACGTCGAACTTGTTGAATCCGGATCATGATAAACGTCCCGCTAGTCCAACACGTTCACTAAGCCGTATGTACAAGTCTTACGCCCTATATTGGCCCATCGTTCGTCGAGAACGCCATTGACCGTCCGATTGCAGGTATTCCAGTGGCTTCTGTCGGTGAGAGCATTCGTCTTGTTTGTTTATATTTATGAGTCCGTCACTCAACCGAGTCAAAGGCCATGCCCGGACCCTAGCTGAAGATGGGCAGTCTTTCCGATCCCAAAAATTTATGGCCATTGATGTTTCAAATGGCTCTTCTCAAATCCCTGATGCGTTTACGACGTCTACCTCCTCGCTTCATCTACCTCCGTCACCCGGGAAGCGTATGTCTTCTGGAATGAGCGGAGGCAATACCACTAAGGTTCTGGCGGACCTACAAGCTGGAGTTGTCAACGCGAAGAACGCATTAGAGAATACCAAGGCACAGTTGAGACTTAGTCAACGGGCCGTCGCACAGCTAACTCGGCAAACGGAGGATTTGAAAGATGGCAGAGAACGACTACGTTTAGAAAACGAGGGTCTGAATAATGTCGTGGCAAGGAAAGAACGTTTGCTACAAGAAGTAAATTCGACTTGTTTCTCCCCTTTTTAGTCATCGCGATACTTATCTTTTTACGCGACAGGTTTTGGATCGTGCCCGTAAGGCAGAGTCAGAGTCGGCCTCTCTAAAGGCTCAGCTCAAAAACGAGTCAGCTGGTTCCAAACGAGCGCTTCGAGAAATGGAGGCTCAAGTATTACAGTCAACGACAGTCTCCCAGAAATGCGAGCGTGAATACATCACTCTTCGAGACGCCATTGAGCATCTCTCCGAGGGATGGAAGCATGACGTAGAAAGGCTCAAGAAGGAAATGCGGGAAAGGGAGGCGAGGCTGCGGAAAGAATCGGAAGGCATCGGGGAGAAGTACAGAAAGCTTCTGGAACAGGTTGAGAAAGAGCGCGAGTCCCATGGTTCAGTGAATAAAATTCGTGCGGAGGGGCGAAGTGTACAGCAGGAATGGGAGGGAGCTTTTAGAACGCAGATGGACGATTTACGCAAAAGTCTTCAGCGCTCGGAGACGGATTCTTCAATGGCAGGGAAGATGGCTCAGTAAGTCCATGTATATGAGAGCGCATCCACTGGCATACTCTGACCCGCTCTGCAATTAGGCAAGTCTCCAACGAGTTGCTTCGCCTGAGGAGCCTTATTCGAGCGGTAGAAACGAACGAAGAGAATGCAGGTTAAAGCTGGGCCTTCTCTCTAATTACTTCCGAAACCTTGGCCATTATCAGTTTCAGATAAACCATACGCATTCTGTATGATACCATCACATCATTCCTGTATGGACATTCTAATATATCCTCCCTACCGTTCGAGCTTGTCCAGACCAGCTTGTGCAACTAGAACTCCAGAGCTGCTTGGCCGTGGCGTCAACCTTCAACACTTATCTGCTTAGGCCGTTAATACTGTCTGTCCTCCTTGTTTAGTGGATTTTTTTCGTGCCAATGCCAGTAAATAGTAATGTCCTTCAATTGCTAGCCGCAAGACATTTAAATCTAATGGAAATCATCAGAAACTTGAGCGATTCCGAAGTAAAATATTATTCTACTAGAACAACCTTGTAAAATACAGTACTACTTTGTGAGGCTTCCTTCAAGGGAACGCCCTCTTCGAACTTCTTATTAGTATATTCATTTTCACACATGAGGCGTCGTCATCTGAGACTCCTGAATTACAGTTTTTGCTGGTTAGTTCTAGATCTATCTTTTCTCCCTCGATCTGTAGTCATAGGCCTATCAAGGCCGGGGAGCACGAAAACACTGACCGAGAGAGATAAAACAGGCTTGCCCTAATTACAAATAATTATGGTATGTAACGAGAAAAAGGGAGAAGTACGACTAAATACCGTCCAAACTGAACCCGAGTAAAAGAGCAATATCATGGATGGTCCTTCTCGATGGTGTTCATAGGTACAGCATCCATTGAATAGGTGCCTGCGTATTCATCTGTCAGTCGGCGCACACCACCCCGAGTCTCCAGTGGATCATGACTATCCAAGCTCATGCCGCGAATGTTCACCGAAGGATGCCCTAGCTCAGCGTATTCTCGCTCAGTAAGACTGGGCGTCTCAGGTCGAGAGGAAACGAAGCCAGTCGAAGAAGTCATCTGAGATGCGATCTGTTGATTCTGAGGATAGTATGATCGCCGATGCATCTTTTTAAAGTCATAGGTAGTAAATCTGACAATAAGAGTGCTTAGCAAGGCTAGACCGTCAGATCAAGTAAAAACGTACTGCTCCTCCATCTGTCGCATCTCTTCACTTAGGTTACTCATGTCTTGATTAGCTTTACGCTTCCGTGCCTTCAGTGGGTTGTCTTCGAGCAGTAGTTCCTCCAGCTCGTGGGTTGAATCAAAATTCGCCTTCTTCGACTAGACATACGCATCAATATTAGTTGTTCGTTTTCATCGATGAATGCCACGAAATGAGAAACGAATCAAAAAGCAACACTCTTCTGAGAAACACAGAACGCTGCAAGTTATGATGAAATGACTTACATCAGGGACGAATGCTGGCCGTAATTCCTTTGATTCTAACATATCCCACTCCAGCCCATCAAACCATGGATGTCTCTGCAGATCCCTCAGACCATCGCCGCCAGGTCGACAACCCAACCGTTGATCGGTATTTCGGGTGAGAAGCTATTGAGTCGAGAAGACAGAACGACGTTGCGTGATTAGCAGCAACGCACATAAGAAAACACGTGCATGATGAAAGAGAAAGACGTACATCCTTCAGAGCCATTTTTCCTTCCTTACTGCATTTCCTGTCTGAATCTTCGGGAAATCTAACTGCATCTCGACTAATTGCATGCGTCAGATCTGGGTTTGTCCTCCCGCGAAAAGGCCGTCTGCCGAATATAAGCTCGAACGCGCAAACACCAAGTGACCACCAATCTATCATGTAGCTATACCCTCTTTTAGAGAGAACCTCTGGAGCTGCAGTGAACCACATTACTCAGCTCAGTTTGCAGAGGGAAACCAAGGTATTACTTGCCCATGTATGCCAAGCTTCCCGCCACGCCGGTCAAAAGCCGTCGGTCTGTGTAATGAACCGCGATATTAAAGTCTGTAATGTGCGCATGGCCGCGTTCGTCGAGGAGTATGTTATCAGGCTTGAGATCACTGACAATGATAGACGCAGTCAGACAGCTAAGCCAGCAGAAGATAGGCTTAGCGCACCGGTGAATTATTTTTTTCTCGTGCAAAAAAGACAGAGCAGAGCCAAGTTCAGCAACATAGACGCGGACTGCATCTTCCGAGAAGGATCCCATTCTCTCTAAGTGAACTTGGGTCCAAATGAACATACATGTCGAACGATGAAACTATTCTTTCCAAGACTCACATCGAAGATCGCCACCTAACATGAGATCCAACACGAAAAAGCAGTTCTCGTCATCTTGAAAGGCGTAGCGGAGATTGACGATAAACGGGTGGTCGACCTTGCGTGTCGTGCATTCATCCATTGCTCAGTCTTGCACGTAGAAACGGTACAGGCAATCTCACACCTCTTCAAGTAACCGTCGTTCTTGTATGATGTTGGCAACGGCCTTCATTCTTACACATTTTGCCTTGTTAATGTACTTCAAGGCGTACAGTTCACGTGTCTGCTTGTGTTGAACAACTCGAACCTGTCACTGTGTTATCTTCACCAGATCAACCAAAGCGACAAAAGAGTCCACCAACTTTACCGAATGCGCCTTTACCGACACTCTTCAGCAGGACGAAGTGGAACAAGGTGACATCTCCCTCAAAGTCCACTGGCTGGCGCGACGAAGTGGGATGTACTTAACGAACAGACGTATGAAACAAGTGATGGAGACGAAGCACTCACATCGGGACGACAGCACAGGATACCCATCTCACAAACCAAATGCTATGAAGTACCAGCCGCCAGGATGATAGAAATGAAAGAACAAAGAATGAGCGTGTCGGAAGGCGCAAGCAGAGTTGAGGTTATAAAGAGGAGAATGCACAAATGACAGCCATCACTAGCTAGCTCTTAATTGGGATATATGGCATCGGTACGCGTAATATTAATACTAATAATAACAATATTAATTATTATCGTCTACCACAGGCGCATTTATTTGCGAGTCTCAACGTCTTGACGTTACGATCGCATAAGAAACGGTACCCAGAAAAACCAGTGATGCTCCAGCAAACAGCTCATGATTCCAACCACTTCTAAACAACCATACGCTAAGGCAAAGACTTAAGGCCTTGCGCGCGGTCAGCACCAGGTTTGTCGAGACAGAGCTGACTCTCTTTCATATTATGTAAGAACGCGTTCATCAGTGCTGCTGCATCAGTACTCACTGAAGCAAGTTGGTTTACGCCAGACACGCAAAGAAGTTGCGTTATAAGATTGGCAGCGAAAACTATATATGCTTTTGGTGGGTCGTCATGAGCGTGTTTGAGAACCCTAAATCCTTCGCGGACGTCTTTCGCAAGAAATACAAACATAGGCAGCGACAATAGATGCTGGAGACACAATTCAGCCATAAGGTGAGGTAATCTGCGTCTGCCGCCTCACCGTATAGAAGACACCTTCCCTCCAACAAGGTCCATATTTTTGGTATGTCTGTTCCTGGAGAATGCCGAGGATGCCAGTCAAAAGTAACGATAAGCTCAACATGCAGATCCCAGTTATGTAGTTCTTCCGGCCATCAGTGCCGGTAGTCATCGCGGTAGATGATGGTCGAGAAACAGTCGATATTATTACGCCTATCGTTACTAAAAGTACGGATGTCTAATGAATTCGTTAACAAAGCTGACATCCTACAGAACGAGCGTTACGCACAGTTTGCATAGCAGAATAGCGCCTCTTCATGAATATACGCCCGAGAAGCATGGAAACCGGGAGACCTGTACCAGACATCAGTGAAGATCAATCTCATGAGATTGACCATGGGCGCCTCACCAGAGGAACGGAAGACGATCTGAAGCGTGAGAGGCGTGAACGCAAAAGACCAGTTGTTCAACAAAGTACTACTGAGAAGCACAAGAACCTGGAGAGACCAGGTGTGCAGTGGAACCTGACGGGGCGACAGGCGGGGTACAAACGCCAACTTATCTCGTATAAGGAAATGGGGCACAGACTGACAAGTGATGAAAAGCATTTGCCCAAATGTAATGGCAGATCCTATTGCTTTTATTAAGGCCACACAACGCAAGGCGATGAAGTAGAACTGACCAAGTGAAGAGCTCTTTCTCAACAGTGACTCAAAGGACCACACGTTACTGTCGATCGAGAGCGTGAGATCGACTGAAGTCAGCCACATAGAGAAACACGTACACGCAGCACCCTCCGAATACCAGCGACAGGATGATGATAAGGTCTGAGACTGTCAAATACGACTTGACCTGTACGAGATGGTTCGCAGAAAAGACAGAGCCATCATACACGTTGGTGGGGCTTGCTTTCCTCCTCAGACGCTGACGCAATCCGGACTGGGACTGCATGGGGAGGGAATACAGCTCTTTAGGCGAACGACACTTAAAGAGTGCTAGAGACGGCTTTGGCGAAATTAGAACGAGCAAGAAGAAAATGGACTCTGCGAGGCTTGCAACTTGAGAGCTTGTTACCAATATTCCCACCTACCATACATGTACTTAGACTACTTGAATCTGGATCCGTTCTCAGCAACCTTCAACCATGCTCCGACTCGTTTCTAAACCTTCGTATTACACTCTTCTGCGCCCGAGTTTGATTAAACACTTTTCCCCTTCGCTTTCTTCCCAATGCCACAACCGAAATACCTTACATCTACCCGGAGGAAGGCGTAATAGCTCAGATCCTCATGCTAAAGGTATCTGTCGGCATAGATCTTTGTCGCAAGCATCCCCCCGTCACTTCTCCTCGCTACCCGACAAGCAGAAGGAGAAAAGAGGTGGCGACATACGGGAGTTGGTTCGCGAAAACATTTACACGGTTCCCAACGCCCTTACCATGTCCCGTATCCTGTCGTGTCCGTTTCTCGCGTGGTCTATTTTAGATGGTGATTTCTCCCTTGCAGCTGGTATCTTAGCATATGCCGGCATTTCGGACTGGGTGAATAGCCATGCACATGACCTGTTTACTAGCTAACTTCTAGGATTAAAAAAAAGGTCGACGGCTTCCTAGCTCGAAGGTACCAAATGCGTTCTGTTTTGGGAACCGTGTTGGATCCTGCCGCAGATAAAACGTTGATGACCACGTTGACGGTGACCCTAGCCATAAAAGATTTGATTCCAGGTACGCGAAAAGTATGTATTTGTCGAGCTTAAATGTGACTAGCTTTATCAGTCCCGCTAGCTTGCATTATCCTTAGCCGAGACGTGCTCCTGAGTCTCGCTGCTTTCTACATTCGGTACAAGACCCTTCCTTCTCCTGTATGATCAAAGAATTCACGTTCCCCTCTACGCACCTTCTAACACTAATGCCCAGAAAACGCTACATCGCTATTGGGATTTCTCTATACCTTCAGCTGAAGTCCACCCGACAGGTATTAGTAAGGTGAATGGACGCGAGGATTGAAGATCGTAGTTGCATGCTAATGCAGATGAGGATACAGATCAACACTGCACTCCAACTCTTTCTCATGGGTGTCACGACCATATCTCCTCTTATGACAGTTGATTTGGGATTGGTTCTTCAGAGTTTGCAGTGAGTGTTGATCACGCCAACGCATTCCGGTCTTCTCAATAAGCTTCAAGATGGGCAGTCGCAGGCACAACCATCTGGAGTGGACTTTCTTACGTCTTTTCTACTTCTGCTGTGCGGGTCATAACTTCAAATTCGTCGAAGAGAAAACCGTAGATATCATAGACGTACTCTTGTGAATTATCGTCTTGTTATTCGGCGTCATGCACTCTTTACTCCATTGCCATCACAAACGCCCTATAATCCAGGAAGGGTTTGGAGAACCGCGCAATTATACAGTAAAATACGGTATACGAGAGTGAAATATGGGCTACAAGAAGGAAGTGTATAACTTATCAATCTGAAATCAAAGAAGCCTGGACACGACCTAACTGCACGCCTTCAATGCTCGGTTCTTTCTAACATTGTCCAATGCTGCTGCGATAGAGGAACAAGCCGATCTTTGTTCGCGCCAGGCATCACTTGCTTGCCTGTTCAGAAACTTCTGTTAGTATAGATATTTTTCGCAGCAGTTATGCATTCAGGACCAACCGCGCTCGTGAGATGAACGTAACGGCCAAAGCCACCGTTCTCAATGATTTGAACCGTGGACATGGCATTGGAGAAGCTATGGGTCCAATCCGAGCAATGGTGGCCAGAATTCTCTTCTCGCTGACGCCGAAGGTCAGTCAAAGCGGATTCAAGTCAGATAAGCCCTCAATACCTCTTTTCAAAACGAGACAAAAGTACGAGCAGATAGCCTTTTTGGTAGCCAAGATTGTCGCGAAGAGCAGCTTCTCGCGTAAACTTGGCTTTCAGATAGCGAATTTGGACGAAAAGCCCCTTGCATTCTTTGTTATGCCCGAGCCGAAGTGACTCCGTAGCCGCATCTCTGAGGGACCCGTTTAGAAGTTATTTGAGAAAGCAGCACTGAACGTACATCTCTGATACGATTTCTTTACTCTCCTTGCGACTTGCAACCTGCGCTTCGAGAACTCGCAATTGTGCTCGGATTTGCTTGCTCTCGCGTTCGTGCCGTTCCAGCTCTTCCCGATGATGAATGATCATCTCATCCCGCTCAGCTCGGAGCTGAATGAGGTCGTGGCCAAATCGATTCGCGTCTTGCTGAATGCGCTTGAGTTCTAACTCCAACTTCGAGGCTAGAGAACGGAGGTCCAGGCCTTCTGATGGAATATCTTTCTTACTAGACCATACTTGGTTCAATGTCTCCGCTTGTGACGAGAATACAGAGCGAAGGCTTTCAATCTCCTTTGTTTGCCGATCAAGCTGGCGACGACGACCGTCATAGGACGTCTGTAAATTGGCATGCTTGGTTGCGAGGTCGCTCGCATGCTGGTGTTTGATGTGAGTGCGAGAAATACTACCATTGCTCATATGACGTACTTTCGAGGCTTCAGCAAGTCGCTGTTGCAGGTCGAAGTGCTTATCTGACAGTTGAGAGCGTTCTTGGCGAAGATGCTCGATAGTCTCTCTGTTCACTATGAGTGCTTCTTCGACATTTGTAGTCTTCCGTTCAACTGGTAGTTAGGGCGTTCAATGTCGACAGATAGAATTCGGAGGACCAAAAAAAAAACTGGCAAACCTCTGAGTTCAGCTTCGAGCCTGACATTAGCCTCCTTTAGTTGAAAGAGCCGATCCTTCGCTTGCTCCGTTTTCTTCGGAAACGACACGTCAATGCTATTTTCATATAACCATCTAAGTCGACTTACCTGCTCAGTTTCCTTTAGCTTTTCTAGTATTCTCTCTTTTTCCTTCACGGCATTGAAATTCTCTACGCTTACTGTACGAAGCCGGGAACGCTCCGATAGAAGATGATGTTCCAAGTCATCAATGGACTTCTTGGCCTTTGTAAGTTCCTAAAGTTACGCAGTCAGCTTTGTCTCAAAATTGAAGGTGAGCGCTCACTTGTTGCAATTCTGTCTTTGATTTCTCAGCCATATGGCCCCGTTCCTGAGCTGTTCTGAGTTCTTCTTTCGCACGTCTGATCTCGATATTCAAACGATTTGCAGCATCACGCAGTACAACCTTTTCACCAGAGGAGCTCGCTCTTTCTTCATCACGTTGTTTCCGAAGGGACTCTAGCTCCGCCGTTACCATGGTGAGTCTGAGCTGCAAAGAAGCATTCGGGCTGAAAAACGACATTGAAGTGACAGTCTCGAAGGAAAGAATCTTGCACGTACTCTCTGGATGTCGAACCACCGATTTCGCTCTCTCCGCATCGCGAACAGAGACTGCGACCTTGCCATCGGGCTTCTCGCTCCTCAATCTGACTCTCCAAGCTCATGATCCGCCGTCGAGCATCTTCGAGAGCCTTCATTAGTCCGACAACGCCTAGGCCAGCTTCTTCGAGCTTATCCAGTTTGTCATCGACACTTTCGTTGGCGATGTCAAGCTCCTTTTGTAACCGGCCAATTTCCTCCATAAGATGAGTTGTTGATATATCACCGGTCATATTCATCAACCACGAAGCCTGATAATACAATCAGTAGAGGTTGAAACCCGAGTATAGTAGCAGTCATTACATTTCGTAAGGGTTCCCCCGGAGTTCTGGGTGTTCTCATCGATAAATTGATGAGTTGTCTATGCATAGGTGAGAGGCCACTCAAGCTTGCATTCCGGAACGGGGCAGCATAATAAGACGGATCGCGCGTTAAACGTAGTTGATCCAGCAATTCCTCATTCTCCTTCTCGAGAAGATTGATTCGGGACTCTTTGGCTTTCTCAATAGCCCTGCGTGCAGGGTTCTGATTGAGCAAGGCAGTTAGGCGTCCAATTTCTTTGGTTGCTTCAGCAAGTTCTGCCTCCAGTGCTCCAACGTCGATCTCATTCAGCGTTTTCAACTTATCTTGTGACTGACTGAGAGACCCAGTTTTATCGTGTCCGCGCTCCATGATCGCCAACTTTAGCCGTAGTTCGAGTAACTCTTTATCGTCTGAAAGAATTTTCTTGTCGTTCTCCTCCAACGCGTTTTCTAACTGCTGAGCGTTAAGCCTCGCTTCGTCGAGCTCGTTCGAGGAGATTAAAACTTGTTCGTTCGCAATTTCTAATGCCTCTTCGCTCCCCGCAAGTCTTTTCTCTGCCTCAACCAATTGTTTTTCGAAGTTTTTGGCTTTGTCGAAAGCCAGGCTCGACTCTGCCTTAAGTTTTTTGACCGTTGTCTGAGCAACTCGAAGTTCCTCTTTGATTTCCCTTTGCTCTCTGCGAAGCTCCCTTGCGTCTTCCTGTGAAGTCTCGATGGTTTCCCGCGAGACTTGGAGACTCGATTCAAGATCTCGAATTAAACCTTTTAGAGAGGATGTCTCTTTCTCCTTGTCTTCGAGTAAGGCCTGTATCGCAGTATACGCATCTTCCCTTCCTTGCAGCTGGTGCGCTAGAGTCTGTACATCCTGTTCGAGCCTATCGTCATTGGCTGAGCGTAGAGCAGATCCGGCCTCATTTTCATTGGCCATAATCTGCTCGGCCTGCTCTGCGCGCTGCTTGAGGAGCTGACATTCAACAGTTGCACCGCTGAGCTTTATCTGAGCATCCTCGACACGTTTCTCTAAATCCAAAACGATTTGCCCAACGCCATTCTCGACTTCAGTCATCCTTTCTTTCCATCTTTCTTTATCGCGCATTCTCTCTGCCTGTTCATCTGCAAGTTCCTTGTCCCGAGCCTTGACTATTTGCCCAAGCTCGGCGACCTTTTGCTCCAGATTTTCCTTCTCAAGCACCCATTGTTCGGCCGCCTCATCCTCCACGACTCCGCTAAGTTCTCGGTGCTGAACTTGATCGTAGAGCACCTCAAGTTCCAGCTGTTGACTTCTAATCCTGTTTACGAGAAGTTCATTCTCCTCCTGCAATCGCCTATTCAGGCCGTGGAGATACGTGTTGAGTTTCCCCGCGTTAAACCGGCCAACGCCCTGAGGGCCAGTCAGAGGGTCGAAAGACGCATTTGCGCGGTGATGGACTGTCAAGTCGTGAGAGGAAGCAGTAGACACGAATGAAGCACTGGCTGCTCCTTCTGGGTTATAATCGGCTTCCAACCCGGAGGACGAGGTGTCACGAGGCGTCGAAGGAATGAAGGTAGTAACCTGCGACAGAGGGTGAGATAACCGTGCCCTCCCGCCTCCTACTTTAAAGGGACGAGAAGGACCTGGTATAAGTCCAGCAGCCAGGTTACTCGCTGTCTGAAGAGGGACTCGAGGATGAGGAGTAGGGAAAGTTAGACGAGGTCGGGTGGTGGAATTAACGACACTAAGCAGGAACGACTTCCTGCGAGGTAACGGGGTTGCCAAATCATCCGCCTCTTTAAAATCTTCTTGATAATCCTCTACGTACCCTCCAGACCGAATTGCACCCGCGCGCGACTGATAAGTTAAAGTAGGTGTTGACATTGCTGAAGGGGAAGACATCGCTGGGGGAAAGCGAAAGTGAACACTTCGGCCACCAGTCACATGAGTGTTTTCCGCGTCTTCCGATGAGAAGGTGGGCTCTTGTGACTCAGATGCCTTATCGCTGCTCTGTTCGTCTTCAGCCACCGAAGGTCCGCTGGCACTGGTTGGGGGGAGATGTTCTTCGTCTTCGGTCTGTAAGGCATGAATGACATCCGCACCAGACTCCTGAGACGTTGAGTTTGCTATTTTTTGGCCGGAGTTCCATTTAGGAGAATGAGAAATGGAAGCCTTGAGTAAGCTCGAGGTAGACGCGGATGAGGACGAAAGTGAATGAGCCAAAGTTGGTGGTCGGGTAGGATCGTGCGATTTACGAACCGCGACATCTTTGAAATCGTATAGGTTGAATGACTATGCAAGCACGTTGGAGGTTTATTTTCTTTAAAAAAGAGTTTAACAACAATAAGGAATATGACATACATTTGGGAAAGAACCAGTGCTTTCAGAACGATCGAAGCCCTGCGGTTTCACAATTGACACGCGGTTTCTATCGACCTCGAAAGTACTGTCCGGCAGAGGCGACGAGTTTGGCGAGCATTTCCTGTTTACAGCAATAGGAGCTTCAGCCAGAGAAGGTCCCTTGTCAACTTCATCCGACCCCTGTTCGATATTCCATTCAGAGAGAGCTTCACTGTCAAGAGGGTTCTCCGCAGGTTTTATTCCACTAATTTGGCTATCTTCATCGTATTCGTCCCGTCTCTGCCACGAATGAAAACAGGCGTCCGAATGATTATTTTCAGTCTCAACTGCGTTCCTGCGTAAAGCCGGAGCGCTGGACCTGAAAGGCTGCACTATTAGCTCGTTTCCTGCGACGCGAAAACGGGCTGTGTGTGGCGGAGTCGGAGACGACTGATGTATGCGGCGTTGTGTGGCCAGTAGATTAACGTGTGGTGTAGGAGCATTGTCTTCTAAAGAAACAGAAGTACTGTTGACTTCATCGATGGCGGACTCGTCGAAAGCAGGGAGTGAAGGCAGAGACGGCATGTCGGCATCGCGAGCTTCATCCTCTTTGATGCGTCTCAAGATCCGAGAAGGGGTCTCTGTTGGCATGGACATGGCTCGCTACAAGGAACACAGGCGAAAGTGCACACGTCTCGGGCTGCAAGCGTATAGTTGAATTCCAGAGTCCGGACGCGCGAAACGCGACCGCACGTGATGATGTCACATGATTTAGAGTATATAATATCTGCTGTCTACTACTAACAGATAGCCAACCGCATAGGAACCGGAACAAGATAGGAATCAACTACGTAGCGCATGAAAACAGGTGTTTGGTAAATGGTAAGAGAAGGCGTAACGGATGTTAAAGAACGTTGCTAAAGGTCAAAGGACGGTGGTAATTCAGATAAATGGGGCATGCTGTCTGGGGGGCGACGGAATGAGAAGTAGGCGAATTTTAAGAGAAGGAGAAAGTTGTTTGGACGAAACCATTCAGCAAAGTCTAAGGGTAAGGATCGTTGATGAAAAAGGCCATTACGAACGAGCGCGAAAAAGGTGCAACAATTAAGAATATGATGGACATCGTGTTTGACACATAGTGGGTCCGGACAACGCGGTGTAGGGTTTCGGTTATGCAAATCAAGCGTGTTCAGCAACAGGCTGACAGCGTGTGTTTGAACTATATGGTGTATCTTCTTCCTTGGAGAGAGCTTCAAAAATGGATGTAGGGATCGCGTTGGGTGAAGGATAAAGGAGGACGGTTGGAGAATGGAGCGGTGTCCTCGTAAGTTTATGATGTTGGCTTTCCAGTCACGAACAAGGTCGAGCTGTACTTGCGCCTTCAGATTGGGGAGCAATTCCGGCATGGTCTCATGCTGAGGGTTGGTAGCGGCGTCTTTAGCCAGCTTATCAGCTTTAGAATTACCCAATACTCCACGGTGAGATGGGAGCCACTGGATTGTGATATGCGAGGCCTCGTGGTGGAGGGCGAGGAATATGCCGCATAGACGGCAGAAAAGGATAATGAAGTCCGCATGTCAGGGGTCATTCGAGAATATAAGTTGGACGCAATTGAGCGAGTCCGAGACGATGTGGATGTGTATGGGAGTGAAGCATTTCGCAAGGAGAGAAGAGATATGTCGCATGGCTGCGATGAGCGCTTCCTGCTCTTCAAACAGAATGTTTGAAAGAGAGTGCGCTGCTGAAGAAAAGACAGCTAGTTCTTGATGATTATGCATAATAACGAAACCATGGCCGCCGTTGAGGGAGCCGTCGTCCTTCGGTATGATGGAGCCATCTGTGAAAATGAAATATTGATATGGGGGTGGATGTAGAAAGAAGGAGTTGAAGTTGCATATGGCACGAGGGCATTGCGAAAACGAAGGAATGGGAGTCATTATGAGACGTGAATGAATGGGAGTGAACATAGGGAAAGAAACTGATTTGGGAATCGTAATGTTAGGAAGTAGCGATGACATTAAATATTGGTTTGATGCAGGGCTATGTTTAGAATAGGAAAAATAGGAGAGAAGGAAACATTGAGAAAGTGAATGAATGAAAAGTGAGAGGGGTGGGCAGGATATAAGGGATTCCGCCACACCTGGGTGAACATTACAATTAAATACTGTATGAAGAAAACGGTTTTGAGTTTTTTGTAGAATTGAAATAAGAGGGGACTCTGCAAAAAGGATGGCACCATAGATGGCGACCGAGCGGATTAAGCCAAAATATAGAAGACATGCAAATTGAAGATATGCGCCGTTGGTACGGTTGAAAAGGAAAGAACGTTGATGAAGGGTGGAAAGAGCTTTATTGGCCCGGGATTTGAAGTGAAGTTTGGGGGACAGATCGAACGAAAAAATAATGCCCAGCCACGTAAGATGACGAGAAGGGCGGATAACACGGTTGTTAGGGAGAGATAACGCAGTGTTTGTGGACGAAGAGGAATCAGTTAAGAACAAATGGAAGGTAAGATGTGCAATCTGCATATGAGGAAGAATGTGGAGAAGTTTGATAGCGTCAGGGTCAATGGATAAACCAAGTGATTGAAATTGAAGTGAAATGAAATGGAATTGATTGCGAAGGCGTACTAGGTTGGAACGAATGCTGAGCGAACGAGCATAAAGAAGATGGTCGTCCATGTAAGCAAGTAAAGGACGGTTTGGGCCAAAACGGGCGTTATAGGCCATGATAGCGTCGGCTGCCGCAAATATTGAAATGAGAGGGGACAAAGGGGACCCTTGAGGAACCCCGCAATTGAGTTTGACGAAAGGAGGGGAAAAGTAATTATTAAAATGAAACGATATGGGCCGGTCTCTGAGCCAGCCCGAGAGAACGTGAATAATGTTGGGGTTGACATTGGAATGAATAAGTTTTGAAAGAAGGCGATTGTGAGAAATGTTATCGAAAAAACCTTGAATGTCAATGGTAAGGATCGAAGTAATCAAGTAGCGATGTCGATGGTTTAAGGTGCTGAACCCGTCACTAGTGCTCCTAATAAAAGGTTGAGTTAAAATAGTAGAAAGTAGTTCGTAACAAGCTGAAAGTGATGACCAATTTTTCCGGCACCCATGCTGAGCGTCGGGGAGAAGATCGTGAAGTTCAAAAAAGGGTTGAAGAATGTTAAAGAGAATGCGTTCGAACAGTTTACCGATGGTATCAACCAACGTAATGGGACGAAACGCTCTGGGGACAGAAAAGTCAGAACGTTTGGGTTTAGGAATGAAAGTAACGAGCGACGTTTTGAAGGGTAAGGGGAAGTGTCCAATTTTTAAACACAAAGAGAAAAGGTCCGCAAAAAATTGACCGCAGTGCTCGATAAGGAGCTCCAAATGTTTGTACGAGATATGGCTGTTGCCAAGACTCATCTCTCGATCGACTCCGTGAAGGGCAGCGTGTATGTCCTTTAATTCGATGGGACGAAACTCCGCGAGGGTGGGGAGAGGGATGACCTCTGGAGTGTGCGATAGGGGAGGAAAAAACGTCTCACAAAAAAGGGATGATTTATTGGATTCTGTCAGGGTGAATGAACCGTTTGACATGCGGAGCGTGCCGATTGGAGCATGGCGGCGAGCCATACCAAGGAACTGATTGCGCCAGGCAGTATGCACATCGGATTGTTGGAGGCAAGAACTGAAGAAAGCATTCTTGGCTCGAGTGGTTTCAATGTCAAGGAGTTTTTTGGACTCGGGCCGTGGGTTACGACAGTGATCGCGATAGAGAGTGGAGCACGCTTCCGTCCACCATTGAATGGGGCCGAAGTACGAACGAGGTTTTTGCTTATGAAGAAAAACAGTAGCGAAGTCTGTTAGGGAAGAGTGAAGGGAAAATAGGAGGTCGTCCAGCGCCTTAGGGGATTCGATTCCCACCAACGAAAAGGAGAATAAGTTAGAATCGCAGAATTCCCCTATAAAAGAGGGTATGTCTTTATGACGAATAGAACAGAGGGGGTGATGTAGGGGCGCAGCCAAATCATTAACGCCAAAAGAAAAACAAATGGGGAGGTGATCAGATGCAATATCAAGGGAGGGGTCTGAAATGACAGCGCTTTCTAAAAGGAGTGGGGCGAAATCGTCTGAAGCGATAATAAGATCAATAATGGATTTGGCGCCAGAGGCCCAATTGAAGTAGGTATGCTGGTAAGGGGGGTTACAAATGGTTAAGCCGTTATCGTTGATCCAGTCAACGAGGGCTGTTGATTGAGAGAATGCATGAGATTGCTCTGTGAAAGACCAGAGATCCGCGTGACGATTAAAATCCCTGATGAAAATATTAGAAGGAAGGTCAAGAGAGGGAAGGGGGTTCTCAAACTCGTGACGAGATGGGGAATTGTAGATGTTCCAAAGTAAAAGAGGGGATAGATCACCTCGAGAAATTGAGGTAACTATAATATTGGGTGATAACGAACCAGGCGTGTAGAGGGAAACACGATGGATGATGCGGGGGTGTACCAATGTACAACACCTTGGATTCTCAGAAGAAGATGGACGAAAAGCAAAATAAGGAGCGGGGTTGCACAGATGAAAGATGGGAGTACCAGATGAAGAGACTTTAGAGGGAACGATTGAATGAATGGTAGGAATCTCTTGGAAACAAAGAATGTCAGGGGCAACATGGGAAGAGGAGAAAGCCCGAATCAAATAGTCGAAAGTTGGAATGGAGTTACGAAGGTTCAAAGAAAATACCGATATATCCATCATAAAATTAGAATGGGGACCTATAATTGCAGCGAGCTGGGCACTCCGATGACCTGGCGCTATGATTGCCCTGGCAGTTGATGCAGAGGGCGAAGTGTTCGCATTGAAGGTTATTGGACGCAGTGCATGTGGCACATTTAGCGACATGTATGGCCGTTCGATGAGGTTCCAAGCAAATCGCGCAGCGTGCAACTGATCGACACTTAGATGCAGCATGTCCCAAGCGATGGCAATTATCGCATTGATTAATGGTAGGGCAGGCTTTCATCTCCTCAAGACGGCGGATGATGCCAAAAACTGGGACCGATCTGTTATTATGCAGGAAGAAATGGTCAAAGCAAAGGCGAGAATCGTCCTTGAGGACAACCGAAACATTGCAATAGTCTCGTTGGTTGAGACGTTCGATAGAGGACATGAAGTGGGGCGGGAACATGAACTCATGCCCCTCGAATTGTGGTAGCGAAGAGATTTTGTCGAGAAGGTCCTTCTCCGAATAGATGAGATTGGTGTCTTTGTTGAATACAGGGATGCCGGGGATGACCATCTTGAATTGAGGTGAGGGGGTGAATGCCTTCACCCCAGAGATATTGATGATGCGGTTAAGCTGGGTAACTAATGAGCTGTATTGCGTATCAAAATCAGAACGAATGTTAGTAAACACAATTAGCAGGTTGCTGTTAGACGTGTATTCCACATTGAGAATGACGAGGTGTTTGAAAAGTGGGTTGCCTTTGAGACCCGCACGTACTGTGTTTTTAATAGAAATGGTAGAAGGACGAACAGCAAGGTCGCCTGGAAGTGAAAAAAAGATACGGCGAACATTGCGAACGCGCGTATTCACCGACCCGTTGGACCGGTTAATTGGGACGGTCGAGATTTCCCCTTGGGGGCTCTGTTCCGTGACTCGAGTGACCTTGGTAAGAACCGTTTTAGGTTTCTTTTGAGCCGCTTTAGCATACGAAACCATGGTAAAGCCTTCCTGGTCGACCCTGACTGAATCGACTGCAGGATGGTAGATTGTCGTCTGTGATCCACGAGGAGCATTGTGAGCTGAGTGGGCGTAACCATCCGGTGCAATGATGGTGCCCTCCGTAGTCATTTGATAGCCGGAACCCGGGACGCGGGTTTTAGCAATGGCGGCTGCATATTCTGATTTTCCGTTTTTTGGGGTCTGAACGTGCTGTTTGGCTATAGGGCCTGGAGGAGGGAATTTGGGGTCGTGTACAAAACGAACTCCAATCGGATCAGGTAGGATTTTGTTCTGTTTATTGATGTTAGTGTTAGTAGGAGCCGAACGCTGAACTGAAGAAGCAGGGGCGACAGAAAGCTGTTTTTCGATTATGTTAGTTTTTTCGGAGATAGAAGAAACAATGGCAGAAAGGTGCTGAATAGACCTCGACATAGCATGCATAGTATCTGTAATTTCCTGGTCTCGAATGGTTTGACTGTTAACATAAATATTTTCAAAGACGTGTTTGAAAGAAGGTGAGTGGATGCGAAAAGTAGAGTGAAAGGCTTCCAGACTCTCGTTGGCTGAGTTCTGGAGGGATGTCTGATCATCCATAGTGTTGGACTTGTTAATCCAGGATACTAAGTTGGAGCCGATATTGGCCAGGATGGACCCGGCTCGATTAGCGTCCTCATACCAGGGTTTGTCGGAAGACCATGTGGGTTGAGAGATGAGCGTGTTAATCGTGTTGACGGTTTCCTTAGTAAGATCTGCAAATGACCGGTTGACGTTCTCGGCGATCTCCGGATCATATTGTTCATCGATTTTGACCATCTCCTGGTTGACCTGAGGGGCTTGACTGGTCTGAGCGTCCTGAATGTATAGATCGTCGTCGTCCATAGCATCGTTGTCGATACGGGAAGGGGGAGGGATTGAACGATGTTCCTCCTCAGAATTCGACCGTTTAAGCGTGTTCTGAGACTCGATATCTAGGGTAGGGGGAAGGTCCCCTTGTTTACGGAGCTTGGCGGCATGTTCGTCTGCCTCAACATCGGGTGACCAGTTTGAACGATTCGTCTCGACTTGCTTGCATACGGCGTCGTTGTGGTTGTAGGTCTTGTCGCGACCACAAACGGCACATAACTTGACGGCCCCGCTAACACACTGGCGACTGTGGTAGGGGAGATCCTGTTTACACTCCTCACACTTGGTGGGGTCCTTGGGATTAACAAGGGAACGGAGAGACTTTGTCTTGTGCAGAGATGCTTTAGCTCTGGTCAACATTTTGTTGTCCATAGCTGATAGAGAGTAAGAGACTGTAGCGCTAAAATCTTTCCCACGGTCTGGATGATTTAGAGATGAGTCAAGTGTCTCGGTCAAGGACGATCTTCAGTACGACGACGGCGACACATCGCACATTCCATCGGACCGAGCTGCTTAAAGGCCATCTTACAACACTTCAACACTGTCATAACTCTCATAACATAGTTGGGGCCATGGCTTCGTCTGTTTATTACAAGTTCAAGTCACAAAGAGACGAATCGAAAGTTTCATTCGATGGCACAGGCATATCGGTTTTTGACCTTAAGAAGGAAATTGTTATTGCTAATAATCTCAAAGCGAATGACTTTGACCTCCTTCTGTTCGATCCTTCCAATGATCAGGGCAAGCTGCAATCTGCGATATCTGTCCACTGCTTATTAAAGTTAACTTGTTTTTTCTTGACAGAATACAAGGATGACTCGTACATAATTCCTCGATCCTCGTCCGTTATCGTCAAACGAATTCCTGCTTCCAAGGCAGGCAGGGGTAAAGGCGCAATGTATATCGCGGGCGGAGCTTCTACAGCCTCATCGTCGAATGACAACTCAGCTGGGAGGGAGAAGCACTTCGCAGCGAGTTCTATGAGAGCTCGAGTCGGCACTGGCTCAATGTCCATACGCTTTGACGGCAAGGACGAATCTTCCAATGCCCGAGTTTCGGTATGTCCCGTCCACAAGTATGCTGGGGCTTTGTTGACTCGTGTTACGCATTAAAGACGCCGAAACTCGCTGCCTCTTCGTCTGAAGACGACGAGGCTGCAGCAATGGCTGCCATGTTTAAGGCGCAGACGGACATCTGGGAAGAGACTCAGGAAAAAATGTCGCAGTCAGTTCTAGCTCCCTTGTCACTCATCCCTGTTGCTTTCGTTGTAATAAATGCTTGTTTCCCTTGTTATACCGCATTTTCTTCTCTAGTGCTGTCCCCATCTATAGCAACATGAGGGGTACAGGACGGGGTGGAAAGACTTTCGTTAGTCGTCAAACGCACCACCAACCTGACCGTCCTCTGCCACCAAGTTATGTATGCTATCGCTGCGGTACAAAAGGTGAGCTGCCTGTCATCCGACATGCAAAGGTCATAATCATACTGGGTCCATCCTAAGGGCACTGGATACATGATTGTCCCACAAATAACGACAGAGAATACGATAACAGACCACGCATTAAACGGACGACTGGAATTCCGCGTAGTTTCCTCAAAGCTGTCGAATCTCCCTCAGAAGGCAAGCTTACGCAGGGTGTTATGGTAACACCTGACGGCGGATACGTAGTTGCCCAACCAGATCTGTACGTTACATTTTTTTTTCATCTTCTTTGGCTGAGTAACCTGTCATTTCTGTCAGCGCGTCGTGGCAGAAGCAACTCACTCGAGTAAAAGGCCTAACACCTTCTGACGTCCGGGAGAAGCCTCCTACCGAGCCCGCTTTGGCATGTCCCATTGACAATAAACTGTTCTTGGAGGCTGTAAAAACACCCTGTTGCAGCACACTCTATTGCGAAGATTGTATACACTCTCATTTGCTTGAGAACGACTTCATCTGTCCGAAGTGCTCGAAAAAAATACCTTCTCTTGATAATCTTATTGTCGACAAGCCGATGCGTACACGGGTTGGTGACTACATTGACAAAGTGATCAAGGAAAATAATGAGGCTGAAGCAGTCGCTCTGAAGGCTGCTGAGGGCAAGAAGGAGGTGAGAGACACATAGCTTGCATGAGAGCTCTGTTGATCGCTGACTAAATCATATAGGAGTCAAAGGATGAATCCGCGCTACAAAACGATGGAGAAGTGCAGTTCGACCACCAGCCGGGCTCCAACTTTGATTTATCTCAGCTTGTCAACGAGACCATCCCCCAGCTTCAGGGTCAAGTTACCCAATTATCTGTCATGTTGCAAAATCCGTCACTGCCAGTTCTTGTCCGTCAATCCACTGCCACCCAATTCCAGCAAACCCAAATGCAGCTACAGCAAGCGCAGGCCTTCGCAGCATTGGCGGCAGACATGACGGCCGTCGCGACGGCGCAGCAAGGCGTCGGAAGCATGAATCAAGGCTTTCAGCAGAATACTTGGGCAACACCTTTTCCCAACCAGCAACCGGCAGGACTCGACTCTGCCTACCAGCGTCTCCCGGTTAGTAATAGACGTCGCAGTAATAAGAGGGAGCGTCCATCTGACTTCTTGGAGATCGGCGCTGGCGAGCCACAGGTGAAGATGCCGAAGTTCTGGGAGTAGACACTTAAATACAGAGAGGAGAGAATAGTGGGGGAGTGGTAGCGGGACGTGTTTCTTATAACATACACATGTTTCGATTTTAGTATATCCACGATCTCCTTGTTGATGGATTAAGGTATGCCTTTCCTCCAAGTTCAGAGACACGCGTACGAGTCAAAGCACAGTGCTTGGTCTTCAGAAGTCTTCTGCATCGCAGTAGCTGGGCGCTCACAAGTTTATTTGCAAGTCGCATTCAAATAACCTTGTCAGGCATCTCACCGCACTCTTTGTATAATTATGAACAAGCCATATAGTATTGTTTTTGAAATTTCCTAGCACACCCTCTTATACAGCACCCGCCTGCCCCTGAGAACTCGTCATAAGATGTTTTGCATTGGCTTTCTTCAACAGAAGTTCCTGATAGCTTTCCCATGTCATGATCATCTAAAAGAAGAGTCGGATAAGCGACAACACTAACAACCGCTCCAGGCAGATACCCACCTCTTTTTGCCTTTGGATCATTCCTTCCAAAAATGCTTCCAAAGCAATTTTAAAATCGCTTATTCGCTCCTCTTCAAAGCGCACTAGTTCAACCTTGACAAGTTTGCTGCAACGATCAAAGTCGTGTTTCGCGTCAAGCGCCCTTCTTTCTGCCTGTTGGAGTTTCCGTCAGAAAAACGAGCCATTGCAAACGCCGCAGAACATACATCTGCTATCTGAGCTAAAGAATGACCCATACGTTCTTGAGGGATACGACCCTGGCCACGCGCCTTCTCATGTGCCTGCTTCACTCGTCGGAGTTCACTTTCTGCACTTTGCCATTGAGCATGACAACGCACGCGTGAGGCAAATGCCACCTGCAAGAGGTATTTACTTCAAGATAGTGTTTGTCACTGTAGATTACCAGAAGTACTCACCCGTACGGAGTTAATAATGCGAGCATACTCTTCAGCTATGTAATCAAATAAGTCGATGCAATTGAGGTTTTTTTTTTGGCTATGTCACGATCTCAGAACGCACCTGTAGTCATGAATGTGATCGTGTCTTCCTGTGCTTGTGTATGTTGAAGGTCCTGAGCCTTCTTTTCCACGTCCGACAGCACAGCAAGAGAATGGCAAAGCTGTTTGCTTAGGTCCGACTCTGACAGCTCCCCGATGCTAAGAGCAAATTCGCCAGTAGCAATAGCCAAATCTAATGAAAATGAGCACTCGAGTAATTTATCCGAAGGGAAAGCCATGCAGATGAGACCAGACCTTCCCGTTGCTTTGAAACAGAGTCGATTGATTTCACCAGACCCTTCAGCTGCGACTCTAAACCGTCGAGATAAGCCTTCTTCCTGTCAAACCACTGCATGCCTAATGAATACCTCGGATACTCGTTGAGGAGGGCGCAGGCTCACATCGTCAACCTCGAAGAATTTCGGACCGGATATCGTCTGTCCAATGCTAGACATGATTCCCCCACGTTCCTGGGCGATTTCAGTCTTCCTATGTTTAATCTGCAAATGCGTTTCTAATTAGAACACCAACGGTTTCCATTACAAGACGACTTGCATCAAGGGCGAAGCTATCGCTCTCCAAGAACACCTTTAGGTCCGGGTCCTTGGCCAAGATGGGGTGGTTAGCAATTTTCTGAATGCATATCTCCAGAGCTAGTCGCCGTTGCTGAACAAAGAGATTGGCAAATCGGCCAAACGAGCTCTTCTCTGGTACAGGCGGAACGATGACACCTGGGTTGTTCAAAGACAGCGTCTCGTACAACCAGAGAAAGTCTGAATAGCGCCTTAGCACCGAAAATGAAGGTTTGCTGAAGAGTGGAGAAGTCGTCTGCATCGGAGTTTTGGTTATAGCGAGCGTATGTGTACATCTTTGATGGTTTCATACCTTGGTATGAACCGTGTATAGAATATAAGGCCTTATAGGATCTCCAACTTTCTGTGGGTCTTCAACGCTAATAGAGAAGAGTGACTGAAATTCTGGATCTGATTTGTTGGTTGGAGGATTCTGTGGGGTACGGGCCATCGAAACGAGAGTTTAGTAAGAATAACGTCAATTAATAACGTATATGCTTGGATACCTCTTCTTCCTCCACAGAGTCTGCTTCAGACTTCATGACCTCAGATTCCCCCTGTCTTATACCCTCCAAAGTCTCCGGTAAGAGGCTGGCGTATTCTGTCTGTGCGTCATGCCAGCCTCCAGTGCTTTCTCCTCCAAGAGCGAGGCTCGCAAATACCTGAGAAGATCCATGATTCGGATAGTCGAGAGGGGAGACGACCTGGCTTGATTGTGATGGAGGGGAAGGAGGGAGAAATTGATCAGATATTCGTGTCTGCTCTTCGGCCACAGGCGGCGGTAATGAAGGTGTCGGTGTCATGCTGCGAGACGAAACAGATGAGGTCGACTGAATTTCACCGACAACAGGTGGGTGTCTGTTCAGCGGTGGCGATCCAGTGGTGTCCTGTTTCGCAGCATCATCAGCCGGGATACTTTCTCGAAATCCCGGACTCTGAAGGCCTGGATCCTGGAAGTCTAGATCTGTTTCTTCCGGCGTAACAGGCTCTGCTCCACGCGCTTCAGGTCCATTCACGCGTTTCTTAGCGCCATACGGGCTCTCCTCCGTGTAGGTTCCAAGGGACACAGACCCTGCCTTCACAAGATCACTTGTAGTTCCAAAACCTTCCCCGAAATGCGAAGCATATGTCTCATGGTTGTGTTGCTGTTGGCCGAAGGTCGACCAAGGGTCCGGCGAGCCTGAACGAGGCTTGTCAAATGGATTTGCAAATGGGTTGTCTTCGAGAGCGCGTGACGAAGATGAGAGTAGGTCGTCGAAGCCATCCATGACAAGTGAAAATGTAGAGCTTAGACTCGTTTAGGCCTGAAGGCTTCATTCAGTACAGGAGTGTTACAGTAACTGTTGTCCGTCACCTCGATCCGATATGGCAATTCCCGTCTAGTAGATGTTCTACCTTTGCTCATTACAAGACAATATCAATCAAGCAATTTACATGAGTATCAATAATAAGCCGGATATCTAAGCTCATGCATAACTCTGTCACTATCCAACGTAGGATCGAACCTTAGAAAACCAGAATGGCCGCTCATGTTTCAAAGCCAAAGGAATCGCTTCCCCATTCTCAGTGTTAACGGAATCATACCCAGCAAAATCCAATTTGTTCCATCTATCAAGTTATTAGATCGATTTTCTTTCACACTAAGATAAAAAATATACCTTCCCACAGGCCTCGATCGGAGAGTCAGAGTCATCTGAAACGTGTAGCGTACATTACCTCCGCTAGGATCTGCGAGGTCACGAGCGAGGATTGTGGTCCCCTCCACAGACCAGTTGCCGATAAATAATCCCTGAAATGCGATCAGCGGGAAGGACACAGACGAAAGCTTATAGCTCATGCCTTCATGCGAAGAGATGGTTGAAGCAAAGGTATTATAGTTTGGGGTTCCACATCCTCATTCGCAAGAAGGGATAACACAGAACCGTCCGAGAAGAATCGACTAATTTAACGCTTGAGACAAAAAAATACCACAGTGGGGAATATATTGAAATACGCACAGATATCTATGGTAAGTAATGAGGTGGCTGACCTAACAATCCGGGGTTCAGACAGCAGGATTCTTTCGCAGACAAAGTACTCACATGGACCCATGCATTATCAATGCTTATTCCTGGACGTCTGCTGTATATAAGTGGGGCGAACGGAGGCTTGATCCAAAGGCAAACTTACACGTAGTGACAAACGGCTATGTAAACGCCATCGAGTCTTAGCCGAGGGCGCTCGACGAAAAAGCGTCGGTAGTCAAACATGTACTGTTCTGCTATAGTATCGGTCGTTATGTCGTCGGGTATTTGAGGAGGGATATATGTTTTTTGCACAATAAATCTTTGTATTGTTCAATGAAAAGCAGCAAATAAGTGACTTATTGAATACCACGTACCTCCAGATGGCAGAGTCGAGAGAAATAACCCTCGCTTTGCGGTCGAGCATTGCAAACCTCTCAATAGACAGTGGATCAAGTGTCTTAAGTATCAGGACAAGTATTTCATCCGGAAGTAGTCGAAGCGGAACCCCTTTCCTCTCATCCAATGGTTCGAATTCCAGGTCACGAGGAAAAGATGAAATCAAATAGGCCAGTGCACCAGTGGCTAAGCGCTTTGGTGGCGCTTTTAAGTCCTCCTTCGTCGGTATTGTCGCATCCGCGTCGAGAGAAAAAACCCTACGATGCTGTTTGATGCGTGAACTCTCGGTATGAGCAGCATCAGCCTCCGAACGCAGTTCCTCCTTACGATAAGCCTTATCAACGTTTGAATCGAGTCTGAAAGCGTTTCGATAGAGACGTAGAGCCTCATCCAAGTCCCCAGACTGCTCATATTGTATCGCAAGCCGGTAAGTCTCCACCGCTGACGAAAGGCTCTTTGAAATGTGAGCTGAGACAGTGGAGTGATGAGCACGAGCAAGCGGATCTGCCAGTCCTTGGGCAGAGCCCGAGTGGAGCTCTGAAATACTGTCCGTAATTTGAGCCGACAGGCTTGTCGGCGTCGTGGCGATGATTTCATCGAGAGGAGAAGATGGGGGAGAAGTGTGTGTCTGGTTCGTACGCTGTTTGACTTCTGCTTTCCACTGCTCCCTGAATTGCGCCAACTCGTCCGAGTCCATATCCATTCTGTGGCTGACCGAGCCAGATATTGCTCCGAGGCAAATTGAAGTTGTGCTGGGGGTTTTGGAAAGCAGCTGTGCAATCATGAATAACGGTCCTAATGGAAAGACGGTCATATAGCATCACATGACTTTCCGGATTCACCTCCACGTCGTCGTGCTGCCGTTCACACTCATACCGCTCTAATGGAGAGCAACAAGGACGAGGCCATTAAATGTCTCTCAATAGCGCAGCGCCATTGCAATGCGGGAAACTACTCCTCCGCGCGTCGATTCTCTGAAAAGTCAATAAGGTGCGTAGCAGCGATATGTTTTGCAATCAAAAAGCGGCCTGACATGGACGGCCTTTTGCGTTTCTAGTCTATTCCCGACTCCCGAGGCCTCTAAACTGTTGCAGATTGTCAACGATCTCGAGGATGCAGTATCTTCGGAGAACCGTTCTTCTGCCGGTCCCTCAGGCTCGTCAACCTCTGCTGAAACTCATCCGTCCGCATCTGGTGCAAAACACAGACACACAAGCTCGAGTACTAACGCGTCAGCTTCGTCATCTCAATCTTTGCCCAATGGCACTGCTGGCGGAAGTGGAGGGGAGAAGAGAGACTACACGCCAGAGCAAGCGGCAATTGTCAAACGAATACGATCGTGCAAGATTACAGAGTATTACGAAATTATGTCGGTGAAGAGGGATTGCTCAGAGGCAGAGGTAAAGAAGGCTTATCGAAAGGTATTCATTAAAGGAAAAGCTTCATGTAACCTTGCTTACCTTGCTCTGATGTGTCTACAGCTCGCGCTGCAGCTGCACCCTGACAAGAATGGTGCGCCGGGTGCCGACGAGGCTTTCAAAAGTGTGTATTTAATATTATTAGATTGCTACAATATGTTAACTCTTTTGCCAGTGGTCTCAAAGGCTTTCCAGATCCTCTCTGGTGAGCTCAGACTTTCATGTTTTTCATATTTTTGTTTTTTGTTGGGTGCCTAATTGTCCGCAGATGCTGAGAAACGTGCGGCGTTCGATCGGCACGGTTCTGACCCGGACTCTCGGTTCGGCGGCATGTCTTCTGCAGGTAATGGGTCTTCTGGGTTTGCAGGGGGTCCCTTTGGCGCAGGAACGTTTGAAGGCGAGCTCAGTCCCGAGGACTTATTCAATATGTTTTTCGGTGGTGGTGGAGGGATGGGTGGTAGTCCGTTCGGTAGACCTGGAGGTGTGTATACTCGCACGCCAACTCTCTTTTTATATTCACTAAATCACGAGCTTAGTGTTTACTGCCTCTTTCGGTCCAGGTGGCTTCCGGACGACTCGAGTGCATGTGGGTGGACGGAGGGCAGGTGCTCAACCGCAGCAGCAAGGCGAAATGTCTATACGAACCATGCTCGCTCAATTGGCGCCCCTTATCGTTCTATTCCTGTTTACTTTCCTTTCTGCTGTCCCGAACTTGTTCAGCTCACCCCGAATGCCGGATCCTCGCTACTCGTTTACACCCTCTGCGCGATTCAACGTAGGCCGCGAAACCGGAGGGCTAAACGTGAAATACTTTGTCAACCAAGCGGAATTCTCGGCACATCCCATCGGCGAAGATCTCGTCCAGACATCTACCAAGTCGGATGGGCGCTCCAGTCTGCTCGATAGATTCGAGCGGATCGTAGAGGCAAATTATAGAGAACAGGTGTATATGCTCTGCCAGCGGGATCAGGAGCGACAACAACGCAGGAAGGAAGCAAAAATGTGCTTCATTTCCTCGAATAACTCGGCTTTCATTGCTAATTCCATGTTCCTTTTCGCAGGGGTTTCTTGGGTCTTGGCACGGACTGGGATGCTATTCGAGCAATAAACGCGGAGAAGATCGAGAGCTGCGAGGAGTATAGCAGGGTAGCCGGCAGTCGATATTAGTATGATTATAATCATTTGGATATTTGTTGTGCAATGTGCTTTTCTGATCTCGTCGTAATTATGCATTTATATTTATGAGTAAGTCGCAGAAGTAGTGAGCAGGGCAAATACGGGAAGCTGGATCGGGTCAGGCAGGTCGACCAAATCGATATGTCCCGAAACACGAGTACGTTCGTTGACGCCAACCGCGAGCGCAGACGCATACTAAATAATGGGGAAAATGCAGTTGAATTAGACGCAACACATCCTTGCGGTTGGTACAGGAATCATTGCCCGATAAGAACCGATTCCATCATGCAGCCTCCGCTCTCTGTTTCTCCAGCTTAAGATAGTACTCCTCCTGACGTTTGACTAGATTTGATTTCAGAATGAGAAATTGGAACACCAGTTGACGCTTTCTAAAACAGTGGCCAACTTACCACCCGGGAGATGGAAAGCGTACCTGAAGCAATTATGAGAAAACGCAACACATAGGTGGGAACAGTAATTTACCAGTAGGTATAGCCCGCGGCAGTGCCAAGGCCGAGGGCAAGGGAAAGAGTGGTGAAGAATTGCTTCCTGAGAGTACCGGTGATAGGTGCGACGGGCATTGTGAACGGCGGCGAGGGCGGCGGCAAAGACAAGGAGACGCGTGGTGGTGGTTAGAGAGCAAAGTTGAAGCCGGCTAACAAGTCCAAATAAGTCTGTCGTTGCCGCGCAAGTCGGTTCGTTCAAGATCGTCAACATAACAGCCATCTACTACTGCCTGCCCTGCACCTCGTTCTTCCTCGTCATCGCACACCGCGAGCACGTTCAGTTCGCAAGGCTTCAATCCGCATCCTCTCCTCTCCTTCGGCTACCACCATCTGCATCTTCATCTGACGCCCTTCGCCCTTTCGGTCTGCATACTTTACTTGAGCCATATTTCGTTTGTCCACAATTATCTTGCAGACATCCCATGATGGACAGCGATGCATCAGGCTCAGGAGGTTGGAGATTTGCGCAGTGCTTCGGTGACAAGGGCGAGGTCGAGGATATCACTGAAGGTGCCGCTTTACGCACGACAATTGTCATTCCGTTCACCTTATCTAACCCCGTGTTCTTACAGCCGACATCATATCCACCGTTGAGTTTGATTCGACAGGCAACTATCTCGCTACTGGTGACAAGGGTGGCCGTGTGGTTCTTTTTGAACGCAACGAGGCGGTAAGTGCTGTCTTTGAATTGCACACTGGTGGCAAGCCATCCTCGGGATCACACACTGCCTTTGTCAATGCTTAACTCATTCTACGATAGAAAAAGGGTTGCGAGTACAAGTTTTATACCGAATTTCAATCCCACGAGCCGGAATTCGACTACCTAAAGTCGCTCGAGATCGAGGAAAAGATTAACAAGATTAAATGGTGCAAACGTCAAAACTCCGCCCATTTCTTACTATCGACGAATGGTTAGAAATTGTGGAGCTCTCTTACTCTCGAGTTATCTAACTGCTGTCCAGATAAAACAATTAAGCTCTGGAAAGTGTTCGAGCGGTCGTTGAGGGTGGTTGCGGAATCGAACCATCATGACGGACAACGGCAGATTACGCCACCTGTAAATCCCGCATCTCTACGATTACCACGTATGGCCGCACAAGACAACATCGTCACCGCCGTGCCACGCAAAGTCTACTCGAATGCTCATGCGTATCATATCAACTCGATATCCATAAATTCGGACGGGGAGACGTACATATCTGCTGATGATCTGCGGGTGAATTTATGGAATTTAAACATCAGCGATCAAAGCTTTAGTTCGTATATTCATCGTCGTGCTCAGCTCAATAAATCTGACATTAAGCCTTTAGACATCGTGGATATCAAGCCTGTTAACATGGAGGAATTGACAGAAGTTATCACTGCAGCGGAGTTTCATCCGACTCAGTGCAATCTTTTTATGTACTCGAGCTCAAAGGGTACTATAAAACTAGCGGATATGCGGGAGTCGGCACTCTGCGATCGACATGTCAAGTGTATGTACCGTGTCTCAGTGATCGAGGCTCTATCCTAACTTGGCTCGACTAGTGTTTGAGGAGGAGGAAGACCCGACAACACGGTCTTTCTTCTCAGAAATCATTTCATCAATCTCGGATGTCAAATTTAGTCATGACGGACGGTACATTCTCTCTCGCGACTATCTTTCGTTAAAGATCTGGGATGTCAACATGGAATCGCGACCTCTAAAGACGATTCAAATTCACGATCATCTCCGAGGGAAGCTGTGTGATCTATACGAAAATGATTGTATATTCGACAAGTTTGAGTGTATGTTCAGCGGGGATGGATCGTGAGTTTCACTTATCGTCTAAAGCGGTAAAACCTGTAACAAGCTTCTGCAGGAACGTGATGACGGGCTCTTACCACAACTATTTTCGGATATTCGATGTGGAATCGACGAACGACATTGTCTTGCAAGCAGACAAATCTGCCTTCAAAGCGAAGAAGATGGGTGTGCAGGGGGCAACTAAAGGTGGGCCCCAGAAGAACGGGGTCCGACCAGGTGGCTTGAAGGAGCAGATGAATCTGGAGACGCTCGACTTCAACAAGAAGATATTGCATGGAAGTTGGCATCCTAGAGAAAACACGATTGCTGTTCGTAGCTTTCCTCAGCCCCACTGGCGATTGGATTCTGACCTTTTCTCTCGTTATAGATTGCGGCGACAAATAATCTTTTCCTTTATAGCGCAGCATAGCGATTGCCGACCTTTGGTTAACACTGGTTCTGTTTCTTGTCCATACTTTCATCCGAGTGTCATGCAGCCTTAGAACCGACAAGTGCACTGAACCGATTAGACTGCAATGTTTCTGTTTGTCGTCGGCTCGTCCTCTCCTTATACCACCTCAGCAGCTGTATTCTATAACATTCCACGTACTTACGCGCGACCAGAGCAAAGAAGAGAAGAAGTCAAATCAATCTGGACATTTAGTAGTAAAGATGCTAATATGTGCAGACCGTTGTATTTATGTGGCCATATCAAAAGAAACCCGTTTTGTCTCAAAATTTTCGTTGTTTGCTTGTGTGTAAACTTCTTCGGCTATGAAGATCTTTCATTGCCGAATTTCTTATTGTAAACCGCTACCGTCAGCTTTCATGGAATCTCGTCTATTCATTGCAGTTACTCGCTCTCATTCCACTCTTTCTTCGCAGCTATAGTTCAGCATCCATTGAAAATTCGCCACAAGTTGAGACAATGTAACCCAGTATACATTTTTTTGCTGTCTCGGTGGCGGAACCTAACCTTGTAAGTTGTATGAGACGTCGGCTCAGTCGTTGTGCTGGAGCAACCGGCGTGGCGTGCGGCGTTGACTGATGGATGACACCTAGCCAAATGGACTTGGGCACTGTGTTTTCCCCGAGCGGAACATATCTCAGTGCCTTCTCTTAATACTAATAGTCTTATAGCAAGATGAGCGAAATGATTTCTGCCATTGCCCAGTCTCTCGACTTCGGCGTCAATGCACATGGCCAGAAGACACACTCGCAATCAACACAACGAGCCCTCTGTCTTACCCTCAAGTTATCTAGTACACTCAGATGATCTCTTCTCTGCATATGAACCGAACTCTGGGACGTATACACCGTTTTCCAGCGCCGCGGACGCGCTCATCGCTCGCCTACGCCTCGAGTCGGGGCTTGGCGTGCCAACCATAAACCTTTTCCTCGATATATTACACCATCCACATTTCAACCTAGAAGAGCTCACTCTGAATGATGCGTCCGATATCGACCTCGAAGTTGCTAGCCACAGGATTAATGCACAGAGAGAGCGAGGACGAATCGTACCTTTATCCTTCTCGACTACAGACAGTTCCGCGAACAAAACGCAAGGGTTCAAGGAGGTTCCATATCCTATCCTTGAGCGCATTCTGGACTCTATTGCTACGGATATGGAGCTGGTCGATGAGCCATTACAGTACCAAATACCCCTCGTAGATGCAGTGGAGCGCCAGAGAGGAGACAGCCTACGCGCTATGGCACTCGTGCACCGTACGTGGACTGTCCCAAGCCAACAACGCCTTGCGGCTCGCATGGTCGCCAGGTCTCCTTCAGCAATCCTGCGACTTCTTCGGAGCCCGCTACCAGGACGCTATACTCGAGAACTCGTTGTGGCACTCGGTGACGTGTGGAATCACGGGTACCATTTTGAAGGCACAGATACTCCTGCCCGACCTGGTGATGTGGAAACAGACCTCTGCAGCCTACTCAAGCGCTTGCCACGGTTAAAGTCTTTGACGCTGAAGGAGAGCGGATTGAGCGAAGATATATTATTACCCATGATTTCCAAAATTGAAACACTGGAAAGCCTTTCGTGGCATTGTGCGCATGGCTACCCGAGCTGCGACTTTGCGTATCTGGCAGATGCCCTGCGACACCTCCCAAAACTCACCGCATTGGAAATCAGCGGCTGGAGCTTTCACGCTGCGTCCGGGATCATGGGTGGTGCGCCCTTTCGACGCCAACTTACTGAACTTCGCATATGCATTTCGCCAGGAGACATGCAATTGAACCGTGTGGGATGGCTTCTTCAAGCGCTTGCCGTCGACGGTCAAAAGACGAAAGTGACACTGGACATAACATTAATCGGCACTCTCAGCATGGCGGAAGTCTTCAGGTTGTATCCTGGAGCGCAGGAAGCACTTGCGCGTTTGGACATATTGCACTTGATCAATAAGGGTGGTTTTGTTGAGTTCAATTTGGCTCAGGCGCGGACTCTTCTGCAGGCGTGTTCGTCTGTAAGACAGCTGCACATACAGGGTCAAACAGCACCGATAACCGAGTTTCTGGATATTCTTCCACCAACGACAGAGGAACTATGTTTCAGTTGGTTTGATATGTGGATGAGCCCATGGAATCTTGTTGAAAGACATCTGCCGGAATTGGTGAGGAGTGATCGTATGAAGAAACTCAAGCGGATAGTCATCTACAACTACGAGGTTCCATTTTACCGGGGGCCCGTAGAGGATGACGGAGAGCCTGTGGGCCATCCATGTCCAGATGCGCAGGAAGCTTGCAATGAGCACGGGATTGAACTGGACCTGTGGAGCAAACCTCCCGATTGGAGAAGTGTCTGAATTCACTGTTACAGTGTTAGTTCGTTATAATGGTCCTTCCTGCATGTACCTCCCGCTGAATATTACGTTGGCGACAATATCATGATTTTACCACTCGGAATTCGAGAGCTTCTGCATTCGTCCTAGTGGATCAGAGTCTGCATGGGATGCATCAAATCAGTCCTACAGCACAAGATACTGAAGGAGCTATTTGACTAGTGTCAGCACCCACGCCTTATATTTAGTGACCCAGCGTCATCCTCCACTTGCGATTTGCTCTGAGGGTGAATGAACGAACGAATTGATGCATGCGGTATGTCATAGAGCAATACAGTAGTAGTGTGACATGGAGATGCGACATAAGGGAAAGAAGGTCCACATCATCGTCTAAGCTTCGGTGATCTCACGGAGACGACGGATCGTACTAGGCAGACGGGTCAAACATGTTCGCTTGCACAAAAACAATTCTGAGCTCACCTTCTGACAGTAGCAGCGGCAGTCGTCGAGACTGTCCAAGCACCACCAGCAATAACCTTTTGACACGCACGGCACTCCCAGATACCCACCGCGGTACGCTTCACCGAGTCCTATAATCAGAGTGTCAATACCGGCGCGCAGTACCATAAGACAGAAATCGATCACCTTGCCGCAGAAAGTGCAAGTGTAACGAGCGTGCTGGGTGATCTCCATTTTCTTGACCTGCTTGCGTAGGGAGGCACCGTAACGCTGTATTATTCGACACGAAGTGAACAGCTGCCTCTACATCTCGAGTAAAACTAGTACTGACCGTGCCGTACTTTCCGGTGACGCCAACCTTGCGAGTGCGCTTCGTCTATGGCAGCAGCGGTCAGAATCATACCTGCAACACTGTTTAATGACGCACCATGTTAATCGAGAGTATGTCTTCGTCGTCGTCGTCGGGTCGTAGATTTCAAGCTTTGGTCGATCTCGGAGTCGCTCAATCGAGACAATGCTGTATAGTTTTGTTTCCCACGGTATTCAAACAACAGGTGTCGCCTTCTGACTCCTGTAACTTTCTCTGAAGTCCTTGCGTTATTCATGTCCTACTCATTCAACATGCACACCGATCAGGCTATTCTCTCTAGACCACTATATAAAAAAACAGTATATCGAAACAACTTGACCGACATCGCTTGATAAGCACGAATACATAGACGTCTTCAATCTTAACGCAACCCCCTACTTTTGACACAGCCACATGCTGACTAAATTCGGACTTTCAATTTTTTGATGCTTCCTTTTTCCTTCTTTAGTTGTCACACACATGCTCCTGCTCCGGCCAGCTCCGAAACATTTGATGGCTCAAAGCGGCAACATTGCAGATCATCACATGATGTCTGCACATGGGCACACATCTGTGAGCAGACCGCTCTGTAGGCTCAATCAACTCATTTCCTCTATGAAAAAAATTGTAAAAAATATGAAAGAAATTCGAAAAAATCAGGGGAAAAATAATTTAATTAAATCATGCTCTTCTCTCAAAACTTTGATGGCTAAAAGTGGTAACTCCAAAGCAGCAGCATGCAAATCATCTACAATCAATTTTATACTCCTCACATGAAAAAGTTAGGAAAAATGCTGAAAAAAAAAGTCAGTTAGAAAAATATTCTGCTATCTTCTCCATGTGTATTATAAAATAAATTTCAGTAGAAAATCATCCAATAGGAGTCCATTGAGAGTTACTCTCAGAATATGTAAATCATTGGTCTGGCTCATGCCAGAGTATACATAGCACAACTCAGTATAAGTGCATATAAGCTTTGGATGATCTGGGCAGTGAATAGAATGTGAAAAGGGCATGAACTGAACATAATGTGCCAGACTCCAAAGGTCTGGAGACTGCCACTGAGTCTCAGACTTGGACTCCTCATAATTGTAGTACAGCTACATGGTTGTGTTTCAGAGTTTGTGTCTTGGAATGTCAGACACTCAATACATCAGGGTCAAGTCATGATGTATAGGAAGTCAGCAACATGTTAGAAGTAGTGAGAATACTCTAGCAGGCCTACACCTATAGTCTTTTATGAATATAATATAAGGTGTCCTAACATAGTATCTATATTGTATAAAGAATATCCTTTCTATTTTAAATGAAGATATGAGAAGCAGGTATTATGCACTATGTCTTTCCATTGAAGGAGACTAATTCTATCTTCAAGTTCTCAACAACCAATATTGTACTTAGTGAGCTTTTGTTGTAAATAGAGTGTCATACAATAAAAATTCAGATTGCTTTCAAGCATGTATATGTGAGATATATAGTTTTGCAATTGAAGAATCATGTGAACTAAGATGAAGCATTGTTCTAAGAGCTTAGACTGATGGCCAGCAAGGAACTTTAAATAGGTATAGCTTTTAGAGTGAGAAATTGCATTAATTAAATCTGAAGAAACAAAAAAACTCAGATTAAGCAATGCCTAAAAAACTCGGATTGATGGCCAGCGGAGTTCCCGGCTTCGCCGGGAACTCCAGGGCTGGTAAAAATACAAGTCCAAAACATATGTATCTAAAGCAGTCCCTCGATTGACGATGCATGCATACAGCTTCTACAAATCGATGTCATGAAGAGAGCTTTCGCTCACTGGTATCTCTATGACCAGCTCACTCGGCTTCAGCTCATCTTGCGCTGTGTTATCATCATCCAGATCCGTGAAGTCCATGTCTGGAGTGTCTGCATCGCCCACATCCGCTGCATTCGATGACGCTGGTGAGGTTATCATGCTCGCCGGGTTAGGGAAATCGTAAGAACGTGTAGCTCGCGCAAGAGGGTCCGAATGATCATCTATCAGATCTTCCAATTGCGGACCTTCGAACGAAGGGGGCTCATTATCGAGATCGCTCTCAATTTCTATCGCATTATCATCGTCTTCCGCGGACGGAGAGGGCGATGAGTCCAAGCTTAGCCACCGATGTGGTTTTTCCGATCGTGTGAAAAGTCCAGTCATTACGCTTTTCATGAGCGCGTTCCCTTCGTCATCCTCAGGAGGTGTTGGCAGTTGAACTTCCGCTTTAACATCACGTTCGGTGGTAAATGGTTTTTGGCGAGCAGCTTCCACTCTCTCAAACGTCTTGCCGCCGATAGGGCGATTGGTACGACGTTTGTAGAAAAGCAAATAGGCGTTCTCGTTCTGTGATGTGATATATAAGATGCCAGTCTTTTCGATTAGGTTGGAAAATCAATACTCACCACAGCATCAGTTGCCTGCGCCGGTGAAACGTGGGTATCGTCAAAATGATACCACTTACTCGTTTCGTGGTTCTTGGCATATGCACGGTAATGACCTCCACCGAGTCCACCTAAGTGCTCGTCAACAGCGTAAAGATCGTAAAGCAAGGGTTCCTCGACGTCGGACAAGTCCAGTGCCTCAATGTCGTGCCCTTCGCGAGCAAGGCGCTTAGTCACCTCCCGTTCCCCACTGAACGTGTCGAGGTCGAGGCCTTCGATCGGGAAGTCTACGAACGCGTCGATCTTGTCACGCAGGATTCGACTATTACTGAAGCGTTTGAGATGGACCACAAGAATGTCCGGAATTGTCCACAAATCGAACTTCTTCGTAGCTTGCTGGTGCTTCTTGCACTGTGGGCAGTACCAAAGGTCATCCTCGCCAAGCTCCTCTTCCCTTGTGAACTCTTCCAAACAGTCGTTAAGTGAGATACACTTTTTACTCCGAGCAATTGACGCCTCCTGCATTTCTTTGAACTCCGGATGAATGAACTCGCTCCATTGAGAATCCACCCAAAGTGCGTGTTCATATTGCGGCTCGTCTCCAAAGAAATATGAGCGAAAGTTATCATCCCATTCGCAGTATAATGCGTCGTCTGTGAAGAGTAGAGCAGGACTTTCACTATCTCCGCTTGCCTTTCCCCGAGCTTCCCAGCGCTCCCACCTGCCCGAGCTCCACGAGTTGCCTGTTCCCAGCCTCTCGTGTCCGGACTGGATGTGAATTTCGAACAGATCGGGTTTTGGTCCCAAGAGTTTTGGAAGCTTGTCACCAGAGATTACTTCAATCGAATCGTTCTCAAGTACAAATGATTTTTCATCGACGATGTCCCCCTCTTCCGGCACTTCCTCCTCGACCGTGATGACATCGCCATTCTCCTTGATCTCGGTGAGAGAACTCGTGGGGCCCGGCTCCAGAATCTTGACTTCTTCCATTGCAGCAGCCTCCCATTGATATAGATCTCTTGCGTGCTTTGTCCAGCGCTCTAAGCGCTGTACGACAGCAGCATATATTTTCTTGCGGTCACGGACTTGTTCATTATCCAGAACGACGACGAAGGGATGCGCAAACCCGCTTGATGGGCGCTGGAAGCTGCTATGCGATGAAGGAATTTCTTTGCAAAGATGTACTGGCAAGATGACGTGGTTTTTGCTCGGGTCCGAGCTTGGACTCCAATTTCGTGACTGTTGAGAATGACATGGTAGCTCGAAACAAACGATATGATCCGCGTCCGACATATCGCCAACGGGAACAGTGTCGTCTAGGTATTTATAAAACCGATTACTGAACGTTTCTAAAGTCAGAAGCTATGAATGCATTAGTAAATATTCCGTTGGCTGAAGAAAGATACCAACATTGTCCGGTTCAGCCTTCATCCAGTGACCGAGCAACTGCCGCAACTCTCTGAAGGTAGCGTTACGATTGACCTCGACTGGTACCTTCACATGTGGCTTGCTAGCATCCCAAGGTATATATAGAATTGAATGCGTCCATTTCTTTTGTATCGGCAATGGCAGGGTAAGGTACATGAACGGATCAAAGGTAATCGAGACCTGAAAAGATATACAAATAAATCAGCATTGTATAATATATAGTCGTTCCGGTGCTACCTTGCTACACTCGGGACATATGAGAGTACTCCTGTATTGGCCCTGGAATAAATCCACGATAACGCTGTCGTTGCGCTTCATGTAACCTTCCCAACTCTCCTTCGCTAACATGACCAGTTCCTTGTCGCCTCCGCCTTGCCAGTCAGGCTTCTCTACATAGGGCTTCTTCAACACGCGATTGAGGTCTTCGTGAAGACCATCAAGAAGGAATGCAACAAGCTCTTGTGAGTCGTGTTGCTGATACCCAGAAAATTGCGGCGCGAAGCGCTGAAGCTGCATCTTGAACTCTCGAGGCGCATAGGATGCCGAACTCTGAGGCAGCCAGACACGGTTTAGGAGAACGCCGAAAGCCTCCGCTATGGCGCCTTGCATGCCCAAAGGGTTTTCAGGGTTAAGCTCGCTATGGAAAACACCAGCTAACTCTCGCGTTAGAAATTTTCAGAGAAGGATGGCAGAATTGATGACTCACTGAGAAAGTACTCAACCAATTCTTTTGTATGAGCGAGGCATTGAAGCGCCGAGTTCATAAAGCAGGTGTTTCCCATGTTAGAGAAGCCAATGGTACCAGGAACTATCCCTTTCCTGTCAACCTTCCCCTTTCCGTATGATGACGAAATCGAAATCGAGGGAGATGTGTTGAGAGTAGTGCGTTGTAACGATGGCTGCCCTGCCTTCTTGGTGGAGCTGGATCCCATCTTAGAGAAGAAGTCTGACCCGGAAGAGAAAATTGGAGCGTCACAATCGGTTGAGTCCAGTGCCGCAGACCCTGTCGATTGCACAGTCGTCTCGTCGATTAACCAAGCCCCATTTTCAAACTCTTCCACGACAAGTCCATCATCCGACTGGATAAGTGACTCTTCCAATGTTTTGAAATCCATTCCCTCGTCCGATGGCAGTAGACGCCCGCCATCTCTCAAGAGCTTAGAAGATAAAATAGACGTTCCAGCGGCATCCACACTGTCAATAACCCATGTTCGAAAGCGAGTTTGGGGAGGAAGGTCGAGGATATCAAGAAGCTCCCTGTAAAGATCCGCCAGTTTGGCCTGAGATGAGATTGTTAAGTATCTCTCTGGTGGGTTCTCTGCACACGGAGAAGTGTCTGCAACCAGGCGAAAGACTGGTAAATTCAGGGGCCGGAGTTCCAGAGAAACCTCTTTGTTAAAGCCCCTGCTTATGGCTTGCCGTGCCATAACGTGGGGCGTTTCGCCGTACCTAGTTGCCAGTCAGGAGCGTTCATCATGAGAAAAGTTCTCGACATACCATTGGACAAACGCATCCCAAGCCTCAGGCGGAACGAACTCAACATCAACTCCATCAATCATAGACTGACTAATGTCGAACTTCCCATCCTTGAAAAAGGACGAGTTGTCAACTGGACCAAGCTGGCTCTCCAATATTACGCCTTCTTTGTCAACTTCGCCTGTACACGCCCTTTCCCATTTGCGATACCAGGAACGTGAGATAACATACCAAGTCTCACCCGGTATCATAGGGTATTCCTTCAATCTTTTAATGAGTTGTAACTTCTCAGAAGGAGAAGGATCGGGAGACTGTTGCTGAGCAAACGCAGCGGAATGAACTGGGTCATCGAACACAGCACTTTTTTCCTCCTGTTCTCCTTGCTCGCGCATGTAAGCATCTATGTCATCCTCATCATCCTCATCGTCGGTCTTAGCCGGTGGAGATGCGATGCTTTGAGGCAGCTCGGCAGCAGAGCAAAGGGAGGGATCCTCAGACATGGCACGCTTTGAAGATGAAGCTTCTGACTCGGTGGAGCGAGCGCGTTTTCGTCCTAGATTTACGGGAGTCGATGGCGAGTTACGAGGAGAGTTTTCGGTAGAGACAGCGGGAGAGGGTAGGCTGTCCATCTATGATTAGGAGGTGGGCGCAAGCAAGAAGGATGATGGGCAAAGTTCGCGACGCGTAAGTCAAGCTTGCCACTTTGGGGTGCGCGCCACAGAGTGTGCAGCGACATTCATGAACAAGCTTCCGCCTAGTCTCCTGTACCTCGTCATCTACAATCCAACTCTGAAGCCTCCGGAGTCAGCTCATCCAGACGACGAGGACGCTGAAGAGCAAGCCCATGTCCTCTTCTACACCGGAAACAATCATGCCGTGTCCAAGGACAGGGTCCTTCGCCAGGTCGGCCTAGCCAAAGCGATGGCCAACTTCACAACGTGAGCGCAGCTCATCAGTCTCGCTCTCCGGTGTCCAACGCTAAGTCTCCTCAACCAGGATATTTGCTCCACAAGCTACCTGTGAGTCAATTCACTCGCAGAGCAGAAGGATGGTCATGCTCTCCCCTGAGCCTGATTTCTGGATACATGCCGTCAGTATCGATCTTCACTATTTTAACCCGCTACTTCACAACAAGCAAATCAGTGCTTCGAGCTCGAGAAAATGCTTCGTGTATCCCGGAAGGACGAGAAAGGCAAGGGCAAACAGAAGGAACCGGCCTACGATCATAACGAGGCTTCTCTTCACGATACCGCCCTGCGAACGCGACTTCTTCTGGGATACGAAGCCTTCAAGGTATATCTACCTCTCGCTTCTATGCGCCCTTACCCGAACCTAACTGCGTCGGTAAGGTGACCCACGGCTCGTTCACGTCGATCCTGAAGAAATTGAGCAAAGAAGCATTAGAACTTCAACTCGAGCGATTTTTTACCGTTTGGGCTTGGAGCTGGGATCTTGGCAAGCAAGTTTCCTTCTCAGACTACCTTGGTGAGCTATTCTTCTTTCCTTTTATGCTACGGCGATATTTTATCTCTGACCTCCGACCGAAGGCATCCGGATCCACCCGCTGAGCAATCAACTGGTGCCTCTAGTAGACGTTTTAGAAGACAAACTACCACCACACTACTTTCCTCTCGTGCTCATCTCCTCGTGCATTATTACCTCGAAACCAACTCCGCTGCAGTGCCCTCCTGCTTTAATCTGGCATCTATTGCGCATCTTAGAGAGTCGGCCGGCACCTCTTCAGCAGGCCACAACCACATGTAATACTCCGAATGGCGATTTCCCATCACAGGTTTCTGCAGCGTCTTCTTTTCCTGTGAATGACCCAAAGCATACGAGGGCTTCCGACAAGACCTTTTGGGGCGTACCTGCGTTCAACATGAATGTAAACATGGACGTTCGGAAGTGGAATTGGCCAGGCTACTTGAATTTCAGCATCGGCGGCTCTCCATCGAACCCGAAGTCTCAGATGATCAGTTCAGTTGGAGCCGTGAAGGAAAAGTCTCGCTTGGAGTCCGCGCATGGTGTTCAAGCACGACACAATGACAATTATTCGGACAAACCTGAGATCTCACAGGTTGGTTCTGAGTTGCCCGTCGATTCTCAAGCACTAGAAGACGCGCTGTCTTCTGAAGCAGGCCCTCAAGTCACTGCGGCTCCTGAGCGCGATGAAGCAGTGTCAACTGATATGCCACCAGAAACTTCAAAATATATCACACCATCAGGATATGAATCCGTCGCCTCAAATTTCGACTCCCAAATTCTCAATTCCTCTATTGATCTTCATGCCCAAAACGACCCCCCTCTAGGAACTTCAGCCTTCGAACATCAAATGTCGGGTGTGGACCAAACATTGCCCAAATTGCCACTATCCCACTCTTTCTCTGAACTTCACGTCCATCTCTCGGACTCCGACCCCCTGGATACCCACTGTAGACTTGTTAGATACCTTTGTGTGAGTAACTGAAATGTCACGGTATCAATCTCACTTCTAACTCAATAGAACTCAGATGGATAATATTCTGTTCGCCTTGGTGCCCTCGCCAGAAAGGAAAGACGACATTTTGGATGCCGTGGCTTGCCATGACCTAGCTGAAAGAAGTATCGAACTCATTGATCGTCTGAGGGAGATCGTCTCAGCTGAGCAAGAGAAGATGTACGTGTCAATGCAATGTTGTTGTTTCGTGCATTCAGGAACGGTCTTCGCATTCAGAGCAAGCGCGTTTTCGTCCTCGCCCGTTCAGATCGTGCTTCAGAAGTCGCAGCACGTCGTCACTACATCCAATCAGTTAACGTATTCGAGCTCGTTATTTTCTGCGACTTCGTGGCATCTTCACGAGGGAAAGAGAGCGCTGGGATTGTTGGTTTATATTCTCTTATTCAAAACAATGCTTCTCTCTTCTAATTGTGTTGCTTATCCAGAGACCCTGACTTGCTGGAAATATATTCGAGAGGCCAGAGTCCGCAGGACTGGCATCTAGTAAAGCGCGGGCTTGGGGCGAATATGCAAGGCGAAGTGTACATGGAGATAGGGCGCAAAGAAGCAAGTTTGGTGGACGTCGACGGCGAAATAATGGGAGTTTTACGAAGGTTTTCTGAATGATGCCATGCTTTCATACGTGTCTATGTTTATGTTTCGTTTTTTTTCGCGGAGTTGTAATGTTGCTTTCTCTGCCGAATCCATGGTCACGGGTGGTCAAAAGTGGACAACAGAGCCAAACTCCGGATGTAATAATCGAAGCATGCGGCTGAATAATATAATACCACTCAGCTGTCATTTTGTCTTTTTCAAGTTCTTGAGCCAAATCACAATGCTCGGCTCTGACAAGCACTTTCTTAACTCCCCTGCGACGCTCGTCGTCGACGCACTCAAAGGTTTGTGCACTGTCAATCCCAAGCTCAAATTGGATGCTGCGAACAAAGGTCTGCTAGTGTCACGTTTACTGTACTTGCTAGTACTCTCACATTCAGCCCATCCATTCTACAGTCCTCTACCAAGCTGAACCGGACAGCAGCAAGGTCGCTGTAATTTGCGGGGGCGGTTCGGGTCATGAGCCCGCACATGCTGGTTTCGTAGGTGCGTAGACTAGAGGGTTCGTGCTACAATCCTCACCCTCTTGCGATCGATACATTGCAGGAGACGGTATGCTGACGGGTGAGTATTTCTGAACCTGTGGGCTCTTTATTCTACTGACAAACCGCGATCGAAAGCTGCCGTCTGTGGAAATGTTTTTGCCTCTCCAAATGCGAGCCAGGTTCGTCGGGGCATCGAACTTGTGGACAACAAACGAGGGTGTGTATATCTTACGTCTGTTGAAGTTTGAGCTCCAACACTAACGTCTTTCATCAAATCAGCACCCTCATAATCGTCAAGTGCGCACACTAATATACAAATACAAATCTCCGGAAAGCTAAACTACTGCGCATATAATCCGTTTGAAAGGAATTACACAGGCGATGTCTTGAACTTCGGCTTGGCGAAAGAAAATTACGCAGCATCCCATCCCGACAAAGTAAACGACGTGAAATTCATTAACGTCGGAGATGACGTGAGCGTTGGGAAGTCTCAAGGGAGTATTGTGGGACGAAGGTATTGTAGCTTAAAGTTCAAAGTAATTATGATTGTTCATCCTAGGTACAGAGGTCTCGCAGGGACCGTCATCGTCTATAAAATTGCTGGTGCCCTTGCACGCCGTGGCGCGAGTCTCGACGAAGTGTATAACATGTCCACTTGGCTCTCCACTCGACTAGGCACAGTCGGCGCTGGACTTGAGCATTGTCACGTCCGTCTTTATTCCAAACCCCATAGGCACTTAGACTCATACTTCTATCTATATCAGGTTCCGGGCACAGAGCCTGCAAAATCTCACTTATCCGCAACCGAGGTCGAAATCGGCATGGGTATCCACAACGAGCCAGGCCATACGCGACTCTCACCCGTGCCACCCCTCAACAAGCTCGTCTCGCAGCTACTCAATCTCATCACGTCAACCTCAGACGAGGAACGCTCTTTTCTGCCCTTCAAGAACGATGGCTCCGATGAGGTTGTGCTCATGGTGAACAACCTGGGCGGACTGAGTGAGCTCGAGATGTCTGGGATCGCCGGCGAAGCGGTGAAAATTCTGGGAGGCAAAGCTAAGATCCATCGCGTTCTGGTCGGAAGCTTCATGGTCAGTGTCTTTCCTCGGCTGGTTCAGACAACGTTTCTAATATTGTCTTTCCAGACGAGTTTGAACATGCCTGGCTTCTCCCTCACCCTTCTCCTCCTTCCGACCGCTTCAGACTCAAACACACCCTCGAAGTCAGATATACTCTCCCTTTTGGACGAGAAGGCAGAGGTACCGGGATGGAGGTGGTCCTCATCACTGCCTCCTGTTCCGGTCTTTCAAGCTGCCGCTGCTCCTTTAGTACAGAAAGAGCCGGTAGAGAGCTACCCAAAGATCACTGCAGTCGACGCGCAAAGCTTCGTCAATGCGATCTCAAAGGCATGCAAGGCACTCATAGCTGCCGAGCCTGAGATCACGCAAATGGATAACGTTGCTGGAGACGGCGATTGCGGACTAACTCTCAAAGCAGGCGCAGAAGGTCAGTCAACACATGTAGAGCAGATTTGAAGAGACGCCCGACAGGCTTAACCTACTTCTAGGCGTGCTCAAGGAATTACAAAGTGGCCATATCTCTGGAAATGACATCATCGGCGCTACACTAACTATCGCAAAGCAAGCCGAGGAGCAGATGGGCGGCACTAGTGGAGCACTTTACTCGTAAATATTTCCTATTTCTTCTTATGCGAAACAATGCTTAACATTTGCGCAGTATCTTCTTCTCATCACTTGCGCAAGGGCTCGTTTCGGCAGCGACGTCGCAGGACTCAGAGGTGACGCCAAAGGTCTGGTCTTCAGCTCTCGATCACGCGCTCGTTCGCCTCCTGTCTTATACGCGCGCGCGGCCCCCTTCGCGGACCCTCATCGACCCTCTCGCGGCGTTCATCCGGACACTTTCGTCTTCTGGTTTTGCTGGCGCGGTCAAAGCAGCTGCTGAGGCCGCCGAGAGGACGAAGAATCTTGATGCCAAAGCCGGCCGAAGTGCTTATGTGGAGAGCGACTTTTTGAAGAAAGAAAAAGTCGCTGACCCTGGCGCTTGGGGAGTCAAGACCATCTTGGAAAGTTTGTAGATATTAGGTCAAGCAAGAGAAGTATGAACGGCTGTATTTTTTTCATGAGCGAATCAAGCAGAATCATGTAAAATTCATATAAAACCATCTTACGCTCCATCACCGTGATGAACTCTAAGTACTCAGCAAAGTCCAAATAGTACAATGCAAATTCTCGCAGTTTATTGACAATCTCTAGATAATGCATGGTACATGCCATTGAAATACACGCAATAAAGAATGGCCAGAGGTAAACAAGACAAGCTAAAGATGCACCTCCATATCACCGACCTCATTGGAACCAGCATCCTCTTCGCTTTCTTCATCTTCGTCGCCGTCAGCATCAGCATCTTCGTCTTCCTCCTCCTCTTCGTCCTCGTCTTCGTCGCTCTCTTCACTTTCATGAAAAGTCAGAGAAATATACTCATCTCCAATTTTAGCATCATCCCCATAAGTTATTCCTGAATTCTCAGAACTATTCTCCGACGTAACTGCAGGAGCCACTGGTGCCATGGCAGCCGATCCAGATACCAATTTTGCAGCGTCAGCCCTTCGTTGATTCGCTCGAATGACATGTGGCAGTTTGCATAGCGGATTCGGACATGCGCCCTTCTCTGCGAAGTCAGGACACTCCCTGACATGCTGGTGCTCACAGTCGATGCCCTTGTCGCAATAACCAAGCACGGCAAAGTCACGACAAATGCCAGTCCGAGGACCGACACGTACATGGGGGAAGAGACAGTCGTCGCCGTTCTTGCATCGTCCATTGTTAGCAAAATGGACGCAAAGTGGTGTACGTTCGGGAGCTGGATCGTGGGACAAGGAACAAGACTCGGCAGTTTTGGGACAGTTGCCGTACAAGAACGACCAACAGATCGCAATCTTAACCGGATCGTGCTTGTAGAAGCAAGTGAGACCTTTAGTACATACTCCTAAGTTTTGCAATTTGAGAGATTAATCAATTCGGCCGCCGTCAATTTCGAGACTAAAGTAGCTGATTCAATGAAGACACGCACCAGTAGTTGAAAAGCGAGGACACTGCTTGTCGACATATTTCATAGACTTGGTCTTTCGACCCATCCTGTGAGAACATCAGATCCTGCGCCGCTCGCAAACTCGTAACGAAAGCAGTAAAGGACGGACCTGACAGGTTTTCTTCCGTTATCTAACGTCATGTTGTGGTTCCTGGGCAAACGACGAGAAGTTTTGGACTTGTACGCACGTTGAGGAGCACGGGTTCCAGGATACTTCCTTGCAAAGTCATGACGAGGAGGCTGAACCGGTCTGAAAGGGGGCGTAAGTGCTGACGGCGATTTAGCAACTGTCAAGGCGGGCGACGGTTAATACGGAGTTGCGGACACTCCAATTCGCAGATGACAATTGTTATATACGCACGATCTTTCCTGACGAGGCTGCGCTTCGAAGACTGAAACGCTACTCCATCAATAACAACTTCGCGTGGCTGGACAGGAGGGCGTGCGATAGCGGTTGCAGCCGCAGGCCTGTGGATTGTATGATTCGACCGAGATGCAGGCTTTAATGGTAGCCTGTAGTTAGGATTGACATATGCGTTGCTTCGACTTGAGAAAGGGGCGGATTTGTCAGAAGATCCTGTCTTATGACGGTTGATTGCGCCTAGTATCGGGTTAGGGAGCTTTCTCGTTGGGTAGCTTTCGGGAGAGTACTACCTGAGAGTCGCGCGATCTCTTCCTTGAGAGCATCCTCGGATGATGTTGACATGCGGAACTTTGAGCAAGGATGGTCACGGTACGAGAACAAGAGAGTACTACTGAACTTGAAGCAAGCTGACCGTGACTAACTCGTCATTGAAGCATACGTAACGGGCCTTCCAAATATAGACGCCCAAACCTCATCTCGACTCGGATTCGAATTCGCTCTATCAACCTCCTGGTGAAAGCAATAATTCGCAAAGTATAGCCTTAGATGTGGCAGAGAGAGGTTGAAGCTAATATTGTCATTCGTGTTCCGAGCACTCAAAGGGATGTTCTTGCTTTTGACATTAGTTTCTTTACAGCTTAGTCCTTCACTAGCCATTCATCAAGAGGCAAGTGCAGCATATCCATACTTTCAAAGGGCGCTCAAATGAAACTCTTACTTACTCGGACTCTATGGTAACGTGTCAGGCTCGGAGTAGCGTCATCCAACACAACACTCACCAAACCGGTGAGTGTCAATGACGATAGCCCGCGCATGTACTTGCAAGGTCGTCTCTAATTTACTAACGACAGGACTGCCAAGATGAGATATCGCTTTTTGTCGTCGTATGGAAGACATTGGCATTGCAAGAGACTGGTGACATATTACAGCACAGCAAACAAGCGAGGCCATTCGGTATGATCTAGCCCATTGATCAACTTGAATGCTCTTGTCTGCAACGTAGTCTCGGCTACTCTTCGTTCCACGTCATCGCTCTATGCTCTCTGAACTCCATCATCTACGATTAGTCTGTTGATCTGGATCGCTTGCTAGCTTGAACTCGACATTGCAGAGCGCCGCCTTCTACGTCCTCTATCTTGAATGTCAGAACTAGGCAACTCCGTTTTATTGGACGTCGTACTAGAAGGAAATTTTCAGGACGTGGGCCTCTTAGATTCGCTGTCATGTGTTCTCTGTCGCCAATACACGTTTTGTGCTGGCTGCAAAGCCAGCGCGGGCGTGACAAACCGGATAGCATATTCGCTTCAGAATGTCTCTATCAGTAGCTCACCGACTCAGAAGGCGACGCACCAGGCTTTTGTCGCGTCTAGAGGGAATAAAGGGACTGATGAACCGCCAGATTGAGGCCCTGCCCGCATTTCGTTACTCTTGCAACTGGGCATTCAGAGATTCAAGGTTCTCTGGAATGATTCGTTCCGCGCTCCTTTCACTTGCAGTAGGCGTCGTGATGGTTTCGGCTGCGGTCGTCAGCCCTCTGGTCAGCAATGACATAGCGTCCTCTCCGTGACTATATCTTCTCTTTCCAAGAGAAACCTAGACTGAATTATTTTGCCTTTCCCTTTTTTGTTTGTTTGTTAGTGCATTTTGTGGAGCGAAATTGCCGCCAGGCCGTGTTGCTCTCTTGTAAAGAGACTTTCAAGAAAAGATGGCTGCGAACAAACAGAATGCCACGGCATTGCATGACTTGAAGGATAACGTCGTCACCGTTCCTGTGTAATGGTCTATCATGTACGCGGGCAACACGCGGGGCGGGTACGTCTCGTAAGTCCCGGACGGTTTCCTATATTATAAAATATGTGTATACAATACGTAGTGGCTCTCAAATATTGCAGTAAATTGCAGAAGTGAACAGGAACTTTCAAGGATCTGGACTTCAATCCCTATTGATGGACATTGATCGCTATCACATGTTTTCTGGTTCAATAATGTCGACCCTGGGCCTCACAGATCAGCCTCAGCTTGACATGAAGAAGAGGGTTCGTTACGGCGCCGCTGATCCCGCTGTACTCAATATCTACTCCGTAGGATTGCGGCAACATTCTGCTATGTTCCCGGCGGACTACCAGTCGAGAGATCCAGTAGTGTACGACGGCATTAATATTCTCATTCTCATTCGCTACTCAACCACCCTGGGTGACCAATTGCGGAAAACAATCTCGGGAGGGTGAGTTCTAGCCCATACAGTCCTTTAGGTTCTCACTCACGAGACTGGTCACTGGGTCGGCCTGTATCACACGTTTGAGAGCGTTAACTTTTAATACTAATAGCTCACTCGCAAAAAGTTACATCGTGTGTTAAGTCATCTAACCTTAATTTTCAGTATCAGACATATCAGAACATATGTTGCCCGTGTCATTGAAATTCTTACTTGTTTTCACCTCCTTTTAATCTCAAGGGATGCTACGGACCAGGAGACTATGTCGATGACACGCCGGTTGAGGCACTCCAAGCAAGAGGGTGCCCTACGGGCTTGATACATGCTCCGGAGGCGGACCCAACCCGGTCCGTAGATTGTGCCCAAACAGATTGATCCTGAACGCTCGTATTCTGCACATTTGTTTCTCTTTTGCAGACGATTTCATGGATTACACGAGTGATGCGTGCAGGACTCAATACACCGCAGGTCAAGTTCAGCGCCTTCAGCACTAGGGTACTATCATCGTGGTCTTGGTCGTTGAATTTGCCGTCACAAATGTGGCTCGGGTTCAGGAAACGACAACTCCGTCGAGTTTCTTAATCGTAGTATTTTTGGAATGTAGCGGTTGTGTTTTCTTGTGGTTCTTATTAGTGAGTGTCGAAATGTTATGAGCATGCGTTGCCTGAGCTGGACTGTCGGCAGCGAAGACTGGGAGGGATATCCCTGAAAACAAAAGCAAGACTCGTCAAGCACTTTCTTACTGTGGTGCACATATGCATGTCGGGTGGAAGTCCAGCCAAGCATTATTAATATTTTGGCCATCTCATTGCGGAAAGTTCAACGGAGAATCATAATCCAAAGCGAGAATCACAAGAACTTTATCAGATAGAATCCGCCTAAACGGGGCATATGATTCGATAAACTAACAGATGAGGTATCGCTATGGGAGATTGCAGTCCATTACTCGTAACGCAGTTTTAACCATTTTCTCAATCCTCCTCAGATAGTGTGGTCCGTCTTTTTGGCTGCAAAATGCAGCGTCCAAGTGCTGAGAAGCCTCCGAGCGTTGACCTGCTCACCAGTAAGGCTAGGTAATGTAAGAAATTAGCAAAATTTAGGAAGAAAGACAGCGATCAACTTACCCTGGAGTACCGTAAGTGAGAGGAGCGAGGTAAACCAACATCAGGAACATCGCAATTGTGAAGACTACAACAGTAACAAGTGCCTTCGGGCCGATGTCAGAATACTGCGTAGGCCTCATACGTGTCCTACGTCCTGGGATGGAAATAGGGTAGTTGATCGTCTCCGACATCACAAAGTTAAGGACAGAGCCAGCAATGAGAGCGGAAAATAGATGAGAAGGGAGATAATGATGGATGAACAGCTGACGACTCATTAGGAAGAAGGGAAAATAGTGAGTTGCCCAGCCAATCGTGAATAGGCCAGCATTGTTCCAGAGGCGATTGCGGACGGCTAAAAAAGAACGGATGAGTTCGACAAACAGTAGAACCCAAAATGCCAACTTACGATCCGGAATAGGTTCAATACCCCTCCTTCTTGCCAACAAGTCGGCACCAAGTATGCCAACAAATATCGACAACGCGATCGTACATGTCCACCAGGAGACAATGTTTCCGATCATGTAAATCTGGCGCTGATCCTTGCTGTCCGTCCAGAAGCTGATTCCGCTGATGAGGAAAGGCCAGTTGATCGGGTTGCTGGCATAAGGATGAGACGCGGTGAGGCCTGCATTATGCTGAAGCATGAGCAACTGCAACTCAAAGAACTTCTTGAAAAAGTTCCGCTTCTTCGGTGGCTTGGCCTCAACTGCAACAGTTCGCCGCTTGAAATCCTCCTCGTCCTCTGCAGCAATTAGCGAGTCGACATACCACGTCGCCGTTTTGTCTTGAGCATTCTTGTTCCCGTTGATTTCCTGCTGCTTGAAGCCCCAGTCCGGCAGAGGCCTTTTATGCGTCCACATTGCAACACGCGTCGGGACATGGATAAGTCTGAAGTAGCCCGACTTGGTCTTCCAGTCCGAACCATCGTGTGCATCGACGATGGTCAGCTGGAACAGCGTATCATTGTACCGGGAGTTGTCGTCCCGTGGCCAGGCCGTAAACTCTTGATTCGTAGGCATATGAGGGGAGGCGACGTCATGGGTAAGAAGCAAGGTGTCCGTTTTGACATGCAAAAGTTGGAAGACATCCTCATTTTTGACATTACGTCCAGGTCCAGTGGCGGGTAGCGCCTTTGTCGGAATAATCTGCCAATGGTTATTTGTGTCATTGTGCGCGTATCCAGTTACTTGCTGGCCTAAAGCAAATCATATAAGCCACATAGATACAAATATTGCTTGATAAAAACTTTACCCTGGGAACTGATGCGACCGTCCTCATACTTGAGAGGATAGCGTTCCTTGTGCGAGTGTAGGAACACCTTTGTATCTTTGTGCTTCACTGTGATGGTGTCATAGTAGCGTATTTCTATTTAGAAGATTAGCCTGATTAGACCAGCGGTCCTTAGATACACATGCCTTGGCTGTTAAGGAGCATTTCGTTACCAATTAGGGTCTCCTGGAAAGCGGGGCTCATGAAAGTATCGCCTGCGCCAGATTTAGGCAGCGACGCGAAGTGGAACCAGAAGAATGACAGGTAAACAATGATAGGTACAATGATAAGACCAATTGCTCGCGCAATGAAATGGCGAGTAAAGTGCTCCTAAGACAAAAATCGTAGAATTAAGGCGTGCAAGTAATAATATACGTACCATAGTGTAACCTTTCTTGACATCCAACAGATCCCAAAGATCGACAAGAACAGCCGCTCCAATGGTAAAGAAGATAAGGATACCGTTTATCTTGCAGCCCAGGCAACATGCAAGGCACACGCCGGTCGAAACCAGCCATGTCCACCATTCGGCTGAGAATTCACTAATGCAATCACCTTAAGTACAGACCTACAGACGTCCAATTTCACGACTTACTTGTATCGTAGCTTCCTGAAACGAATGTACGTGTAAATTGTCAAAGCAGTGAAGAAGATCAACTGAGCATCGAGGAGGATGAGGCGGTCTTGGGCAATGTGTGCATTGTCTAAGAAATATTTCAAGTTAGGTTTGATCGTAGTGAGGGAAGTGAAAAACACATACCAAGCAGAACAAGGATAGCAGAGAATGCGGCAATGATGGTGGAGTAACCGCTCTCTTTCATGATCGCATAGACAAGAGGAACAGTAAGAGAGCCCAGCGTAGCAGGAAGAGCGCGTAGACCAATGTAAGGAACATGGTTCTCGGTATAGCTATCACCGATGTTTTCGAAGTTGAAGCTCCCATCAAAGCCGGCAAACCATCCAGCAGCACCCAGCATCATCTTTGCAAAAGGCGGATGGACGTCGAAGTAGTATTCACCACGGATATAATAAGCTGCGAATTTACCGAAGTGCACTTCATCGAAGCTGAGAGATCGTCAGCGACTGCCTGACTAGACAAGTTGAAGGGGTAGATTTGAGAGAACTGACACTACTTCGTCCGGGTTGTTGATTTTGTAGAAACGGGTGAGGAAGGCAAGAGCTGTCAATGCACTGCTAACCAGAAGGCTTGTCCTGTTCGACTCAGCAGCTGCTTGGAAGCTTCCACGCTGTGAAGGGATACATTTAGTTCAGTGCAGACCGACGCGTCGAGATGAGCGCACCTGGCTAAAGGTTGCAATGTAGTGTTCGTCTGGGTCTGTTTGTGAGGAGCGGGAGCTGCCACTTTGCGCGGAAGATGCAGCATTGCGCCGACGAGTGCCCACAGGCGTGTCCATCGACGGCGAAGAGGACCAGAGTGCAACTTGTTGAGAGTTGGTGAGAGAAGTTGACGTGTCACTTCAATGCGTTCAAATACGGAACACGCGCTTAACCTACGTCCTCGACTCGTTGGCGGTATTTCTGACTCTTGCTCACTCTCTGCTCGTTGTCTTCAGCGTTGCTGTTGCTGTTCATTATGGCTGAACTCACACTGGACATGCTTATGGATGAAGGGGGCTATGGAGATCGTGCTCGAATGGAAAACCAAGCCTTGCTCGACGAGCTCGAACGCAAAAAGAAAGCCAGGAGCATGGCTGTTCCAACAGACGACGGACGTGTCAGAGCGCGTCTTCGTGAAATCGGAGAGCCAATCACTCTATTTGGAGAGCGGGTGAGCTCTTAAAAGCGTTGTATGCTTATATACTGGAACTCATTGCGTGCAGCCAGCCGACCGTCGAGATCGACTCATATATGTTCTTTCCCAAATAAATGCTGCCCGAGGCGAAGACATCACAGCAATGGAAACTGAATCTGAATCAGAAGATGAGGAAGAAACTGTAAGTTATCATATCTTTTTTTTAGATGTTAAATGACATAGCACACCGCAGGTCGAGGAATTCTATACGCCAGGGTCAATCGAACTCTTGGAAGCACGGCGTCGAATAGCAGAGTACTCACTGCCTAGGTCATTGTTTTGCTTACGCTTACAATAGGCTCAATGAGGTGCTTACTCTTCTTCATTTGTCTCATGTCTGCCTTACAGAGCTCAAAAGAGGATCGCCCAACAGCGCATAGAGAGCAAAATGCCCTTGAGACAGCTGATAGATATCCGAAAAAAAGTCTTTAGTGAAGTCAAAGTGAGTAAATGTCCGATGATATCTTTTCAACTACTACTAAATACATCAGAGTTTCGCGAACATGGGCTCGCAAATTGGCGACGAACGCCCCATCTCTATGGTTCGCTTTTCTCCAAACAGCCAAATACTTGCAACAGGAAGTTGGTCAGGAGGTGTGAAGCTTTGGAATGTACCAGCATGTACTGCTATCCGAACAATGCGAGGTGCGTCTTGCTGATTGCATGTCTGGGAGAATCCCGTTCTGAAGAGTCCATAGGCCATGGAGATCGTGTCGGAGGTTTAGCTTGGCATCCGCAGGCAACTTTGTCGCAGAGTGCAGATGCTGTTAACCTTGTCAGCGGTGCCGGAGACTTCAACCTTCATCTGTGGTCGCTTTCTAGGTAAAACTTCAAATCTGTTATTCCAACCGACAAATCCTCATGTCTGTCTAGTGATGCACCGCTTGCTATTTTGAAAGGTCACGAAGGTCGCGTCTGCCGCACGGCCTTTCACCCTTCTGGTAATTACGTTGCAAGCGCTAGTTTTGATACGTCATGGCGTCTATGGGATGTATCAACGCAGACCGAGCTCTTACTTCAAGAAGGACATTCCAAAGAAGTTTACTCAGTCGAGTTTCAAGAAGATGGCGCTCTTATTGCTTCAGGGTAGAGGACCGGTTGAATTTATCTGCTAACAGTTCACTGATCATCTTTCTTTCCCTTCAGGGGGCTTGATGCTATTGGTCGAGTCTGGGACCTGAGAACAGGACGAACCGCGATGGTCTTGGACGGACACGTCCAGGGAATATACTCCATTACTTTCTCTCCTAATGGTTACCAGATCGCTACAGGAGCAGGTGACGACACAATTCGTATTTGGGACATGCGTTCGCTGAAAGCGCTGTACACAATCCCTGCACACCGCTCGAACGTGTCCGACGTCCGGTTCTTCCGCGGCACCAATCTTCCTGCCATTGCGACACAAGATGTCGAGATGAAAGACGCAGTTCCAGACAATGATGTCTCTGATGACAGAGCAGGGGGAGATAAGGGACAGGAAGAGAGATATAGATCTGGTTTGTATTTCGCTAGTGCAGGTTACGACGGTCTTGTGAAGCTCTGGAGTGCAGACGACTGGCAGCTACTGCGCACGCTTACCACAGATGCTGGAAAAGTAATGTCAGTCGACCTCTCCAACGATGGCAGATATCTCGTCTCTGGCACGTATAACCGTAATTTCCAACTGTACGAGCCCGAGAGTAATGTATAACAAGTATAATCGATAAGCGACTGGTAATACAGTTGTAGCTGCACTAATTATGACACGGAATAGTCATCAAGAAATGGATAAGAAATGGGGTGGGCTGCAGACCAAATAAATATAGGGCGTAGCGTTCGTGGCGCGTCGTCGCAAAAAAAAAATATGACTAGCGTGCCTCATTCACCTTCTGCATGAAGCCAGACACACGTCCAATGTCAATTATCTGTGATTCACTTTCAACCGCAACGAGTAAATCGTCTAGCATCTGCAACAATAAGGTCAGCCCTGCATCCATGGCCGTGTATAGACGAGACACCTCACTTCTTCAACCTTCTCTATAGGAATGCCCGTGCATAATGAGACAATCCTCTTGCTCTGGTACTCCTTCTCAGCGCTGGCGCCCTGAAGACCCTGCAGCCGGTCTCGCACCAACTTTTCTATCCGATCTTGGTACATCTTCATACGCCGCATCTTTATCAGACTCGTCAAGGAGTCTGATGCAGGCAAGGGTGAGTCATTATCCGTAGCATTCGAAAGATCCACTGCATTCATTGCAGCCATTGTCGACTGGGGACCTCTAAAGACGAACGCAGGATGCGTCTGGGTGCCTGTTGGAGCGCCATTTGCCTCCGTACGCCCCGTCCAATCAACGTCATCTTCGGCTTTCAGAGCCTTCTCGATGTTTCGCACGCGCTGTACAACTTGGTCGAGTTCGCCCCGTTTTTGCTTCCAACTGTCGATCTGCTTCCGCTGCTCAGCGAGTTCCCGCGTCGCAGCGCGAACATGAGCATTCGTGACGTCAAAGGCGTCTTGTTTCGACTTGATCTCGGCAGCGAACTCCGTGCTCAGGTTCTGGATCATAGTCGTGAGATCTTATCATAAAATACACATCAGCCATCCGAAAAAATCGGAAAGAAGTTTGGAAAATACCTGCAATGACATCTTGGCTTTTTTGTACAGGCATTGAAGGGCCTGACCGAAGCGCAGATACTAAGTCTTCAGCTTTGGGACCCGACGAAAGCTAAATGCATTGCTACTCAGTAAAATGACGTGCATGCGTTTAGGGTTAACCCACCTCAGGCTCCACGCCGAAGTCGCCAGGTCGCAGACCCAGTTTGTTAGGCAATATCCGATTTGCACCAACATCCAGCAGCGTCCGAACGAGACCTTTGTTCCCAACACGAGCGGAGATGTTCAATGCCGTGTCGCCATGCTCATCTTGGAGATCAACAACAGTTCGAAAATCTGCATTCTCGTGCTGCGCGATCCAACTCAAAGTTCCCTCGAGATAATACCGCGCAAACGGAGCTCGCCCTTTAACGCCTGCTGTCAGAACCGCATGATGAAGGACAGTGCGCCTGGCAGTGTCAATCGTGCGAATCGAGGGATGCAATATTTCGAGAAGGCCAGGAAAGCTCTGACGGTCATAATTATGGGTCGATAGGACCGATCGTATAAGGGGAGTTTCGCCTTGATAATTGCCGCGGTAAATATCCGCACCATTCGCTACCAGGGCTTTCACGGTCTCAAGATGCCCTAAAGAGGCAGCAAGATGGAGCGGGGAATGACCTAGATCATCAATGACCAGATCCAAATCAATCATCTGCCCATCCACTTGCTCTTGTGAAGGACTAGAAGATGCATCTCTTATGAGATTAAGCACTCCAACTGGATTGTCTCCTTGGCAAATTGCGGTCATGACTGCACTCCGCCTTGGATTCTTCAACGGCTCCGTTTTGTCTCCATTCCGAGGGTACGGCGGCTTGTTGGCCAGGCGAATGAGGCTGGTGCTTGTAGTGGCTCCATTGGTAGTTCGAGAACCGGATACAACGGAAGGACTGCTATCGGTGCGTAAGAGGCCGTTAGGCTGAGGCTGGGGGGTCGAAGAATAAGCACGAGAATGGCTCATAGATTGTATGGCAGCCTGGATGTGCGAATTAAGTTCCAGTTGCGTGTTGGGGGGCGGTGGATCTGTTCGGGCTCGCTTTGAGGGTGATGGCTCATCGATTCCATTGGCACGCGCATCGGGTGGGGCGGACGTCGACGGTCGGGGTACGTCTTCTAAGGTAAAATCAAGTACTTGTATTTGCGACCCAGATGCCGTGGCTTCGTCCCCGTTCTGAGTATTTGGCGACGCGTAGAGGTCAATGTCGCTGTCCGTACGAGTCCGCTTTAATGACGTATCGAGTTTTGGTGTGTTGTTGGCCGACATAGGCTGAGAAGAGGGATATCCCGGAAGGAGACCTGGGAAATAGCTGTTATTTGAGTTACCTACGAATCCCGACCGAGCCAGTAGGGACGAGGTAGAGGGGGTGAACAAGCCTTGTGCACGACCTTGGTTTAGAAGACGCAGGGCTGATCCCGGCATAATGGGAGCTGGACCAAGTTGACTAGGGGATTTAGGAAAGGAGTACGAGTTCGACGTACTGAGATTAGGGTATGACGCGGAAGCGGACAGCGGACGTCCACCGGTCAGCCCTGGAAGGCCTGGCAACGAATTTGACAAACCTCCCATTCCTTGCTGGGTGGGCGTGAAATCGAAAAGAGGTGATAAGAGCGGAGCAATTCCGTACTGAAGCGCAAGTTCCCGCCCGCGCTCGAGAGGAATCCTGGAGCATCATCAACTTCTCTTAGAATGCAGGCACGAAATGAAATAGGAATTTAGAAAGACAAATAGGGTCGTCCAGGACTTCAACACTCTGAAACTCTAGACACGAAATACACGAGTGGTTTGGTTGCGAGTCCAAACCAGCACCGACGTGGATTGCATGCGCTAATGCGCATACTCCCGTTGTTTCCAGAGGAAGCAAGATTACAAACTGCTCACCAAGTTCCTTGATATTTTCCGTAGCCGCCCTGCACAATCTCATGCTTGCCCGGAAGAACCTCTTTTTCCAGGATTTTCGTACGACGGCCCTTGTCGACGCCAGCCACCTTGAGTATCTGGGTGGCATTCACAAAGGAATCTGCGCGGCGGCGCATTACGGCGATGCCGCGCACCATGCACTCATATACCTAGCGGAGGGTTGAGCGTGTCAGCGTGGAGACGCGACCGTGTCTGATGTAAAACGCGCGCGTTTGATGATACTCACCTGCACTGACGAATATACCGCATTATATATCTTGACTGAGGCCGGTTGATTTGGCGGTCGGGGAGCAGCGTTCTGCATGGCGCGCTGACAGGGTATAGCAAGGGACAGTGGTCACGATGAACGAGCCTCCGGGAGCTTGAAAGCGCTGGTCAAACGACGCGTGAGGACCAAACAACGCACAAATAAATCGGGCCGAACTTGGAAATAAATATATCTCAGGGACTCCTTCGTCTTTTTCCTCCCCAACTCTCACGATGCAGCGTCTGACTCAAAAGTAAAAAAATAAAGAAAAAGATATCGATCATTAAAGCTCTCGAGTAGAACATGAAAAATACTAGCGAATCTCAATTTCCTGATATCGTTCTAATTTCGTGGTCCTGGACTCCTGGCCTCCAAAAATAGCAGTACTAGCACAGCGGGACTACCATAGTATCGGTCTTTCCCATGCATCACACAGCCTTCTGTACATCTTAAGAGGGCGCTAAATTCTAACCGCACGCTATATGTGATGGATACCAGATCAGTAAAGTAAAATATCGACTGTTATGGTTTGTTTTCATTGTATCAGCTTGGATGTGAAGAATCATACTGTATAGCTATATCTTCTCCATTCAACTGCTATATCTTCCTAGGGACCCGTCATGCGGATTTTATCTGTCATACATGGATGGATATGGACAGTCTGTCTCTCACCAACCTAGCAACATACCTGGATGATGAACACATTACTAGGCTTGCAAAGCTTGGATTTGATGATGCAGAAAACCTCTGGCAGCAGCTTGGGGTGTATATGACCGATCTTCACTTCACCCAAGCAACTACAACTCAAACCTACCCTCCAGAAGACACTGAGGATGTATGTGACAACCTGAGTGATGAAAGCGGCATCACTTCAAGTGATGAGGACAAAACTGATGACAGGGAGGGCAAAACAAATGCATTGCTGTCTCTAACACCATGGTACCCTAATCTTGAAGCTGCTCTCTGCTCCACTCAAGATCCCACCACTGACAAACAAGGCTCCTATGCACCTGATGCACCAGGTATTATGGAGTCGACATCATCAGGAAAAACCTCCCAGCTGGAAACACTGGAAACATTGGAATGTGCTGGAGAATTCCATGTGTTTCCAGTGTTTCCTCATTCTGTCATCCTCCAAGTCCTGTTCTTTATTCCACATATTCTACACATTCCCAGGATAGTCTAACCTGTTTCCAACATCATTCTCCTCATCTCCAAACAATCTATTCTGTTTCTGTCACATTCTTAGGCTGTTCTACTTATTTTTGAATCATTTTGACGCTATTCTATATTGCTTCCAGTACATAAACATAGATATGCAATACAATTATACCACAATTAATCATCAGATAGATCTTCCCAGTCCAGTCCACTGACCTCTCCATCTGATGCAGCACTAGCACTGCTAACATCATTATCACTGCAAGAAAGATGAATTAGTGATGAACAACATGTAACAAGGTGCAGAACGTCATACTACATCTCAGCTTTGGTGTAGAGATTGTGGAGAAGCTTGTGATATTTGATGGCTGAAGTACACTGGAGTCTGATGAGGCTGTTCAATAGATGAGCATATTCAACCTTGTAGCAAGGTAAGCTCATATCAGGAAGATGCGCCTCAGACATCCAAGGATAAGCACCAAATGCATAGAATATCTGAATAAAAAGGTGAGTGTCATGGAACATGATGATAAAGGATGAACACACCAAAACAGCAGCACTCACAATGATGGTAGGTGGTATCTCCTTCTCATTGGGGTACGCAGGCGATGTCAACTGGAAGAACTTGGGATGGAGTGCAAATATTGAGCCCTTCGCACCAGTCAATGGATACAGAAGTAGATGGCGCAATGTGTACTTGATTCCTTCATGGCGGAAGGCATGCTTGGCGGAAGGCTACAAACCACTGTTAGTTTTGTTCTACATAAGAAAAGTTATGCTGTTACCAATGTTGGATCTGCGTAAATGTAGCTTGAATTATCTTGAAGCTCCTTGATCATATCACTTGTAACATTGTTTGGGTGACATATATAAAGCTTTTCGATGGCACTAAACCCTACTGTCTTCAAGGGATTATGCTCAGCGCTGAGATGATCGGAAACCTGAGTAATCAAGATTAAGTATTGTCAGTAAGATGTCATGGCTCATAGAATATCTTACCAGTCTTCTCATCGCAATATAATATGTGCCCTTCCCTGCTAGCACCCTCCTTTCGACCTCAGACTCATCATTCATATGAGCCGCTTCAACCAAAACCTTCATGATCACAACATCCTGATCATCACCATCTGCTATGACACCATGCAGAAGGAGGGTTGCAGGCAGATGGGTGATGGCATTTGCTATTACAGCCTTCACTCTGGCAGACTGTGGTTTCAGCTTTGGGTTGTGTGCATTGATGAACTCAATTGAATCAATATCGAGCAAGTCAGGCAAGGGGACAGGAGAGGGCTCTGCCTCAAGCTCAGATGTCGTCATGACCTCAGGCTGAGATCCATCCTCAGACTCTGAGTCAGAGGACTTGATGTTGTGGACAGTCACCCTCTATGTACAACCGTTAGCCTACACATCATATACACTTGAATAACTTACCTCATCGCATAGCTTCTTAACTGCCCTGCTCTCAGAAATGAGCACTGCTTCACTAGCAGAGCTTTCAGAGCCAGAATGAATGAACTTGGAGCCTGACTCGCTATCATCATATGGCATAGACACAGCCTACAGCATAGATTAGATGCAGGGTAATCAACAATGAAAAATTGGCGCACCTCATCAGCAAAGAGTGAATGGATCTTGGAAATACCTTTAGAAGCTGTGTCACAAAGATCACCATCACCTTCATCCTCAGATCTGTCCTCATCCTCATCTTTGACATCCTCGTTGCTAGGTAGAATGTCCACACCATCGTCTTTGACTTCCTCTTTTATGTCATGCCTAACGTATCAGTAATTAGCTTTGAGCATGTGAGTAAGCCGATCTTTTGAAGCTTCATGTGGTTGGTGTCTTTGTAGCTAGGACTCCAGATGCAGGTGCAAGCTGTGCTGCTTGTGTAGACATTGACACCGCAGCCAGTGCATGATGTATCGCAACTCAAAAGCAATCAAAGACTATAAGTAGTAAGGAGGTCGAATCACTTACTTTTTGTCTTCTCTGAGCTGCCTTGAATCTTTTCAGCCTTTTTCAAAGCTATGGAGCATATAAGATCATTAGCATACAATTGACATTTCAATTAAATAATAAATACCCTTTTCCTTCTGCTTTTCTGCTCGTCTGATGACATATGAATCCAACTTCGGTGGTGTTTCAGAGATAGTGAAGGGTGCTGCATCACTGGAAGTTGAGTGCCTTTCATCGCTGGAGTCAGCCTCGATGATTGTACAAAATTTACTTGCTGCAGGACCTGCAAAAAAAAGTCATCCCGACTCCATGTCATAAGAACAACCTTGCAATGTGCCACACACCTTGCTTAAGGGGTTGCCTCATGCCATTCTTCTTTACACATGGCAGGGCCACCTTCACAGGCTGCAGTCCAATCAAAGGGGGAGGCAAGTGTCTGCCTTCCATCTGTGTGCAAGCAATCAATTTGCCCTTCATATGCATAAGATGCAAGATAGTAATGAACTGATACACTCTAGACATTTTGGTTAAGCATATACAGAATAATGGCAACAGCGAAAGGACTCACTATATTGCCCTGTGTTGCAGCCTTGGACAGAGGTGCATCAGACTTCGATTGCCTCAGTTTTGGTCTCAGTTCAACCCAGTCTATATAAGCACGCATTATGAGACACATTGGCTATTGACAATACATTCCAGGACTTACAGGTAGGCACCTTGAGTGCAGCATCATGCCTAGCACGTCCACCGATGTCTGCAGCTTTGGGAGCCCTCTTGGTCACCTCTGCGAAGCTGGCCTTTATGATGGCAGCCGCTTTTGTGGCTCCTTCATCCTTGGCCTTGCGGCCACGTTTTGCATGGCAAATGTCATCCAGTACATCCTGGGTACCATCCATCGAGTTCACCTTGTGCTTCAACTGAACAGCTTTTGCTTTCTGCTGCTTTGCGATTGTACAAGAAGACATTGTGGGGTTAAGGGGGATGACAATGGCGACTCTCTGTGAAGCTTTGTCTGTTGAAGGAAACAGGGAAGGGAGGTGTTGAGAAAACTTATCTGAAAATTTTATACCACAGGGTCACTACTCATGCAGCTATTTCCGTTGTCGTGTACCTGTTCGAGTGATACCAGTGCCTGTTCGACCCCCAAGCCTAAAATCATGATTAATGCATTGTATGAATTTACTGATAGATGATCTGTTATAATGTAGACACTTACTCAAAACAATGCTTCTCTATCCCAAAATTTTTTGCAAAGCTGGTCTACAAAAAGTGATCAGAACATTCTTCAAGATAAAGGACCAAAAGTCCAATTTGCTTGTAAGATATACCAGTGAAACATATTGTATAGACACCTGTTACAGTACACAGTGTAAGTCAGTGCCTGAGCCTTGTGCAACAATCAGTCTGTTCTTCATTTTCAATCTTTCTGAACTCTCTGTTTGGCAAGAAACCAATTTATGTGTCACTCAATGAACCACCCACCAGGCTGGTAGAAATATGTGTCGATTATGTGTCCTGGCCCAGGAAGGTCATTGCATGTTTGATTTGGGGACATCGACGAGGTGAAGAAGGAGCATTGGATGGACATGCTGCTCGAATTGCTTGGTGCAAGCCCCAAAAGCACGCCGACCATATGAGCAGAGGCAGCATGTTCTTCTGTGTTGTCGACCATGCATGATACTGGGGCAGGAGTGATCAGATCGGATGACACAATCCATGGCCCATCACAGCAAATCTTCACTATTTCAGTCATCTGTAAAGTCGAGTTAGTTCATCATACATGTCTGACAAAACAAGGTACATACCATTGATACCAGAGTGATCCTGCCCATAGCTGTTTCAGCTGATGTCGACAGACACCCAGGCAGACAAACCAGATTGCCCCATATTGTGCTTCAGCATGACTTCCTCATGTAAATGCACGGGAATCCTCTAGTTTCCCATTGCGGTCGGCCATTCCAATTTTAGGCACACATGAGGCACCAAGAACATTTATTTTATCTGACACTTACAATTAAGTATAAACTTACTTTCGAAGCAAAGAAGACATTTGGAATGGATGTAACAACTGTCCCGAAGGCAGATCAATGTCATATGACAGAATGGTGACTATCAAGAGACCAAACTCGTTCATCTTCCAGGAAACGCTGCCCCCCCAGACTTCACCTTTCCATATCTATCAAAAGTGATTTAAGCTCAATGTATTCCACCCTTAATAAAGGACAAACACTCACTGAACCCATGTATTCTTCCCCATTATTCAAGTCGTAACTGAAGTTTGTAAGTTGCTGATAATACTGAGTTCCGGTTGTTAGTGAATGGGAATCAGATGAATGAGTTTGAGGGAGACGTGTCTAGTGGGTCAATACCCTCATTCCGGTCAAGTCCTGTGGGTTCCGGATCGCAGGGTTCGGGTTGCGTGCATTCCGGTGTGTCAGGGGCAACGGAATCGGCAAAGCATACTAGTAGGGAAGTGTTTGAAGCGTAGCACCAGCGGAGCGCTCGAGATGTGTGGGGGATCGTCAGTGGCTGTGTCGGAAGGTACGGAGACGCGCTAATACTAGTGCGATTTCTCGGAGCGGGATTGTCCTCGGGATGGACGGCTAGTCCCTATGCTTAACAGACGTTGTCTGGAGTACTAGAGAGTGGGGCGAGATACGGGACCTAAATCAGAAGATAAGAGACGAGAGGGAGCAAAGTCGAGGTAACGAGAACGAAGCGGAACGAGGTGAAGACGGAACGGACGGAACGAGCGCAACGAGCGCAACGCAAATAAAACGAAGTCGAGGTGAGCGATTCAAGTCACTAAGGCTCTGAGGAGTACCTAGAGACCTTCCTGAGAGATATCACACAAAGTTAGGCATCGAAACTCGGGGGTGGAATTGCTGTTCTATCTACAACATTCGGCGCTCTATAAATACTAAACAAGTGTCCTGCGTAAACATGAAAGGTGAAATAAAATAAGATGAGTCCTCTATTGTCCTACCACTGAGCCTCCTGAGTGTTCCTTTGAGCGGCTCCACAATCCAAACTACTGAAAGGCGGGGACGGCACGTGTTGACTTGGTGTAGCGTCGGTGAGCTTCGGGATCCTTTGTACGGAGCCAGAATGACCAATGCCGGGCTGGCGCATGTTCATTTAGACAAAGGCAAATGAACGAACCTTTGGCAGGGTCGAGAGGACATGCGCACAGATAAGTGCACTGGGGTCGGTCCGAGTAGCTGATGTGTGCAATCCGGTCGTTGCGTGTGTTCCGTGTTCGGGTAATCTCCGCCAATCCGGGTGTACCGCTTCGTTCAATTGCCGAGTTGAGGCTCTTTGACTTCATGATGTACACCGTGTGTGTTCTGCTCGTTCCGTGCCCAACGAACCGGTTGGTGTTACATCTCCTCAGGCGTTTTAAACAGTGACTGTCCCTAGTCACTCCGTCCTTCTGAATCCTCTCGTGCTCATGGGATAAGGCGTCGTACGTTGGCCTCGTGTGGTCTGCACCCTCTCTCTTATCATCATCCATCGCGACATCAAGATGTCGTCTTACCAGCTTGGCATTTTGGTGGAGCGCTCCCAGGCGATGGCGCAGCTCGAGCAAGAGGTTTGGGAATGGGAGCAAGGCATCCTCGAGCGGTGGATGGAGTTCCCGTTGTGGTCATTGACACCAGAGGTGGTACGTGCCTGGATAGTCAGCTTGGCCAACTTTGACATGAGTATTAACATTCACCATGAGCGACTCTATCCCTGACACTCTCGTTTAGTACATGCAGTCTGAGCTTCATCGCCGTACGACCGAGGTTCGCCATCTCGACATGTGGACTCATCTGCCGGAGAGTCGCTGGCAGCAGATGCACGACTACCTGAATGCGGCGAGGGATCGCTACGGGATGTGGGATAACAAGACCATGCACGCCCTGGCTGATGCAGTGATAGCTGCAGAAATGGCGGTGATGGCACAAAACGAACCTGGGAGTACAGAGTTGGACCGGGAGTTGGCTGCGTTTGATCAGCACGAACGAGTTCATCAGGCTAGTGAGACTGAGTGGCTTGATGAGCTGATTCGGTTTGGGCAGCAGTCTCTCCCCGTGTCGATGATGCGGTGCGGCATGTCTGCCCAACCAACAGTGCCTGATCTTGGGTCTCCTGGCAGAAGTGATCTGGCTGGTTCCACTTGGATGAGAGACGCGCAACAGGCGGAACTGGCAGAACCGGTGCAATGAGCGGAACGGACAGAATGGACGGAACGACCGCAACAAGCACAACAGACGAGATCTGGTCCTGACGAAACTGATCTACCAATCGAGGATGATCAGAGTGATGCGTCTCGTACTTCTTCAATGCGGGCGTGGGCGAAAAAGGAGTTGGCGACTTGTGCTGCTGCCTGCGCCCGTCGTCGTCCGGTTATTCCTCCTCGGGCACCAAGCGAAGAGTCGACTCCAATGGTCGTCGATGAGAGTCCTGCTAGTCCTCCACCTGGTTGTCGTGGGGAATCAGATTACGGGGGAAACGGCTCAGACTCAACTGTTCTTGGCTTGCGGGGTCGATCCATGAGTGCTGCTTCGGGCGACTACAGCAACAGCAGCAGCAACAAGGGTCAGGTCAATGATGGTGAAGATGATGAGGACAAAGACGAGGACATTGACAATGATGCCGAAGGAAGCGACGACGAAGGAAGCGACGGCGAGGGAAGTGACAGCGAGGGAAGCGACGACGAGGAGGCCGAGGAAGACGAGGACAACAGCAGCAGCAACATCCATTCTGCTGGTTGTGATCAGTGCCTGATGCGAGGCATAGAGTGTACTGGGACTCCTGGGAAGGCGTGCACGAGTTGTCGGAGGCTCCGGATCAGGTGCGAGCTGTCAACGCATGGCTGGGCGATGAACCGCGTCATGCATGAGCGGGTTGCGCAGGCTCCCCCTCCTTGGTCGCGGTCTGCTGCTAGGTCATCTGCAAGACCTGCTACGAGCGTGGCGCCAAGTACTCCAGTGAGGCTGCCTCCTGGAGTGTCGATGAGGGCTCCTGCGAGAGCATTGAAGAGACCACCAACAGGTCCAGTGACAGCTGGGCCTAGTTGTCTGGCTCGTTCTAGTGTCGGGGTCGGCTCGTTTGATGACGGGGTTGAGGAGCTGTCCATTCATTCGTCGGAGGCGGAGTCGGATCGGGAGTTGTCTGTCCTAGGTCGGGACGCTTGAGTGCTGGAGCGCACCGCTTCAGAGCTGGAGCAGCAGGCGGCGTTGCTGCGAGATAGAGCAGCCGCCATGCGGTCTAACGTCGCGTCGATGCAGCGGGCTTGGGGGTCGAGATGGGATCGGGAAGAAGGCTCGGGGAAAGGAAAGGGGAAGGGAAAGGTGAGGTAGAGTCGGGACACGTGGAATGCACGCAACGCACGCAACGCACAGAACCCTCTATTTAGTCAAAAAAAAAGAAAACAGAAAAAAAAATTTGTACTTCTATAATTTTGTTTTTGAATTAAATGTTTTCCGAGTTTTGTGTTAGGGTTGTTGTTAAAGAAAAGAAATGGGGCAAGGAAACGCCAGGGGAGCTGAAATGAAGTGAAGAGATAAATTGGGACGGAACCAGTGGAACGGCCGGAACACTCAAAAACGGCTTGCAGTTGAATGCATGCCTGAGCAGATTAATGGATAGGATGACGAGAAGAGATGATGGAGAATTAAAGAAGAAAGGTGCATACATGGAGTCCTCAGAGCGGATCAGAGGTGAAGCCTAGGCATCAGAGTCAACAGACTCGGAATCGACGTCTGAGACATCGTTCTGGTCCTCGTCTTGCTCTTGGGCGTCGTTCATCATTTCGAGCTCTTCCTTGGAGTCTTCTATGAGTTTGGTGACTGGAACCAAAAGATTAGAATGGGGGAAGTAGGGAATAAGTCAAAACACAGCGATTCTAAGGTGGGAAACTGCCCCATTGAGTTCCGCCACAATATACGATCCTCCCTCCATTTTTCGAACAACCACGTAAGGGCCAAGGTACCGAGGTTTCATCTTTTGATTGAGTTCCATTTTCATTCGTGAGTTCCTAAGAAGAACAAGTCGTCCTGGTTGGAAGTCGTAGTCTTTAATAAGACGTCGGTTCGCCTCCTCGAACTGTCTTGCATACGCGTGCCTGGCATCGCTGACCTTCTTGGCGATAGCTTCTAAATCCTCAGGGCATTTTTGAAGCTGGTGAGCTCGGATGGAGACGAGTTCAGTAGTAGAGAGCGGGGACTCAATTGGGGGTACGAGATACGTAGCTTCAGAGATATCAAAGGGGAGCAGCGGTTCTACTCCATGGACCATGAAGTACGGTGACAGTCCTGTAGCTCGTAGGATAGTAATTCGTTCGGCCTGAAATACTGAGTGAGCGTGCTCGTGCCAACGCTTCTCATTTCCTTCTGCGGCTTTCATGAGAGCTTCCTGGACATCGAAATGCTTTCGTTTGATTAGCCCGTTAGCGCGTGAGTTGTAAGCTGAAATACGGATGTGATTGATGTGATAGTGACCCTTCAGCCAATCCAGCGCAGCAATGAACGGCTTTCCATTGTTGGTGACGAGTTCTGGGCAAGCCCTGAAGCAGCAGAGTATATCCTCGAATATGAACTGGCCGATTGCTTTGCCAGTTTCGGAGCGGAGGAGACGGAACTTGGGGTATCCTGAAAGTGAGCATCGTGCATGGACAATGTAGCGATAGCCTCCTGCTTTTGGCATGACTTTCGTGTTGATGTGGACCTTCAAGAATAGGGGAGCGATGGACGGGACCGTTGGTGGAATAAGAACTTGCTTCGTCTGCCTGATCTGGCATTCGTGGCATGTCTTAACGTAGTGCTTGACATCGTGTCCAAGGGAAGGCCACCAGAACCGATCGAGGAGTCTGGCTCGTACCGAATATACTCCCTTATGTCCGAGGTCATCGTGGGTGGCTTTGACGAGTGTCCATCGACGTTCCGGTTTGATGACTACCTGGTGCCGCTCGTTCCGTGCTTTCCACCACAGCTTTCCAGCTCGAACAAAGAATCCCGTCGTGTACCTGACTAGTGTGGGGATGTCCTTCTCTGGGATCGACGAAATTAGCAGTGGGTCTTCTAAGAAGCGTTTTACATCATCGAGATGACGATCCTTGGCACACGCCGAGTCGGAGGCCAGGAACAATTCCGGACTGCCTGCTCCGGGTGTTCTGTTCGTTGTGTCCGTTGCATTCGATCTGTTTGTTGCGTGGGCAGAACCGATGGAATAAGCTGGACCTAAGATAAACACATATGCTTCGTCGATCCATGCCTTGTAGTTGTCCTCTTCTTGCAGATCGGTTGGTGCAGCGCGCCTACGAGACAATCCATCCGTGCTGGTGAACTCCAAAGCTGGTATGTGTCGTAGGATGAACGAGAACAAAAGAATGCCGGCGATCCACCTATTGATGGTAGCGTTAGGTTGTAAATCGGGGTTGTTGATCATCCCTTTGATGTATGCTGCGTCCATTTCCATGATGAGCTTGCGAACTCCAATGAGAAAGAGACGGTTAGCTCGCAGGGCTCAGAATAGACCAAATAACTCGATTTTTGGCTGAGAATACGTAGCTTGGACCGAGTTCCAGTTGATGGACCCAAACCTGTTGATACATCGACGGCCGTCAGCGTGCTCCTGGCCAAGCGTCCAGCCGACTCCGATGATGGATGAGTCAACAGCGAGTACGACCTCGAGATCTGACTGGTAGTCGATAGCGCAGAGGGCCGGGCACTTCATAACTGCTTCCTTGAGAGCGTCCATGGCATCCTGTTCTTCAATTCCCCAGTCGAAAATTATGTTCTTCTTCGTCAGACGAATGAGCGGGCGAGCCATCTTGGCGAAGTCCTTGATAAAGACTCGTAAGACTCCTGCTGTGCCGAGAAATCCCTTGACCTCGGTGACTGTGCAACACGATGGCCAGTCGCGGACCTTCTGAATCTTAGAGTCGTCTGGTTCTCGACCCTGGTAAGTGCACTTGTGACCAACAATAACGCCGTATGGGGCGCATATACGTAGCTTTTTGGCTGAGAAAGTTCCTCCCACAACTTTGACTTGTTGAAGGATTTGGTTGACATCCTGGAGATGCTCCCAGATGAAGCATCGAATCCCTGGGTTCTCAGGGATTGTTTCATATGATCCATCGGGGAGTTCGTACTGCGTCTTTGGTCCTCTGGCCATAACGTCGTCAGCGTAGGGGGTCGTAACTTCCGGGATCTCATCTTGCAGAATGAACGTGAGGTCGTTGTGAAGAATTTGAAGCGAATTCGTGTACCCCATGGGGAGTACGGTGAGACGAAACGTTCCTAGGGGCGTCTGGAAGGTAGTCAGATCCTGGGAGCTTTTGTGCAAGGTTCGCTGGTTGAATGCAACGAAGAGATCCAGTTCAGTGTAGCAGGCTCAGCCACCAAATTGCTCGGCAAGCATGTCGACGTTCGGGGGTACAGCCGCGTCGCGTATCATAATTCTATTGAGATCTTGCAGATCGTGGACGAAGCGAAGCGAGACTCTGTCCTTCTTCATAACCGAAAACATCCATGATCGGTAAGATGAGTTCAAGGGCTCGTAAACTCCGGCGTCGATCTTCTCGTGTAAAAGCTTGATCGTCGCTTCTCGAATTCCCGGCAGAATGGGAATGTTCCTGTGGACCCACGGAACGTGCGGAACTGTCGGAATGCGTACTGGGTCGAACCAACGTGGGTCCAATGCTCCTCGATCAGTCTCTACCCAGGCTAGCGCCCCTTCTTGTAACATGATTAAGTTGATGACTAGCTTCTGTTCCTTGGGCCACAGAAATTCGCAGGGATCAATGTCGAAAGTGTCAGCTCATTCCTGCGTAAACTTGCCAGTTGGTGCAAAAGCAAAAGGTTTGGTAGGGAGTACTGGCATCTCTTCTAGTGGGCTGGGATGCTTGCGTCGCATGATCCTGAATTCCTCGGGAGCATTCCAGCGACGGGGCAAACCTTATTGACAACTTTCTTGTAGGCCAGAACTGTGGGATCAGTGCCGTCTGGGGTTTCGAGGATGCACAAGTCGTATTGAGCTTTGTTGACATCGAGGGATAAGTTATCTGGCGAAAAGAAAAGGTGGCGATGGCATTGTTCATAAATAGAAACCAGAATCGTAGAGTCTAAGATTGAAAATACTGAATGTGAAGTTTTGGGAGCGCATATAGCGAGCTGTTCGTCGTCTCTCTGATGCTGGGACATCAGTTCCTCGACCACTGAAAACCCGACTGCTTATTGAAGCGAGTGATGGTACGGACCCCAGTTGCGACCTTGCATTTTCGCCAGCATTCGGATGGATTGGTGAGCATGATATGCTGGTCTCCTGAGAGGAAGTCCTTCGTTTCACACTCAGTGATGGCAAAGAATGGTTGACCAAGTAGGGCCTCGAAGGGAGCGTTTCGAACTACCTGTGCTTGGAGCGAAACGTCGACGCCAGCAACGGATACTTTGACATTCTGGATCATCCCCAATGTAGAGGAACGACCTGTATCGGCAGACTCGAGAGTCATTGACTGGTCAGCACATAGATGGATACCTAATTTCTCCCATACGTCTTCGTGAATGAGGCAAACAACGGCACCTTGGTCGAGAATACATTTGACTTCCAATGCGTCCGCAAAATTTGCCTTAACTGTCCATAGCAGCAGACATTCTTCGGCAGCTGGTCCTACATCATGATCTGGGCATGCGCTGTGTGCGACGAGGCCGTCGGTGGACCAGGACGAGCCAGGGTGGCCGGTTCCGGGCGTTCCGGGCGTTCCGTGCGTTGCGCTCATTGCGCTCATTCCGCCTGCCCCGACCAGATGGACGTCTCCTACTGTCAAACGCTTTGTCATGGTAAGGTCTTTCATCTGTTTTTGTATGTCGGGGGCCAGAGCTAACAGTTCTCGTTGCAAGATGGTGATGTTCGAGTCGAGAGAGCGAGTGAGGACTGTCTGCACGACCGCAGCGTCTTTGACTGGGGACACGTAGCAGTACTGCAGCTGCGTAGATGACGTCTTGGGTGCGTCAGCGGGCTGCAGCTTTGCTGGGCGGGTCGAGGCCTCTGGCTTTGCTGCGGGGACTGGAGTTGTCTTGGGTTCTGTTCTAGGGGGCGCAGTCGGTTTAGGGGGAACTTGTACTCCGTCGAACTTAGCTTTTCGCGCCGCACTGGTCCTCCTCCTTGCTTCTCCTAGCAATACCTCGAGTCTCTCTACCTCGTATTCGTCTTCTGGGATCTCTTCAATTGTCGCTGAGGCCACGAGAACAGGTTCGGGGAATGTAGTTTCAGAGTCAGCGACTTCGACTAAGTTGACTGTATGCGTGACTTGATCTTTTCCTAGGAATCCATCGATACGTTCCATGATTGTTCGTCCAGGGACTGTGCTCGGGATGAAGCTCCCGTTGGCCAGGGTAACTCGTCCTTCCGCGTTGCATGCATACTTGCCATTCTGGATATATTCAAGGACTTTTGGGCAAGATCGAATGAAATGGCTTAGCTCCCCACAGAACGTGCACCCTGGGTTTCATGGCTGCAAAGGTACAGGTGCTGCTGGTGACATCGAGACTGGTGTGTTGCTTCTAGTCGTACCTGATCCTCGTCCCATGGCGTCGAGCTGGACTTGGAAGCTCTTGAGTGTTTCCATGACTGTGCTGAGATCGACCTCCTCCTTTTTGACGGTAATCAAGCTGCTGGAAGTCGAGGTACGTGGCACCTGAGCCATCGAGCCACTGAATGACGCTCCTCCGAGGATGAAGTCGGCGTGCTGGATGATAGTTTCGATTTTGTAGGGGTCGCCTTCTTCGTGATCGGACTCCTTGATCTCTAAGCGCCGAAGAAGCGCTGTACATAAGTCGCCAGTGATTCCTCTCAGGAACACGTGCTGGGATTCTGGCTTGGTGAGCTTATCTTTCACGATAAGATAGTCAGATCGAACTATGAAATCTTGCTTATACTGTCCCAGATCTTCGCGAGAGCGAATCCCTTGTTCGGCTCAGTCAACGACCATTTGCTCGAACTCGGCACGGGAGTAGCGTCGTCCTGCTCCGAGGCTCGGGTATAGTCCGGTGGTTGCTTTCTTGATGTCGTTCCATACGATTGGGTTGGCTTTGAACTCGTCCAAGGTTTCCCAGAGTTCAGCGACTTCTGCCGAGGCGTAGTACCTGGCATATTTGGCTTTCGATCCGTCATCCCAATTGAGATCATCGGCGAGGAACTCAATATCCTCGAAGTAACAGGGTAGGTCCCTGGCATTGGAACCGTCGAAGTGCGGGGCATCACACTGCCCACGTCGTGGTGCTCTCATCGCCATTGGTGGCTGATAGATGGTGTGGAGGGACGAGCGTAAGATCTGAGGAGTTAACAATGAGGTAAGACGTTGGTGAGTGGCAAGAGTTCCGGACGCTAAAGGAGCTGCTAGCGGAACAGACGGATCGGACGGAACGGACGGATCGGACGGAACGGACGGATCGGACGGAACGGACGGATCGGACGGAACGGACGGATCGGACGGAACGGACGGATCGGACGGAACGGACGGATCGGACGGAACAGACGGATCGGACGGATCGGACGGATCGGACGGAACGGACGGATCGGACGGAACGGACGGATCGGACGGATCGGACGGATCGGACAGAACGGACGGATCGGACAGAACGGACAGAACGACTGGGGAAGAGAATACCGCAGCGGGACTGGATGAAGGAAACTGTAGATGCGATAGACAAAGAGTAGGGCTTCCTGGCGGCGAGGTGGGCTGCTGGGAATCGGTCGGGGATCGGGATTCTGAGGTGGACTGTGGAGTGGATGGTTCTGCTGATGTCGGCGGTAAATTCGAGCCGAGAAACGAGAACGGGGATGAGATTGTAGACGGAAACGATGACGGAAAGTTTGATGAGTCTTCTGATACCGAGGCTTGGACTGCTGAAGATGGAGGTGAAGGGGAGTGATCGTCGAGATCCTCTGACCTGTGTGGATTGGATGATAAGATGCGGTCAATGGTTTCTTCTTCACCTGAGTCTGTTGATTGAATCTGTGCTTCTCTGGCTTCACGTTCCAGCCTGGCTAGAATCCACTTATTCGGTGGGCGACCTGAACGTGACACGATTGAAACCCCCTCGCGGTGGGCTCCACTTGATAATACTGAGTTCCGGTTGTTAGTGAATGGGAATCAGATGAATGAGTTCAAGGGAGATGTGTCTAGTGGGTCAATACCCTCATTCCGGTCAAGTCCCGTGGGTTCCAGATCGCAGGGTTCGGGTTGCGTGTGTTCCGGTGTGTCAGGGGCAACGGAATCGGCAAAGCGTACTAGTAGGGAAGTGTTTGAAGTGTAGCACCAGCAGAGCGCTCGAGATGTGTGGGGGATTGTTGGTGGCTGTGTCGGAAGGTACGGAGACGCGCTAATACTAGTGCGATTTCTCGGAGCGGGATTGTCCTCGGGATGGACGGCTAGTCCCTACGCTTAACAGACGTTGTCTGGAGTACTAGAGAGTGGGGCGAGATACGGGACCTAAATCAGAAGATAAGAGACGAGAGGGAGCGAAGTCGAGGTAATGAGAACAAAGCGGAACGAGGTGAAGACGGAACGGATGGAACGAGTGCAACGAGCACAACGCAAATAAAACGAAGTCGAGGTGAGCGATTCAAGTCACTAAGGCTCTGAGGAGTACCTAGAGACCTTCCTGAGAGATATCACACAAAGTTAGGCATCGAAACTCGGGGGTGGAATTGCTGTTCTATCTACAACATTCGGCGCTCTATAAATACTAAACAAGTGTCCTGCGTAAACATGAAAGGTGAAATAAAATAAGACGAGTCCTCTATTGTCCTACCACTGAGCCTCCTGAGTGTTCCTTTGAGCGGCTCCACAATCCAAACTACTGAAAGGCGGGGACGGCACGTGTTGACTTGGCGTAGCATCAGTGAGCTTTGGGATCCTTTGTACGGAGCCAGAACGACCAATGCCGGGCTGGCGCATGTTCGTTTAGACAAAGGCAAATGAACGAACCTTTGGCAGGGTCGAGAGGACATGCGCACAGATAAGTGCATTGGGGTCGGTCCGAGTAGCTGATGTGTGCGATCCGGTCGTTGCGTGCGTTCCGTGTTCGGGTAATCTCCACCGATCCGGGTGTACTGCTTCGTTCGATTGCCGAGTTGAGGCTCTTCGACTTTGTGACGTACACCGCGTGCGTTCTGCTCATTCCATGCCCAACAAACCAGTTGGTGTTACATCATGCACAAGTCATCTATGAACAGCAGTAAGTATATGAAGAAACAGAAGACATGCTGTGATCATCAAGGGCGGCTTCCAGTTGAAATTTGTCACTGTGTTGTTCTCATACGCCTATGCAGGGACCGCTGGGTCAATAGGTATATCTGTGGGAAATCTAGACAAAATCAATGTCAAACAAATTGAATAGTATGTCGTAACACCAGAACTTACACTGTAAAGTAAACCACAGAACATGAGTCAACGAAGTCTTTCGCCTCATGTTTCCTGTCATAATTAGCCAAGTTCATCACAATGTAAGAGTTGCACTAGCCCACATTGGAAAGAAATAGCACAAGAAGAAATTAACAGTGTTCCATCTAATTATTGCTGGAATGCTCTGAAATAATTCTGGGACAGTGAAGTAAGACTGACATATAAACTGCAACATTAGTATGTATGTGTTCTACAATATAGGGTATTTATCCGATAATAAACAAGGGTATTCATCCGATAATAAACTATGTGCTATCTATGTTTCGTCAGTGAGGCTGGAGGTTTACAATGCATGGAGGGTATGCAATTAAAAAAACAGACAAAAGTTTTTGTGTAGAATCGGACCATAATTGCAAATTCTCTAGCGTGCAGTTCCATATCCTGACTCAAGGCCTTTGGACAGTTTGGCCACTTTCTCAAAATGTCATGGAAGGCTTTCACTGCATCGTGGACCAGAACATCATCCCCCCAATAGTCTGTTTGCACTTTTGACATGTCAGGAATGACAGTGGTAGAGCCATCCATCATGCCCATGTAAACATGGCTCAGAAGTGCATTACAACTCCTGTGCTCGTTGGTGCTCATTTGGGAGCGAGGCAGAATCGCCTGATCCAGAGCATAAAGCTCATAGCAAAACAAGGTCTCCATGAGCTCCCACTGTACCTCCAGTCTCAAGACCTTGTCATTCAGAATGCCAGCTGTGGAGACAGACTTCCCTCACCACTCCTGCACAACCAAACAATCAAATGGGTCTAATTTTCATTTGACGCCAAATGTCACCTTCATCGCTGCGTTCACTGCAACATGCTGCCATTTCGCAAGAGGCAAGTTGCTCACATCCACTGCATAATGCGATGCCTGCAAAGTGTCTAGCGAACAAGATCCTTCAGGCAGGGATTTGTACATGCCTTCGATGAAAGGAGAGACGGTATTAGGTGGAAGTGGCATGGACTTCTTATAGTCTCTGTGCAATATATTCCTCCAATCCCACAGCTTCCACCATACGGTCTTGTCGAAGAGTCCTCCATTGATCAGAATGTCGAATAAAACAGGGCGGATGCAAATATAGTTGAGATACAAGTCTGCTGATTTCTCAGGGGACTCATGTACAAGGAAGAAAGGTGGTGGAAGAGGATACAGAGCAGCTGGTGAGCTCTCATCACCAACTGTACCCAGATCTTTAAGTGCCTCACAGACTGTGGAGCAAACAGGAGGTAGGTCAGGTGTTCTGTCAACACCTTTTGGAACATACAGCACATGAGTGTAGTTCACACTCGGCTCATTGCTTATTTTACGCCTCATTCCTCCTTTCTTCCATTTCAATGTTGCTGGTGATGGCTGTGCAGGAGCTGGAAGGGATGGGATAATGTCATTATGATTGCTGGTACTGGCTGCAGGCATTGCATGTGAATGGCTGAAGGGCTTCGGTGGAGGAGCGAAGAATTGAAAGTTGTACATCTGGTTGAGAAGGTGGGACATATGATTGTTGTTCATAAGCTGACTCGCAGCCATGTCACGCATACGCAGCTTGAGATCGAAGTTCAAACCAAACAGGAGTAAGCTCCCTTTGTACTTAATGTATTCCTTTGACATGTGAGTCATCCAAGGAACACAATTTTGCACATCAAAAATCTTCATGTTGGGAGTTACTGCTTTCTCTGCAGAAATGTACCACATGGGGATACCGAGCCAATACAAGTTCTCAGCGACAGCAGGTTCAGTGGTAAAAGCACTGTGAATGGGAAGAAGAAAGCTCTGCACCTGCCACATCTTGTTGGGAGTCTTCATGTGTTTCACAACTTCATCCAGGTACATATGTAAGCTGCACAGTTTGAGAATGGCTTGCTGGACATCGCAAATGGTAAAGAGGATGGCATGAAAAGATGATTTTTGTAGACGAAGATTGTTAAGTGCAGTTCGCGCACTACTTAGGCAATGATTGTACACCTTTCGCATCCCGTCTATATTGGCCTTTTGTCCGACGGAGTGCACTGCAGCTGCCTCTGAGTCCAGTAGGACTTTGAGTTTGTCAACTAGGTCTGTACTCAGAAGTCTGATTGTCTCGTCGGTACACAGATCCATGTCACTATCATCAACAAAATCAAAGTCACAAAGCTTGTACCACATGAGATCTTCACCAAAAGCGATCCAGGTATCCAGATCTTTATGGAACGGGATGCAGGTATGATGGAAGGCATGTTTAGAGAAGAATTGAGGCCATTGAGAATATTTGTAGCCACCCCAAAGACCATTGTCATGTTTTAGAACACCAGCATCAGTAATGATTGGATATTCTGGCACCCAGTCTGCATTCAGAGTACTGATGATCTGGTCCTGGTAATCCATATAAGCCAGCACCCTTGCATCTAAAGCATGGACTGGGATACCCAGAGCTAGAATCACTTATTTTAATTGCTGCGAAAAAGAAGCAACACAATGTGGGGACTCACAAAGGTCATGCATCTTTGTGAGATGAGATAGGGGCAATTCCTCACCGTCCCACGTAGTTTTGGCACCCCAAGAGTTAGACATGCTAGTATATGGTATGAAAGTAGAAATCAGTGAATGGTAATAACATTAGAAAAAATCATCAATTTACCAGAAGGAGAAATGAGATATAAGCCTTTGGTCGATACGCAGGCTAGTAGGAAAGAGCTGGTTGCTAATGCGGCAATGTAGTGTAAGCAATAAAATTGTCCAGAATCACAAAAGGTAGTATGGATGCACTCAGCTGGAAGACAAATGGTAAGTCAGCAGGTATGAAAAGCTCCAATGAGGTATAGGTAACGATAATTTTCACTCATAAGCACAGCAACCAAGCGGTCACTGTGCTAAAGACATTGATGGATCACTATTCAGCAGCCTGTCTTCATCTGCCCTCGAGCTAGCTCTAAGCCAGCTCTGCAGGTCTTTTGGTTGGTGTACAATGAAGGTGGATATGGTCTTCTGGCATCTAGGTGAGACAACGAGGTCTGATCAGTGTTGAGATGGTGATGAGATAGCAAGGGAGGACAGAGAGGGGCGACATGGATGATGGGGGATGGTGAGAGAGTTAAGGTGATAATTATAACTCCCTAATTTAATAATTAGTTGTGAGTTCATGTGACTTCCACATTTGGAAACACTTCTGCCTGATGTGCAGCTGATGCTTGTCTCTACTTCCACCTCCACTTCCACCACTGACATCAATGACCAACAAACCACTGAAAGTCCCTGCAGAGCCAGCTCAGAGCTAGCTCGAGGGCATAGACATCAGCGGGCTGCTGCATAGTGATCTGCTGCTGTCTATAAGTGTGGCGACTACACAGTCTCCATGGCTCACCTCACCTTGACTTCAGTGGGAATTCTCTCGCCACAGCACCAGTACGTGTCATGCAGTAAAGTGTGTATGCTGATTTTTTGTTTTTTTTGATTAGACGAGAGCAATTTTTGTGGTCCTTTACAGTGCAGCATAGCACTTGCCGACTTTTGCTCAACAGTCATCTCCACACTCACCTCACTTTGACTTTGGCAGTAATGCTCTTGCCGCAGCACCCATACATGTCACTCAATAGTATATGTATGCTGATTTTTTGCTTTTTGATTAGATGACAGCAAATTTTGTGGTCCTTTACAGTGCAGCATAGTGCTTGCTGACCTTTGCTCAACAGTTGTCTTCATCCATGCCGGTCTGTGTGTGCCCAGGTTGCAGTATCGCCAAAGCAGAGCTTAGATGCCACCAGTGAGAAAGGCCGAGACACTCAGCATGTTGTTGGTTGTACCTCAATTTTGTTGGAGATCTGCAGAATGATGTCAACAGCAATTCAGACAATGACAAAAGCAGCAAAGGCAGTGAAGCAGCCCATCTTTTTAATGGTGATTTTTTTTGGAGATCCAGCTGACTACGATGAGGATGATTTTGGGCTCACAAATGAGGAAGGAGCAGATTTGCAGGAGGATGCGACAGACGTCGATTCTCAGGACTTTGAAAGGTACATGTAGTGATGTCTTAGCAGCCACAAATGCAGCCAAAACTCATATTCCATGTTTATTACAGTGGTAGTGATGACAGTACTGAAGAATCTGTCTCAGAATTTGACCTGGAGTTAGATGGCAACATTGGGGAGGCTATGTGGGAGCCCAATTGATCGCAGGAGCAAGGTCCACATACTGTTGACAAGGACAAACCCAACAATGCAGAGCAAAATGATCTCGTACACATGCTTCTCATACAGTGTTGTGCTGCCAAAGACCAGCTCTGGTATTAGCCAGTTGTTGTCATTTGTTATCCAGGAAATGCAGCTGGTCAGGTGTATGGAGAGGAAGATAATGGACCTGAAGGAGGTGACTGTCACGCTTGCAATGGTGATGCTGTGTTCCATTGATATGTGCAAGACATACAGGCCATTTCGCTGAATGTGGGGCCATACTCTCCATTCACTTCGAGATGCGACTGGTTAGTTGCGCATTGGGTGAAAATGTGTGGACCAGGTTCAACAGCTCTAGATGAGCTTCTACAAATAGAAGGGGTACAGCTTCTGTTCGACCAAGTTATATGTCCAAATAACTTATGTTTATGTATTTGTAACTTATGCTTGTGCATGCGGCTTGACCATCATCATATACTTCCGATTCAAGGTCACGGAATTGTTAGGTCTTTTGTATGGTAACGCACAACAACTCAATGCTATCATAGACAATCACATCCTGAGCCGGCGGCCTAAGTTTGAGCGTCATGAAATGGTCGTTGCTGGCCAAGTATTCGATATGTTTTGCTGAGATGTTCTGCAATGCATCAGAGCATTGTTCGGTGCTCCCGAGTTTGCATCTCAGCTCATTATTATTCCGGAGCGCCATTATGTCCACGAGGAGAAAAAGATTCAAGTGTATCACGACATGCATACCGCACAATGGTGGTGGAGCACACAGGTATTTTCTTTTCTTTTCCTATGCTTGTGCATGCTTCATCTAAAGTGATTCACAGTATCACTCGACAAGACACAGATCACTCTATTCTGCAACAAGTCTGCGTACCCTGTGTACCTCACCATTGGCAACATTCCGAAGGATATCTGCAAGAAGCCTTCGCAGCACATGCAGATTCTGCTTGCATATCTTCCTATGACACGGCTTGACCACATAACAAACAACGTGGTATCACAATGCAGACTCTTTTGTAGACCAAACGGTTGACTCGAGGGTGAATCTATGTTCTTCCCATGGGAGACTGCAGTGGCTTGATAGTCAAGGAGGGACAACCAAATAGAAATGGAGTGATCGAATGTTCGAAACAGTGGCTCTACTGGTCCAGAGGCTTTGCCAAAGTGCTCAAATTCGTTAGAATTGAGCTCCCAACGCAGACCTTGTGACTTGAATGGTTGAAGTCTGAAGTTGAGGTAGGTGCGGGGCTGTATCAAACTGCTTCGGGTGATTTGAATCTCCGGTTGGCACTTCTTGAGTGTTCGAACGTGCTCGAAAACGTGCTCGAGAGTGTTCATGCGTACTCCAATATGCTTGAGCAGCTTTTTAGTAAGTAGTGAATGTGTGGGGTGATGGGCGTATGCAGATACAATACCCTGTTGGGTGTGTCTGGCATTCGAACCCTTGGAATATTGGCTTCAAGCATATGTGCGGAATCGAACGTGCTGTTCAAGCAGTTGAGGAAGTTTGATAGAACTGAGCAGAGATGATCTGAAGGTCCAAATGACTTGTGGAACTCAAAATGTGTACTGTGGCATGAACTGGGGCTGTATTCCCTCTGCAGAACAAGTACAAAGGTGTGCACTATTTATACTGTAGGCGAAACGAGCTCGGTACTGAAGTCGAACGTACATACGGAGGTAGGAAAGTGTGTGCAGTGCATGTTCGAGTCAGAATAGTCATATGTTAGGGATGGAATGACTCAAGAACATGATAAATCATGAACTCGAAGGGGAATAATGGTTTGACATCAACGAGAAGACCAATGAAACCAAGAAACTTATCATGTGTGCTCTGAACAACTCCATTTGAATGCCCTCAAACATCCCCAAGGGCATGATGGCAACGAATGCACATCATGGGAGTGATAGACAATGATAAATAATGCTCGAGCCACATGGAGAACATGGAAAATGATGGAATCCGGTCGTTTGAGCGTGATACATTGAACGTTGACGGCCCGAGGACTGTTTGGGTGACCCAGGCTGGAACCCAATGCATTCCCTGAGCCCAACTGCATGATCCGGCTGTGCTACAAATGTTTGAACAAGTGAATATGAAGTGGATAGAGTCCTCAAGTGCATATATAGTGGGATATGGGATGAATATAAAGGAAACAAAGTGTTCGAGTGTGAATAGGAAGTGGTATGAGTGTTAGAATGGGTGTATGAAAGTATTCGAACGTATTTATGAGGTTACTAAGGGATAATATGAGAACTTCAAAGGTATATTGATGCTCAAATGGGCGAGTGTGACCATTTGAGCATGTGAAATGCGAAGTGTAAGATATATAGTGATGAAACGAAGTGCTTGACCGTGTTTATGGGGTTTGTATCTGTATATAATAATAAATAAAGCAGGTGGTATGCTGGGACAGCTGATGCCTAAGCGTGAATTGAGCACTACAGTGGCTCGGTGTTGCACACTCGCCAACCTCCTGCACGCATGTCTGCATTTTATATTCTGTTCATTGGAGAAAGCTGGCTCCGATGGTATCCACATGATCAGTGGTGATAGACTTCAGCGACATTGTCATCCTATCATAGCTGCACTTGCTCTCGACAACCAAGAACAAGTTGCAGTGACCGGGACCATTACTGGAGATTGCCCAACTTGTCAATGTCCACATGATGAACTTGGGGCCAGTGTGGAACATACTCATGCACCCCACAACATTGATGATGCTCTTGAAGCTCTTGCTATTCTCGACTCTGAAGATCCATCTAATTATGCCTGAGCATGTGCAGAAATGCACATGAAGCTGATTCAACATCCCTTCTGGGTCAATCTTCCATATTTTGATGTATATTGCTGTATCGCAGTGGATATTCTCCACCAACTATATCAAGGTGTTATCTAGCATCTTGTTTCTTGGATAACAAGTGCTATAGGTGCAGATGAGCTGGATGCACAGTGCCGACGCATCCCTCCAAATCACAGCATCTGTGTTTTTCACAGAGGGATCACAAAGCTCTCAAGAGTCAGTGGAACAGAACACAGTCAAATGTGTCAATTTCTCATTGGTTTACTTGTCGACATCCGCCTACCTGATAACAGATCAGCTACTCGACTTGTCCATGCAACGCATGCGCTCCTTGATTTTACATACCTTGCACAGTATCCCATCCATACTAGTGAAACATTATCTCTACTTCATGATGCGCTCTGTTGTTTTCATGACAACAAAGATATTTTCATCGATCTCAGCATTCGTAACCACTTCAACTTCATTAAATGCCATTGGATGAAACATTACGAGGCATGTATTAAACTTCTAAGAACTATGGACAACTACAATACACAGTTCACGGAGCAGTTGCACATTGACCTTGTGAAAGATGCATATGCGGCCACAAATCACAAGGACGAGCTCCCACAGATGACTCTCTGGCTAGAGCGAAAAGAGAAAGTGTTTGCACTTGATACTAGCATTGCATGGCATTCAGATGACCCTCCTCCCCCTCCTCCTTGGCGTTCACCCAATCTTGCTTCTGACCTTTATCTTAAAATGTCAAAGCATCCTATGCAAAAAGGTGTCCAGCTTGACACTCTTGTCGCTGAGTATGGTGCCATCAACTTCTGCACTGCACTTGCTTGGTATGTTGTTTCAAAGACTCAGCCTAACCTGTGGAGAGGGGCTGTTGAGCTTGCAGCAGATGAGATAGTCATAGTATTCCGACCCCTCCCAGTTTGGCACACAATAAAATTCTGGAATGAAGATGTTCATGGGTCGACTACTGTGGATTCAATGCATGTGAAACCAGCATGGCATGACACTCAAGGCAGATTAGTACATGGCCGCTTTGACACAGCACTTGCCCGCATTCATGCTGGGAATGAAATTCAAGGTAAAGATTTTTGGTTTACTTCTTTTAACTTTGTCTGACCTCTATCACTGGCATATAGCTTTCCGAGTTGTTCAAGTCCGTGCTGTGTTTTCACTGATGAAAATGGCACTGTCTTCATTGTTTCCAGACATCACACTGCAAGCAAGTATACCTAAACATTTGGCTTATGTTGAATGGTTTTCAAAGTTTCCTGCACAGCCAGACATCAATTACAGAATGTATAGAGTCTCTAGATCTTTCACTCTTGATGGCGGTAGAGAGTACAGCATTATTCCTATATCAGAACTACATCGTAGCACGCATCTCCTTCCCCGCTTTGGTCATGTTGCACCTCAGGAATGGACTAGTGATTGTTAGGCGGGAGTCTGGGAGACGACTTGGACTGGGCAGGCCTCGGCTGACTGTCGTCTGGGACATGCTATACTTGAGTGGAGACTCAGGACATGCTATACTCAGGCTAGGTCGTCGTGGAGGTAAGAGGATTAATACAATATACACTACTACAGGAGGGGGGACATGGTCTCACCTAGGTCATCGCGGAGGTAAGAGGAAAAGCAGAACAGGTGTTCGGATGCGATTCCTCTTCCTTGTATACAATGATCACCTTGTGAGAACTGGTTGCCCCATTATCTAGGATTACATAAAGGGAGCGGAATGGAACGAATGAAGGTCATGTGAAAGGAGTGTGGGAAATGATTGAAAAGACAATTAATTATAATGAAAAGGATTGATTAAAGGAAAGGAAAAGAAATGATAAAAAGGAAAAAATAAAAGAAAGGAAAGGTTCGAGTCCTGACATTACCCCCCCCTCAAGGTTGGGCATCCCGACCAACCAAGATCATGGTCATTTGGCTCGGTGTCAACAAAGAGTGGGCAAAGTTGTTGGCGTGGAATGTCGAGTTTTCGAGGAGCGCCAGGATGTTTTCGATAGAAATCAGCGATTGCCTTCTTTGCGTTCTCACCAAAGTCTGTCTCCAGCTGCCAAGTCGGTTTGTTGTACCTGACCCACTTGACCAGGTACTGTAGTTTCCTTCAGTGAAGATGTGAGTCGATGATCTCCTGAACCTCGTATTCTTCCTCATTGTCAACGATGTCAGGTGGCGGCGGTGGAGGTTGTTTCTGGCTTTCGAAAGACGGTTTGACGGCGGGTTTCAACAGGGCTTCGTTGAAGATGGGGTGGACTTTCTTCCATCACTTGGGGAGTTTGAGCTTGTACACGCTCACGCCCACCTTGTCGACGATTTTGAAGGGTCCGTACCACTTGTCAGCTAGCTTCTTTGTTGGTGCGTCTGTGCTGATGTTCCGACCATCAAGGAAGACCTTGTCGCTGGACTGGTACTCCACCAATGTCCCTGCTGTTTGGTCATGGTAACGCTTCATGTCTTCAGCTGCCTTGATCAGGTTGTCCTTTGTGACATGATGAGTCTCCTTGATGTGCTTTGCGAATTCTTCCGCTGATATGTTGGCAGAGGAAGTTCATACTGTGTCAAAGCTCATTGGGTGACGTCTGGTGTTCACATAGAAGGGAGACATCTTTGTTGCTGAATGTTCACAGTTGTTGTATGTGAACTCTGCAAGAGGGAGCCAGTCTTTCCAGTCTGATTGTCGATGGTCAACGAAGAGTCGAAGGTACTGTTTGAGTTCTTGGTTGACACATTCCGTTTGACTGTCCGTTTGTGGGTGGTATGCCATTGACGGGTTTCCTTCAATGTGTAAGAGTTTGCACAACTCTTTCATCATTGATGCGTCAAACTGTGTGCCGCAGTCATGGATGATCTTCTTCGGCAAGCCATGGAGATGGAAAATGTGGTTGCAATACAGTTGGGCCATATCTTCCACTGACAATTTCATTGTCGTTGGGATTGCATGCATCTGCTTCGAGAATCTATCCATGAAGATGCAGATTGCATTGTGTCCTTTTGAGTCTGGGAGTTCCCTGATGAGATCGACCGTGACAATTTCCCAAGGACCTTCAGGGACTGCGTTCGGGTGAAGTGGCCTTGACCTCGATGCCCTCAGAGCCTTTGTTTGCTGACAGTGATCACACCCTTGGACATACGCTCAGACGTCAGAGAATATCGACACCCACCAGAAGTCTCGATGGACCAGCTCCACCGTTTTTGATGCTCCTGGATGCCCAGCCAGTACCAAGTCGTGACACTCCTGCAACACAGATTCCTTTATCATTGACGGGACGTATACCTTGCCCTTCATCTGCCACAAACCGTCGACCTCCGTCATCCCTGTCGGCCTCTCCAACTCGTGTTGTGCCCTCTGCGCTTCACCCACTCTGTTCCAACACCTCATCACGCAATGTCCTCACCACTCCACGATTCAGCCACTTCTCCTTGATGAACACAATGCCATCATTGTCATCCTTGCCCTCGTCGTAGCCTGCCTTACACAACAGTAAGTCTGCCTTGCCCATCATCTTCCCCGACTTGTGCTCGAGGTGGAAGTCGAATTCTTCGAGCTCTGTCCACCAGCGAGCTTGTCAATAGCTCAGCTTTTGTGCCGACCTGAAGTAGGTGAGGTTGGCATGATCAGACCAGATCTCGATAGGGTGATGGGCACTGAGGAGGTATTGCCTCCACTCCTTGAGTGCCGAAATGATCGCAAGCATCTCCTTGTTGTAGATCTCATAGTTTTCATTCCGCCGGCAGGAGTGCTTCTGACCTGTAGGCGACTACCCTCCACTTGCCTTCCTGCTTCTGCAACAACACTCCTCCAAGAGCGAAGTTTGATGAGTCTGCTTCAATGCGGAAAGGGCCCTCATCGTTTGCGATGGCCAGGACTGGAGGTGAGCAGAGACATCATCTCAACTCCTCGAACACTTCCTGCTGTTCGGTCTCCCATACCCAGTCCTTCTTGCCTGTCAGCGACATCAGTGGATGGACTACCTTGCTGTAGTCCTTGATGAATTGTCGCAGCCAGTTGCCCATGCTGAGGAATTGTTGCAGCTGTTTGAGGTTTCGTGGGACTGGCCAGTCTGCGATCGCCTCTGTCTTCACCGGGTCAGCCCTGATTTCGCCATTACTGATGATGTGACCAAGGTACTTCACGACCTTGGCATTGAACTCACACTTCTCCAGTTTCAGGTACAGGCCGTTCTCTTGCAAGATCTGAAGGACGCGTCTCGACGTCTCAATATGTTCCTCAAGAGTTTGCAAGAGAATCAGTATGTCATCGAGGTAGATGATGATCAAGTTATCATAGATCAATCCCTTGAAGATGTGGTTGACAAAAGCCTGGAACGTCACCGGCACATTGCAAAGACCGAAGAACATGACTGTCGGTTTGAAGAGACCCATGTTCGTGCAGAATGCTGCCTTCCACTCATCACCTTCACGGATCTGGACGTTGTAGTATCCCCAGTGAAGGTCAAGCTTAGTGATGAACTTCACCTTCTTGACCTTGTCGACAAGTTCATTGATGAGGGGGAGAGGGTACTTGTTCTTGATTGTCCCCTCGTTAAGCTTCTGGTAGTCCTGAATCGGGTGTAGAGACTTGTCAGCCTTCTTGATGAAGAAGAAGGGTGATGCCATCGGTGAAATTGACTTTTGTATGCGACCTGACTTCAGGTTTTCCTCAAGGAAATCCTTCAGCAACTCCTGTTCTATCGGTGTCAGTGGATAGATCTTGCAGTCACTAGGCTTGAAGTCAGGTTTCAAGTCAATGATGTGATCCCAGGGGCGATGTTCTGGTAGCTTTTTAAAGCCTTTCTCACTGAAAACATCAGCAAAGTCATTGAGGTATGCAGGCCAGGACGCCTTGTTCATTCACACCTCTCTCACCCTCCTCATCTCTTCCACAACCTCCTTCTTGATTGCACATTCTTCTGGACAGCGGGTGAATTCAATCAAACCCGTCTTCCAGTCGACTTCTGGGTTGTGGCGTCGAAGCCAGTCGTAGCCCAGGAAGATGTTTGACGACACCAGGGATGTCACCGCAAGGACTATCCTTTCCTTGTGATGTCCAATCATTAGCTCAACGTTGACGTATCTCTCGATCAGACCAGCCTCATTGTGTGTGCCATCTGCATTGAGCACCGCAAGGGGTCTGATGTAGCACTTGGTTTCCAACCCATAGTGCTCGATGAACCTCACATCAATGCACAATCCCATACACCCCAAATCCATGAGGGCATGCGTGTCCACCTCCCTTATTTCACCCTCCACTGTACATCCGACATTCAGGAGGAGGTCCAGCTGGCGTCCCCCAGTTCCCCTCATGAACAGTTGCTCATACTCGCTATTCTCGTTCACACCGGTGGGGGCTTTGTAATTGGGAAAACCATCAACGTTGTTTGTATCTATGTATTGTACAGATGGTTGGTTATATTTTAGTGGATCTGGATTTGAAGTCCCTTGTTCTTCTCGGTCAGTCGCCCTGATGGCTACACCTGACCACTCGCAAAACCCTGTGAGTCAACGACCTCTTCGTCATCTCCCTCCTCTTCCACATAGTCCTCCACTGTCAACCTTCGAGTGTCTATGACTTCCTTGAATGCTGATTCCTTCATTGTGCCTAGCTTGTCGGTGAGGAGGCGACGTTCGCCAGGCGCCATCATCTGCAGCATATGCTGCACAATTCCCTGTCCTTGCAGGCACTTGTTCTTGAAGTGACCCAGCTGGCCGCAGATCCAGCACGCACGTCGGCATTGCACCTCATTCATTGAGATGTCCATCGGCTAGCCGGCACCTCCGAAAGTGATGCCAGTCGCATCACATTTGTTGACGTGGGGGGCTGTGATCTGACGGCGAGCTGGGGGTGCCTGTTACGATTACTGAGTTTACGAAGTATCGTCTTTTGTTGTGGGCAAAGTTAGGGAGCCCGATTTGGGTTTTTGTCAGCTTTTATAAGCTGATGGCATACCATATATGTTAATTTTGGACCCCTTTTCTGCTAAATTGAGCGGTGGCTATGGACCGACTCACAGCTTTTGTGGCTGTACAGTGCTCACTTTCTTCATTGACATATTTAATTTTATGCAACCATCCAAATCTCAAGCTTGAACCATGTAAAAAAACTTCAGACAATTATCTATCTGCCTATGTATTTTTTGTAAAATAAAGTGGCCCGGTTGAATTAAAAATCGGTTGAAAGCAAAGTTGACGACAGTGCCAACATGTGATCTCCAACCAGCGGGAGGCATGTCGTCGACGAGTCTGTTTCGCTGCAGCAAAGACACTCGCTTCACTCCCTCATGTGATCCTCAGCAGGAGGCACACTCTGATTTGTCTCCTTCACTTTTCTCTCGGGCTTGCTCTGCTTTTTTTAAAATCACACTACATCACTGCTTCTCATGGTAGCCGTCTCGTCATAGCTGCCTGCCTGCCCACACGCACTGCTCGAGGCAACGAAGAGGTCGACGACATCATGGCAAGAGGACCTCCAATCGCTCTTTCATCGCACGATAGATAGCTTCCCAGACGTCATCTGGGATCTACTGGATGAGGACGCGATGGACGAAGGCAGCAACGCGGACTCGGAGGTTTGGGGACATAAAGGTGAGCACAAGCGCAGAACCTATCACCTGTCCTTGAGACTAACAGACACTAGCTATCATTTATGCTCGTGCACCACCAAGTTTCCGAGCACGCTATTTCTCATTCCGCCCAGCACCTATCGCGTCCCTACTTCCTTTCGCTGCTTCTCCGACACCGTCTCTTCCAATGCCGACGACATCTGCACTCTCTTTCAACCTTGGCGTTGAGTTCCCCTACCCGGCTTCCATGCGCTCCACTTCACTTCCCAGTTCCGGCCTATCTCCTCTGCGCTCTCTGTAATCGGCTCCCTCACGCGCATATCTCTCAACCATAATCCCGCGTTATTCGCCAATGAGCTCGAGTAGCTCTAAACAGGAAAGGGATTTGGGGATGCACTTGAGTTTTTGTTCAATGCGACCGAGAAGGGCCCGGAAGGCGACGCCGATGTGGAAGAGGCGCGCGTCGACAAGCTTCGGAAGGACCTTGTCTTCATGTGGAGGTCTCGTCTGTATTCTGATGCTCGCATTGAATTACACAGCGATATGCCAACAATAGGTGCTCCTTCCAATGAAGAAGAGACGACCGCCGTCTTCTGCTCGCATCGATTCGTTCTTGTTACGCGTGCGCCGTATTTCTACGATCAGCTCATCACCTATGGTCTCAAGAATACCCCTCCCCCCGGCGAGCTCACGACCCTTCGCCTTCCCTGGCCTCCCTTCACTCCTCCAGCACTGCAGTTTACCTTAGGATGCTCATACACCGGCACGCTCAGCTTCAGCAACCATTCATATGGCTTGGACACCACCTTCGCTATTCTGTGCTCCGCGAACTATCTTCAATCACAAACGCTCCATGACAATGTGCAGGCACGCCTCGTGCAGGAGATGCTCCATGGGCTCTTCCATGCTTTCCTCGAAATTTCTGAGTATGAACGTATCACTGGAGGTCGCTGGGGCACAGGTGGGTGTCGCTACCGCCAGTGTGCACGTCGCGCACCGCGTATGCTCGTGTTTTCCGTGCGTCCAGACGTGCAGAACACATACCTTGAGCACGGCGCGCAGCGCGCCCTTGTTTGTCTTTTCGGAGAGGGCTGGTGCTCGCCGGACTTCGCTGCACTCCCGCAGAAGACGAAAGACGGGTTGATGACCGGCCTGAAGAAGTGTGTCCTCCCTCAGCATGCGTTTCCTTTGCTCTTCGCTGGGCATGCGGCTTTAGCGAAGCTCAACTCTGTGCGCGAAGCCTGGGTAGAGGGTGTGAGAGAAATGGTTATGAGAGCAAGGGGGTTTGTGGATGCGCTGCTTTGCAACGAGGCGAAGAAGTGTTTCAATGAGCGCGCGAGTGGGTTGAGATTATGGAGAATGATGCGCTAGGACGGTTTGAGGATGGGGAGCGCGTTGAGTGGGTTATGGAGGCTGTGCGGAGGGGTATGGCGGAGTCGAATGCTGGCATGCTCTATCAGGTGAGTATTAAAATATAATCGGGTTTATTGTTGTGCTCATTCCTTCGCAGACTCTCGTTTCCGCAATTCTTCTCCGTCAGCACCCTACGGAACCAAGGGAGACCCTCTTATCAAGCATTTCCCACATCCGTATGCAAGTTGAACAGACTCGTATGAATCTGCTTCGAAGGCGCTGGGTCGGTATCCGGAACGAGGGTGGCTTCGATGCACTGGAAAGTTGGGCGATCAAGGAGACCAGCGATGGTATGTCCGAGCTTCTCAAGGAAAAGGACTTTGCTAATAACGATCTACAGAGATCAATTTCTAACGCCAACGACGAGCAACTCCAACACGGTGCGTGGGCCGCTTATGCGAGCAGACTTTCGCCCTACTCTCAGCAGGGTCGAAGACACCACTGAGCGCGATAGCATGAGCACGTCACATTCTCTTCGTACGAGCGTGCTGAACAAGAACCTTGCTCGCGGGAATGCAGCTGTCACCTCGTCTAGCGCATCTGTCCGAAGCATAGCGCGCAGCGTTGCGTCGACGACCAGCCGAACGTCATCGTGTCTTACGACTGTGACGGAGCGTGAGCGTAAGCCGGCCAGACTCGAAGTTTGCGCCGTCCACCCCGCGTAGTACGAGTCCAAGCGTCCATGGGGCGCAGAGTGCACTCTCGTACACTTCAGGTATGGACGTGGATGGAGAGGGTGACGAACAAGAAGGCCCGCGACTAAAGGGCTCGACCTCGTCCCTTGCGCACTCTACCGCATCATCTTCCGTGGTTTCTCGATGGCCCGGTGTAGCTTCTCGCTCTCCACACACAACTGGGAAAGACGCAGGTGACGCCGTGAGTGTTACGAGTGTAAAACTCCCAAATGTCGTCTCCGTGCAAAGACCAAAATCTGTCGCCGCCTCTGTTTCATCTACTCGTTCACATGCATCGACTATCCGCAGAAATGCCGCCACTGCAGGCCAGCAAGGTACTCTCCGTCCACCTCATCCGCCCTCGCGACCGACATCCTCGCTCTCAAATGTGTCAATGTCCAGCAGCAGGAGCGGGGCTTCAACACGTGAGTCTACGTTCAAGACGCCTCGCGAGAATATGACTCCGCGGGACTCTGTTACTTGGTCGAGGAAAGTCTCGACCACGTCAACGACCTCGATCCGCAGCACTGGAACCTCAAGATCTCCTAAAACGCCTGCGCCTGCGCTACCGAAAGGACGGCCGCGTCGCGTCTCTGAAACGAGTGCGGCGCCAATTAGTACGGTAAACGCGGCATCACGCACGTGGAAGGTGTCGTCCATTACTACAGTATCTAAGAAAACAACAGCGAACAAGACGTCCGTCATTTAAAAGTTACCGTCGGCGAATTTAATTCGATCAACTGAATCTGTAGCAGCAGCTGAAGGGAAGAAGACAGCAACGAAGAAGTCCCCTGCAGTTGATGAGAAGAAGTCTTCTCCGGCGAGGCATCGCGTGCGACTTATGCCTTACTCTAGTACGTGTTTATCCACCTTTAACTCATTGTATGGTCGCTGATTAGTGTATTTTAGCCTTTCGTCTAAATCTTTCCGTCACTCCACCATATAACACCGATTTCGATGACGAACATGCAGTATGTCACTTTTAAGATTAGCCTTACATCTCTTTCTCAGCTCCGTCTAGCGTTCCTCAGAGCGAAGAGACGAGAGCCGAGCTCAGTCAAATTGCATGGGTTGCGAAGCAGATCATCTCGCCGCAGGCGAACAAACCTGTTATGAGCATCGTACAGGACATGTTGTGCGGTGTCCGGAAATTCACTCTGCGGGATAGCTTCCTCGACTGGGTGCAGGTGCAAAACACCCTGCTCTGGGTGCCGGACTGGGACGGCACGATTCAAACGCCGGCGATCTTGAAGCCGAAGCCATTATGGACGGGCAAACAGATTCTTAGCACGACGATTCCTCGCGGAATAAACATATATCGCTCGCCTGATCCGAAATCTTCGAGCTCCGTTCTCGACAATGGCATGCTCATTAAAAACCGCGAGATCATTTTTGGTATCGTGGAGAAAAAGACGGTTGGAGCGTCGTAAGGCGATGTTATTCACGTCGTCTTCCGCGAAAAAAGGTCCCGAAGCGACTCGTACGCTGTTCACTGGTCTCCAGCAGATCGTTAATTACTGGCAGTTCCACAATGGATTCAGTATAGGCATTGGTGATATGGTCGCGGATAAGAAGGCAATGGCGTACATCACGGAGCAGATCAAGATGCGGAAGCAGGATGTTGTGCGGGCCATTGAAGATGCATCTAACGACCGTCTGAAAGCTGCGCCGGCTATGACTATTCGCGAGTCGTTCGAGAGTCGAGTCGAACGCGAGCTCAACTTGGCGCGTGACCACTCCGGTCAATACGCACAGAAGAACCTGAAGGAGGACAACGATGTCAAACAGATGGTTGTCGCGGGTTCGAAGGGCTCGTTCATTAACATCTCGCAGATGTCCGTCCGTGTTGGTCAGCAGTCCGTTGAAGGGAAGCGAATCCCGTTTGGCTTCAGGCTTCCACACTACCTCACCTTACGAAGGATGACTTCAGCCCAGATGCGCGCGGTTTCGTTGAAAATTCGTATCTTCGTGGATTAACTCCGCAAGAGTTTTTCTTCCATGCTATGGCTGGTCGCGAGGGTTTGATCGATACCGCTGTCAAGACGGCCGAGACTGGTTACATTCAGCGTCGACTTGTAAGGGCACTCAAAGACGTGGCTGTCTGCTACGACGGGACTGTACGAAACTCACTGGGTGACCTGATCCAATTCGTGTATGGCGAGGATGGTATGGACGGTGCTTTTATTGAACGGCAAATGATCAAAACGCTCGGTATCAATGATCGCGAGTTCGAACATCGCTATCGGGTCGACGCCACTGACCCGAAGGGTGGATTCCTTCACGGTGTTTTGCAAGTCGGTATCGATGACTCATCGCTCGAGCTCTAGCAAAAAAAACTCGACGAGGAATATGACCGTCTTCATGAGGATCGTAAATTGCTCCGTGAATTCATTCTCCCGAGCCGTGACAATTCCGCTGCCCACTATCTTCCTGTCAACCTGAACCGCATCGTGCAGAACGCAACGCAGATTTTCCATATCGACCACAGAAAACCGAGCGATCTGGAGCCGGTCTACATCATTGAGCAGGTGCAGCAGCTGGCACACCGCCTCATCGTCGTGCGCGGCGATGATCTTTCAATACAGGAGGCTTCCGAGAACGCTTCTGTTGCATTCCGCATGCACCTTCGGGCGACGTCTGCCGCGCGTCCAGTCCTAGAGGAGTTCCATCTCAACAGAGAAGCGTTTGACTGAGTATTGGGCGAGGTGGAGACGAAGTTCAACCAGTCGGTCGCTCAACCGGGCGAGATGTGCGGCACACTCGCTGCCCAGTCGATCGGTGAGCCGGCGACGCAGATGACACTAAATACCTTCCATTACGCCGGTGTTTCGAGTAAAAACGTCACGCTCGGTGTGCCGCGTCTTAAATAAATCATCAACGTCGTCGCGAATATCAAAACTCCGTCGCTCACAGTGTACCTGGACCCTTTGCTACGACATCGAACCCGTTGAGAAGATTACAGACACATATCTTGACCAGTTCTTATTCTTTGAGGCTGACAGGCGCGGACACTGAACCTCCTCCCCTTCTGGTGTACAACTGTTGCCAGGGTATCAATAACTTGACGGACATCTGGGTGACGAGCGAGGGCGAATGCGTAGTGACGATGGAGACCGTACTTTCGAAAGTCTACGAAAAGATTGAACTCACCCTTCTCAGCCGTCTGCTTCGTCGTATTCTCGATCATAATCTTGTGGACTATATCACAGCGAAGAATAACTGTGTTCTCACCTACAAAGATATGGCACATACGAACACATACGTGATGATCCGCGGTCTGCAGTTCTCTGCCTTTGTCTTCCAATACTATGGTCTTGTCCTCGATCTTCTCATCCTCGGCTTGCAACGCGCAAGTGAAATGGCGGCTCCCCCACAACTGCCCAACAATCTCCTGCAGTAACGTGATTCTGCGACCGAGACTCGCCATCCAGTCCGTCTTTATTCTCGTTATGTTGATCGTTTGCATATTTTATTCCGCTTTACCGCCGAGGAATCACGCGACCTTATACAACGTTACCTCAGCGCGAATCTGGATCCGACAAACAACAACGTTATTGGGTATAACAACAGGAGATGTTAGCCGCAGGATTGCCGTATGCGCCTGATTAAGCACGACATCAATCTAGGTCGAGATGTGTTCTGGAAGGTGAAGCAGAGCCTGCCTCGTTCTTTGACGACGATTGAATGGGAAGATACGTTTGTTAGTGTCTACTCCAAAAACAACCCTCAGCTACTCTTCTCGATGAGCGGCTTCGAGGTGCGCGTTCTGCCGAAGATTCGGACGATGAGTGGAGAGCAGTTCTCGCTCAAGGACGGGGTGTGGAATTTGACCAACGAGCAGTCGAAGGAGCGTAATGCACAAGCCTTTTTCTGCGTCTCCGACGAAGGTAAGAGTTTTAAAGCTGCCATGGAATATGTAATGCTGAGGAATTTCATAGGTGTTCAACAGTTTAACAATCGTATACGCCAGGTCCGCATGAGCTCAGGCTCTACCACCTTTTCCGAGATTGTCAACAAATGGAACACTGCGATCATTGGTCTGATGACTTATTATCAGGAGGCTGTCATCTACACAAACGAGTTGCTTGATGCTTTGGTGAAGGCTGAGAACAAAATTCAGACTCGTGTCAAGATTGGCTTGAACAGTAAGATGCCTTCGTGTTTCCCTCCGGTCGTCTTCTACACCCCCAAAGTAAACATCGCAACTCTTTTGTATATCACGTCTCGCTGAACTGTTGTCGTATAGGAACTCGGTGGTCTTGGAATGTTGTCTATGGGTCATGTGCTTATTTCTCAGAGCGATCTCCGATGGTCCAAGCAGACCGATGTGGGAGGTGTGTATATCTCCTTACTGAAGCATTTCTGACGATAACTGTAACTCATGCCTTCAAATACAGTAACTCACTTCCACGCTGGTATGACCCATGAGGATGAGCAGCTCATTCCCAACTTGTATCGATATCTTCAACCTTGGGAAGCGGAGTTTTTAGAATCGGCTCGTGTTTGGTCGGAATATTCAATGAAGAGGAAGGAAGCGAACTGGTAACGCGTCGCTGCTCTCGTCATACGACATTCTCGCGCTTCACCCAACTAGCCAAACTTGCCTCGCAAAATGCCTGCCTTACTCACACGCAGCCTTCTCCTCTAACTGTCCGCATCATATCCCTTCCCCTCAGTGCTCCTCGGCTCCCCTTTCGTCTGAAACACACGCTGGCCCGCACTGCCATCAAGAATGTCGCCGTGTTCGAGATAAATTACACCGGCGCTTTGCAAGGAGATAACAACCGGAGGAACTGGTGTGCTGCTGCGCGCGAGCTCACTCGCGTCACCAAGGGCAAGGGCAAGGGCCTGATTGTGAGTGGAGGCGTGGATACCGACCAGTATCTCCGTGCGCCCCGGGATGTCGGAAACTTGTGCGTGTGTTGTTTTTATTCATTTTATGTGATTTGACAAAGTGCGGCTCCAGGGTCGCGCTTCTTGGACTTGCACAAAATCTTGTACATGATGCAGCAACGACGACGCCAAAAGCATTACTCTTACGTGCTCGTGAGTCGCGTCAGACCTGACTGTTCCCTCCGATGATACTCATCTATCCTCCACAGAACCTCGCAAAACGTACAGAGCTATTCTGTCAGAACCGACTCTCATAATGCCGCTCAGTCAGCCTTCTGCAGTAGCTCTGAAGGAAACCGAAGTTTCATCTGCGGTCGTTGGACCACCCGCTAAGGACGACACACGATCACAAAGCAACGGAAACGGGAACGTCCTGCAGGAAGCAAATGTTTTATTGAGTACGGCTTTGGCAGTGATGCCAGAAAATTCTGATATGGAGCCTCGGAAGACGCTTCAGAGTAACGGAGCGAAGCGGCCCTTTAGTGCCTTGGGTGATGATAGTTCAAGAGCGACAAAAAAGGGATTAGAAGGCGGGGAGTTAGAGAACAAGAAAAAGAAGAAAAAGAGAGCAAGGGCAGCGGCCGGGGATGCCACATGAATTGATGTTTTCACTCATTTTAGTAGTTCTACATGCCATCTCAGTCACCTCGGGATTAAAAAAATGATGCAGTACATGATGCTGTATAATTGATGTTCAATACAAAGTGCAGATTAGAACGTTCGACCAATCTAGCATTTACGGACAAAGTTGGCTGCTGGCAGAGTACTGTTACGCAACACCCCGACATTCGCTGCAAGCGTAACAATTAGATGGGTGCTACTCTGATATATATGTGACTATGGATACTAAACTGCTAAATAATATGTAACTTTATAGAACTATGAGGGTCTATGGTCTCTACATAGCTCTACACTATGCAGCTTTATGTGACTATGAGAGGCTATGAGCTATATAAAGCTATATATACTATACAGTGCTCTATCACTATGTGCTATACAACTTTACATGACTATGAGAGGCTATGAGCTATATAAAACTATATGTACTTTATAGTACTCTATCACTATGTGCTATGCAACTTTACATGACTATGGCATGCTATACCCTGCTATATAACTATATACCACTATAGCCAACTATGGGTTTTTGCTGTTTTCCTGATGTTGGTACTAGACAAGTGCAAGCAGATGCGAATATCATTGTCCTCCAAACCATGCAAGTAGAAAATGCTTCTGGAGGAAGAAATCACCATGAGTCATCACTGACAGCTCCCCAGTGTGTACATGACGGGTCGAGACCCTACCATGGATCAGGTGGAGGCACAGCAGGAGTCAATTATGAATTTCCTAATTTGTACATACATAGAGTTCAGCTTAGTGAGCTGTCTTCTCGTGCCCATGAGAAGATCAATAGGTGTCCATCGTCGTTCATCTTCAACTGCCACAATGTCAGGACACATGGTTGAGGACTCGGCTTGTAAGTGGCTTGTGCATTTGACACCAATAATTGACTCATTTTGTCAGTGTATACTAGGCTCGCCCTCCACAATTTTGATGGTAAGCAAAAAATGTTATCTATTGCACTAAATGTTGAACTAGCTTTATGGCAGAGACGTCACCGCAGTGGGTGGCGAACTACAACGAGCTTGTCTGGGCGGCAATAAACTACAAGAATAGGTTGCAGGATGAAGGCGTGGTAGATTTTTCTACAAAGTTCCTTGATGTGGTCCAGCACCTTCATCATGTGCTGGTCAACATACAATCGGATCGGAAATTGCTGCTCAATCAGTCTGCAAATATATCGAGCATCAGCAAATCCCTTGACGACCAGGTCCACAAACTTTATGACCTTGTTAATGATGTGAGTCCCAGCCCGGTTATATATTTTTGAATAATTGCAGTGATTTATCATTACCTATCTCTTCCTAGGACCTCACAAAAAGGTATCAGATCGGTTGTCGATCCGTACTCGACAAATGTCGGAGGATGACGTACGAGGCAGCCTGTGCTGTCGCCATAGAAAAAACCTACGACAAAGAACCCCTAGTAACAAAGGATAGTGATGAACGCCTCCTGCTTATCAAGGAATCCATCAACCACCATGGGGAGGTGGTGCTATCAACCTTGGCCAATCGCGTGGCCACCTTGCTTGTTGCACTCGGTAAAGTCACCGAAGGCGATGACCCGTCGCTGATGGAAGTAATGATGGAGTTCCTAAAAGAGGCAACTGAAGCTTGGATCACCGTTACCAGCCTACTGAATGAAATGGACCAACAGCAGAATGAGGGAAAGAAGGTCGATCCAGCTAACCGTTCTGTATGGGAGGTGCAGCAGACTGCCCTAAACCGGTTCCTCACAGTTTTCCCGAAAGGGGAACAGAGTGCATCGATACTGGCAAATTTTGTGATGATCTCGAAGAACACCATCTGAGATGTCGGGAATAAAGCTGCTCATCCAAAGAGTTACAAAGATGTTACAGCAGGAATGGTTTATGTTACAAGCAGCATAACCATAACCGAAGCACACAAAATTAGTCTCCAGGATATGGCCAAACACTTTGAGGATTGGTACACGAATACAGAAAACGACCAAGAAGACTATTTTGACGTCACGAAACTTGACAGGCAGCGTATAAAGGGTCAGAAGAAGAAGAAGGGGAACGTATCTGCATTGGTTTCACCAAAATTCATGACTCCTGAGGTAGTGCCGATTTCTCTACAGACTGCACCTTCTGCACCCAGTTCATCCCAGCAGGGATCGCCCCAAAAGCGCTGTCTTTCTGATGAGTCACCTCCTGGCTCTTCAAAACGGCCTATTGCAAGCACGTCACAGAGTGGAAGCGAAGGCACATAGATAAGGGTAGCAGCCAGGCGATGGATAATTAGAAAATAACCTTTGTATCATTTGTGTATCGTTCCTGTGCTCCTGTACTCTGCGCTAAGTTTGCCGACCCTGACCAGTAGGTTCGGCACTGTGGGATTAATTAGTCAGATGAATGAAAGAAAATGTATCTAACCAGGCATATAAAGCCCCAAGGAGAAATGGGGTTCATGTGAGGTGCCTTTGTCTCCCAACTATATCATCTCCACATCACCAATGTCGTCTGATGTTACACCCTCTACACCAATTTTGCCACACAAGTGTAAGCAGTGACTGAACTGCTGTTTATTCGTTTTGTTGCTGACCAGCGTGATCTAGTGCCAGGTGTGATGAGTGCGCTTCATCTGGACCTTGCCAGACTGGCCACTGCCCATTGAGCAGGTGATGTTGCTCAGCTCTGCTTTATAGTGCCCACACTCTGACATGGATGATCAGACCACTATATGGGAACGTCTATTGAATCTGAAGGTGGAGTGGCAGCACATCAAGAAGCAAAGGAAAAGGACGCTCACCGAGACGGAGCTCTTTCGGACACCCTGGGACGCTTAAGGGACGTTGTGGAAATTCAAACCCAACAATACATACTTGATTTGCATCAAGTAACTCAAGAGGAGGAGAATCTTCGTGATCAGGTGGCTATGGCGAACGGATTTGAGGCCTATTTAAATACTGTAGGTGTTGTTTCTTTTTTCTCAACATAAGAACGGGTTTCATATATATCAATTCCCAGGTATTTCGAGGTAGCGCAATGGAGCTAAAGCTGACAGAAATCAAGCAGGCATTGCATACTATCTATGAAGCGGTCCACTGTTTTGTGACATCTCGTTCATCTCAGAGCCGCCAGATGCTTACGAGTCTCCATGCAGAGACAAATCACGATTACAACATTGATGAGGTGAAAGATTCCCACGGAGACATCAGTCCCAGGGAACTCACGTGGAAGCTTTGGGAACTCTTGGAATGCGATGAAGAATCAAAACACAAGATGGGGTTGCTAGAGTTGAGATCGTTATCGAATCGTTTCTGTCAGCAGTTGGAGAAGTGGGCGAATGATGTGGAAAACGTAGCCCTTGGCCTGAAGTTAAGCAACCTAGAGACCAAAGATGCAGAGGATCGCTTCACTCTCCTAGAGCACGCCCATCAGGTCTTCCCGAATGATGATATATCACAGGAGACCTTGTCGTTGCTGATTTTTGCACCATTTCGTAAATACGCACAACAGGGCGATGATAAGGTCATGGCGCATGTTGAGCACGTGATTGCGATGCAAGGTTTATGGTGTACCGGTCTCTCCGTAGAATTGATGAAGAAGCTTGACATTCTCGTCAGGAGGATTCGTGATCTCAAACCTTCTTATCCCGTTCGTTATCTTGCCGAAGCTTGTAATTACGGACGTGCGATAGATGAAGATGCGATGGACGAAAACGCGATGGATGAAGATGCAGTGGACGAAGACGTGATGGACGAAGATGCGACAGATGAAGATATGACACCAGACACTTCACCGCTTACCTATCACAAATTGATCGCGACCAGCACAGCATCAGCTTAGCGATCCATTATTGTGACTGATGTCTGGTATGTGGCTTTTGCATTGCTGGTGCTTTAGCTCATATGACTTAGGCACCTTCAATTCCCTGTTTCCTTGCCTCCATTCCTTGAACTGTACTCAAGTTTTTACTTGTGTTTCACTTGGATGGAACATTTGTTCGTAAATTGGCCTCTAAGTGTGTGCTTTTTGTTCCTATTATTCTTTGTTCGGATAATATTATGTATGTGATTCCAGCCAGCCTGGGAATGTACTACACCTGTATGAGTCCTGTTGTTGTAATTTATAGAGAACTTGAACTTGTAACTACACTGCATGTGTAAGTCTACCAGTTTATGAATGATGGATTTTAATTGTTCTTTCCTATTTTACCAATATCCTTTGCATTACGATTACTGAGTTTACGGTCAATACACAGAGAAGAACCTGAAGGATGACAACAATGTCAAAGAGATGGTTGTCGTGGGTTCGAAGGGTTCATTCATTAACATTTCGCAGACATCCATCTGTGTTGGTCAGCAGTCCGTTGAAGGGAAGCGAATCCTGTCTGGCTTCAGGCATCGCACACTACCTCACTTTACAAAGGATGACTTCAACCCGAGGCGCGCTGTCAAGATGGCCAAGACTGGTTACACTCAACGTCGACTTGTAAAGGCACTCAAAGATGTGGCTGTCTGCTACGACAGGACTGTCCGAAACTCACTGGGTGACCTGATTCAATTCGTGTATGGTGAGGATGGTACTTGAGGTAGTGGGCCATTGGGATGGCAAGCTACGATTACTGTTTACTGAATAATGAATAATTCATTAATAAGTATAATGTTTTAGTATAATTTTCAAGCTTTAGTTCTCTCGTATAAAATAAAGGACACAGAAAACAGTAATCGTAGCTTGCCATCCCAATGGCCCACTACCTCAAGTTGCTGCTGCTGGTGCGGTGGAAGTGGGAATGTGCGACCTCACTGGATTGCCCAGATTTGTTGCTCACCTCAGTCGATCTCGATGGCCTTCTTTTTCCAGGCATCATATGTTGTTGGGACCGGCGTCGACCTCAGCACTCCTCGTACCACCTCGATGTTCATTGCATGCTTTAGACGGTCACAGATGATGCTGTCGTCTGTCAGCCCCACTCTTGTGATGATGACATCGAGGTCCTGGAAGAACTCGTCAGCGGTGAGGTCCTTCTGAACCTTCATTCGGAACTTTGCTAGTGCCTTCTCCTTCTGGTTTGGGTCGTCGAATGATGCGTCCAGGTGTTCCTGGAATCTCATTGTAGAGCCATGACGATCGTCCCGTCACCGCCGATCGATTCAGAAGCGTTCGAGAAGTGATTCCGACGCATACCGATCAGTACCGGATGGAACCTGATCGGTCTGGTTTCAAATCAGAACCTTGCGATCGCATCAGCAACACGTTACAAGATCTCCAAAAGCAGACCGGAATGTACTGGAGATCTTAACTGGATGATCAGGGACGCGGTCACATGGAGCATACAGCCAAGACACATACCAGACTGCTGTCCGATGATGGGAGCCACGTACCGATTGGACAATCTGAGTTCTGGTGGAGCTCCGGTATGGTCGGACATGATGTGGATGTTTTTCCTCTTTATGATTTATGTTTTCCCTATGTTCTTCTGATTTCTATGTTTTCTAAGTGCACTTCTATGACCTATGACTGTTCCTTTCAACTCCTCTATGTTTCAACTGATATGCACATTATGCCTGTATGGAAATTATTAACTGTAGATAGATCTTTGGACTTAGTACAAATAGGCATCCCATGTCATAGGTAGAAGGCAAGTTAGTTCTACTGCAGAGTGTCCCTCAGACAAGGTACTTGAGTGTGATTCGCCTTAGTTCTTGTAAACTTCGTAGTCATCCCATCTTAGTCTTCATCTCTTGTGTCTCAAAACCGTCTCTCGTCTCTTGCTCTTTACTTCGAACCTTGACGTCACAGTATTCACATCGTACCGGTGTTGGATATCTGTGCATTCCACCTCTGTACCGGTCCAGCATATACTTGACCAGAGTTTCTGACCTAAGTTTTGATATTGACACGTACTGGCATGTACCGAGCCATGCCAACACGTACCGGTATGTCGATTGATCATACCACAGTCAACCCCTAACCTCCCAGAACACACGATCATGTCTCCAAAAGGACCACTGATCCCAGACACCCCTAAGTCAGGATCTACAAGTGGAGCCCACTGCGAGGGGGTTAAACGTGTTGCGATCCTCATGTCCACCACGTTCGTCACATGGGACATCTCAGCAGACTATTGAACCCCCTCATCCATATCGAATCGCTAATGCTTGGCAGCATAGACACCGTACCAAAGAGCATGCTATGGATTTGGATTCTGAGTCCGTAGAGTGTTATTTTGATTCAGACATAGAACATCTTAACACATCATTCAACTCCGGAGCGCGGTCTCCCTTCTCATTAATCAGCTCGTCCGCAGTCCCATCGACAGTCCCCTCTGCCCCGTTGACTAGCTTGTTGCCACTAACCAAGCTCAAAAGCGACAACCCAGACGATACCGCTCAGCTCATCTTACCAGATCCTAGTTTGTCTGTACTGGGAAAGACATCTTCACCCATTGGTACATCATCTGTTCCATCAAACTCAGTTAACACACAGGCTACGCAGCCGTGGACATTGACTGTAGTAGCCTCGGTACAGCCAGTAACCCCAGTTAGAATTATGGCAAACTGTCCTCCACATCGCGGAGCTAGAGACGCTCCCTTCTTCAATGGACACAACCCGTTAGACCTTCCTCGGTACTTCGAGGATATTGAATATATCGTGACCAACTGCAACTTGGATGACACGGCGAAGATCCGGTACGTGAAGTATTACGCTTCAAGTTCCATAGCTAAGCTGTGGGATACCACTGATGGTGACGGTACAGGAGCGAGCGATTGGACGAAGGTGAAGGAGGCGATTATAGTGTTTTACCCGGCGTACACTTCACCTGGGAAGACCTCGATAGGCTTGTCGAGGGCTGGAAGAGTAAGGGGATACAGTCAACAGAAGATTTCAGAGAGTATAAGAGAGAATTCTTGGTGAGATCGAAGTATTTGGAGCGTAACTCGATCGTTTCAGCAGAGGAAGCAGCAGGCACGTTTGTCTGAGCCTTTACGGGCAAACTGAAGGACAGGTTGCAGCAACGCCTAGAGACGAAGGAGCCCGATCCATCCCTGGGCAAACCGTATATGATTGACTTGGTGGTGAAGCATGCCGACTACATCTTGGCCGGTACGGTATTTGACGACGTACCGATAACTTGAGCGCCCGACCCAGCGGGACAGTCAAAAGTAAAGTCAGAAGAAGTGGATATCGGAACGGTGTGGGAAGCGGTCAAGAACATTCAGGTTCAGGTACAGTCCCTCGGGCGAAGACTGCCACCAGTGGCGACATCCCAAAGGAGTCCCGGGTGTGCGTTCTATGGGGACACGAGTCACTACATTAGGTCGTGCCTGAAGGTGCTGGAGTATATCCAGGCAGGAAAGTGTGTGAGGGATACGAATGGGAAGGTGACACTACCAAATGGAGGGTTCATACCGAGCACGGCGGTTGGTAAAAATTTAATGGAGAAGATAGACTCACTGCATCAGGAGACCAGTACAGCCTTGGTAAATCTCATCAAGGTAGCGACGTCGACAGCAATGAGTACCGAAGGGTCGGAAGGCCCAGCAATGATGGCAGAGATTGCAGAGGAAGTATCAGATGAAGAGATGGAGGTGGCACAGTACGAGACGTTGCTGAACGAGGCAAAGAAGCGAGCATTGGTGGTGAAGAAAGCCAAGTTTGATGGGGTCGAGATACTGGTATGACCAAAACCTGGTCCAGCGAACATACCAACGACCTCAAATGCGAAATCAAGTGTACCAAAGCCAGTGGGGAACCCAAACCTTCCCCAGGAAAGTAAATCAACGACAAATTTGGGCGGAAACTAGCCACAGTTCCGGTACATCACTCCGATCGAGGATCTGGCAACAGTTCAGAAGGTGTTGTCGAGGATGTTAGATTTGGCGGTGACGGTGACACAGTGGGAACTCCTTGCTCTGTCTTCAGATATGAGGCGGCAGATGAAGGAGCTGACGTCTGCGAAGCGGTACGCGGTTGGTAACGTCAATCTCGTCGAGTCAGACCAGGAAGGGAGCAAAGTCACGGAGTACCGAGCAGTGCCAGAGTCGTTGGCCCCGGTACTCTTGGAGTTGGGACCGGTGGCACATGACGTGCTTCCCATCCACGTAATTAAGGTACTGATTGAGGATACCGTCGAAGCAGAAGCCATACTCGATCAAGGGGCGGTGGTGTGTATCATTCAGGAAGATGTGTGGGAGAAGTTAGGAATCCATTTGGACCCAGATCACGCAATGATGCTCGAAGCCACAGACATGGGGAAATCGTCAACATTGGGAAGGATTCGAGACACCAGATTTAGGGTAGCAGGTGTGGATTTAAAGTTGCAGGTTCAGGTGGTTTCGGTGGCGCCGTTCGAAGTATTGCTGGGACGACCGTTTTTTGCTCTTACCGAATGCAAAATGAAGGATTTCTTGTTGGGCGATCAGCATATAACCATCATGGATCCCTGGGATCGGAATCACAGGAGCAAGGTATCGACCGGTATCTGGGCGTTCTGGCGCGCTCCGGAATCGGGTTTTCACAAGTCGAGGAACTGACGCATCAGTGCTGGCAAGACACATGGAAACCGACAGTATGCAAGACGTGCCGTGGAGTGGATCCGTCAGTACGTGTACCGAGTTCATGTGCGGATGTTTTATCTTTGTGTTTTGATGACCCTGATTATTTATCTCGTCGTCCAACCCTTTCTCTGACCAAAAATAATTCTCAATTCGCTCAACCTGTTTACAGCTTTCAACAAATGTCTTCTATTGTTTTAAACCAATCCGATTCGTCTATCTCCCGTTACATCTCTCCGAGTTTTACCTTAAATACCCCAGCTCCATTTATTTATTCACAGAGATTGAATTTTCTTTTGTCCCCTTATACCGTTGCATTGGACGCTTCTTCGGACACTTTTGGATCGGTGGTGTTGGATTCAACAGAGGATGAAAGGAGTGTTTTGGTGTACAAGTGGGTGGCGCAGAAGGTCCATCCCGTACTGGGAGTGTTACCGGAGGAGTTTTGTATAGTTCGAAGGCGACATCCCAACCCGTTGGTGGACATGCCAAAGTTGCCGATGAAACCAGTACCGTTCATACCGACAGGAAAGTTTATGCAGGAAAGGTTGGATGCGATGGAATTGGATCCAGGCGGATTTCTGTGGGATGAAGAGAAGAAGTTGGTGGTGAATCTTATCATGTTGCAGGAAGGGGCATTTGCGTGGTCAGAGACGGAGAGGGGGACCTTGGACCCAACGTATTTCGATCCAGTGTAGATCCTGTGTATGGGTTGTTTAGGATCGGTAGTTCATTTGGGGACGTGTTTCCGTTGAGTTATGAAGTAAATATAAGCTCAGTATGAGCGTGGGAAAAATCTCGGTACACGTCGGTACGCGTTGGTACGTGTCGGTATGTGTCGGTATGCGTCGATATTGAAAGGTGCTCTGGACGCGATGTGAGTGTTGGTACAGAGCCAGAATGAGCGAGATATCAAATCTGGTGCGAGACAATAGCAATAGCAGAGACAAGAATGAAAACAAGACAAGAGATGAGACTGAAGACGAGGTTGCCACGAAACTAACTGTTGCGGAGACTAACTGCACGCATGGAAGCTGCCCTATCTGAGGGGAACTCTGCAGTAGTATTTCCTCCCTTGCTACCTACGACAGGGAAGTCCCTAAATACAAGGTGCAAGAGATCTATCTACAGGAAAATTATTCCAAAGTGAGTATAATGTGCATACCGGGTGAAACATAGAGCATCGGAGAGAAAACATTTGGAATGTAAGGGAAACATAGAAATTCAAAAGAAAACCTGTCCATGCAACAACTTCCCCATTTGCATCAGTCCATCATCCGGCCATATCACAGCTCCACCGGAACTGAGATCCTCCAATCGGTGAGTCGTCACCCATCATCGGGCAGATCTCCGGTATGCATCCCAACTGACTCCGATGACATAAGCTTTCCGGTACATCCCGAATTGCCAGGGGGATCTTCCTAGTGATCTGCTGATGTGATGTCGGGCAAATCATCCTGTGTCTGGTATGCGTCGGGCAAATCATTCTGAGTCCGGTACATGTCAATAGCTGTTGGAATGTGCAACGGATGGCCTCTAGAGGGATCTGCAGTGGTTGGCCGCTCGCCGGAACTCTACACCGGTACACATACCAATGGTGGCGCTGTGGAGATCCCGATGCCGCTGGCCTTGGAATCGGCTCTATTAGGTTCGACTCGACTCAGGACAGTCTTACAAGTATCCCCGACGCATTTCAGGACAGTTTCAGTGTTTGGCAGTATTAACTCGATGCATACAGCTTGGTTCTGCACCGGTGAGCCACCGAAGTCCGTTTTGGGTCACATCTGGTATTGTTCCGAGCCTCCTGAAGCTTAATTACTCATTTTCTCGAGTTACGGCTCCGAGTTCTGGCTATTTGGTGTTGTTTGGCTAGAGCCTCCGGTCTGTCTTTGTGTCCTTTGTACGCCGCTCAGAGGCTCAACCCTCTGTTGGTTATTTAAACACTCATGTAAATGTCTCAAAAATGGAAGTTTAGTTCCCCTGAGTCAGTCCCAGTCTTTAGTTCTCGTCTCCGTCGCCGTTCAGTGTCGTTCCGTCCGTTCCGTCCGTTCCGTCCGTTCCGTCTCGAGTCCCGTTTTCGGCCAAATCTTGCTTTCGCTATATCGCCCTCAGTTCTTATCCGTTTCTCGAGCTCTCTTCAGATTCTTAATCTCGTCGAAAATCGCTTTCGAACACTGTCTTTTCTTGCACGATTCCGAGCCCGCGTCGTAGAGCTACGAAAATAGCTTTTGGTTCCGGGAGTTCCGTGCGTTCCGCCAGCCGCAACCAGTGCAACTGCTATATCTCCGTCAATTCTGCATCGCGTCTCGAGGTCTTTTCAGATTCAGAATCGTCTCGACGAATAGTATCGATTCCTGTCTTCACTGGCGAGTTTCCGAGCCCGGGTTGTCAAGATCGTAGTTGCTCTTTGTTCTCCGACCACATTTAGGCACGTTTTGCCGGTTGTCCTTTGTACTCGCGTCCTCGAGTCGACACCTAGCCCCGAGTATTCTATTACACTTCCCCACACTTCCTGACACTATCCCCTCCATCAGACACATTAGAGTGAACCCCCAGTGGCCGAACTCAACCAGGTCCGAGTCTGCCTGTAGACCCATACAGTCACCTTTCAGCGCACGTACCATGGGTGCGGAAGAACATACTGATCCCCCCTGGGATACTCGAAAAGATGTTAAACATACTCAGGGAGAAGATCGCCGCCGGAGTTATCGAACCGTCGAACTCCTCCTACCGCTCGAGGTGGTTTTGTGTGGTGAAGAAAGATGGAGTGTCCCTACAGTTCGTTATCGACTTGCAGGATCTGAACGGAGTGACCATCCGAGATTCGGCCGTACCGCCGGACATCAAGACACTAGTGGACGCGTGCAGCGGGTGCGCGTGCTACATGGTACTCGATCTCACTGTAGCGTTCGACCAGCGGATCCTCAATGAGCGGTCCCGAGACTTAACGACGTTCCAGACCCTGCTCAGTACGTTTCAACTGAAGGTGTTACCGATGGGATACATGAATTTGCTGCAGATTCTCCATGGAGATGTCACGTTTATTCTCAGCGACGAGATTCCTAAGGTGGCACAGCCATTTGTGGACGATGTGATTACGCAAGGAGGGTTTACACGGTATGAGTGTACCGACAGAGGGTTCGAAACGATTCCCGAGAACCTGGGCATCTGCCAGTTCGTCTACAAACACTTGTGCAACGTGAACTGAGTGCTGCAGAGGATGAGGAAAGTGGGCGGTACATTTTCTGGGAAGAAATTCCAGGCGTGTACCGATTCGGCGATATTTTTGGGGAATAAACTCACGTACCAAGGACGCAAACCAGATGATTCAAAGGTTCAGAAGGTGCGGGATTGGCCCCTGTGTCGAACGGTCACAGAAGTAAAGGGATTTCTCGGTACGGTTGGTGTGTTGAGGGTGTTTATCAAAGATTTCGCAAAGAAAGCTCGACCGTTGACCCGACTTACATGTAAAAACAACATATTCAATTGGGGACTGGAAGAGCAGGATTCGATGGATATTTTGAAAGAAGCGGTCATCGATTGCCCGGAATTGTGCACAATTGACTACGGATCGGACAGAGCAGTTATCTTAGTGGTGGATTTGTCGATCATCGGAGTAGGGTGGATGTTAGGCCAGGATCACCTGGACGGACAGAGAAGGACTAATCGATTTGGGTCGATCAACTGGAATTTGGTACAGGCGACATACTCCCAGCCAAAGATCGAGTTGTTTGGGTTGTTTAGGGCGCTGAGGGCGGTGAGGTTGTTCATTTACAGAGTCAAGCTTCTGGTGGTCAAAATGGATGCAGTGTACGTCAAAGGGATGATTAACAATCTGGATTTACAGCCAAACGCAACAATAAACCGGTGGATCGCAGGAATTCTCCTTTTCGACTTCAAGCTTCGCCACGTACCGGCCGTGGAATTTACATGTACTGACGGGCTATCGAGAAGGTGAGCTGTGCCAGAGGACCCCCAGGAGGAGGACGACTATGAGGAATGGATCGATGCAGCGTACGCGTTTTTGTATGGAGCGGTTTTGAGTACTGACGTCGATGATGGGACCGGTACAGCCACAGATCCTCAGGGGCAGTGATTCCTGGCCTCAGATTTGGTAAAGTCACAAGATAAGTGATTAGAGTTGGTCCGGTACCTCCTTGAACATGGTAGGAAGCCCTCAGAGATCGACAAGAAGTGTTTCCCCTCATTTGTCCAGTACACCTCCAGATTCTTCGTGCAAGCTGGACGGCTTTGGCGAAAAACCAGATGAGAACATCCCCAGCTGGTTGTTGAACCGGAATGCTGCTGGTCACTTGTTCAGCAGGTTCACGACGATCTCGGACACAAGGGAGTGTACTCGGTACGTGCTCGATTGCTGGATCAGTTTTGGTGGCCGTCGATTTCAGAAGACGTCAAATATTTTGTGCATACTTGTCATATCTGTCAGGTGCGCCAGACTACAAAAGTGTCGATACCACCATCAGTACTGGACGTACCAATGCTGTTTGCCCAGATCCACATCGACACAAAGCACATGCCCGCTTCAGGAGGCTTTCACTACATCGTGCATGCACGGTGCTCATTGTCCAGTTACCTGGAGTTCCGACTGTCGCGAAAGCAGACTGGTCATATGATCAGGCAGATCATTTTTCAGGAATTACTGTGTCAGTACGGCGCGTGTCCCGAACTCGTTACTGACAACGGTACTCCGTTTATCGCTGCACTTGATTGGTTGCGGGATTGGTACCACATTTCACACATCAAGATCTCAGCGTATAATTCTCAAGCCAACGGGATCGTTGAACGGTGGCATTACGACGTCCAGGAAGCCTTGATCAAGGCAGCCGACGGGAAACACATCCAAGTGGCACGAGCATGCGTACCGACACATACCAACGCCTCCTTATTATATTATCTTTTAATCAATTACGCTCCAATTATGTTTTAACCATGGAACCGTCTATATTCCTTTGTACGGAACACTTTCTTGCTTCACAAATTATTAATTATTTGGTCTCTCTTCAATTCCCCTTTCAGTACATTAATAAATTCACAAATGGACACTCAAGGATGATCTTGTTCTTCTTTCCTTCGTTCATATCACACCAAAAATAAAAGAAAACACAAAGAAAAAAAAAAAATCTAAAATTTCAAAAAATATATACAAATAAAATTATTACGATTTGTATTATTTTTCTCTTTTCTCTTTTTCTTTTCTTTTTTCGAAGGACCAAGTCATACCGACATGTCCTCCCGCTCCCTAGCTCCCCACTTCCCCTTCTCCAGCACCACAAGACACGTGCGGATCGAGGCCGCTTCGGCCGCCTGACAAGTCGTCTCCGCAGCGAGACGACGCAAGCCGCGCTCGAGCTCGCAGACATCACAGACGAGCTCCATGACAATGTGGTCGAACTCGTCCTCAGAGTCGTGCTCTGAGATGAGCTCGCACGAGTCCTCGTATGTGCTGGCAAACCGGCTAGGCCCAGCAACGGGCAGCGAGGCAGCACGCCTCGTCTGTTGTTGCTTCTGCTGCCGTGGTACGTGTGCGGCAGCTGGCCTTGGTACACAAGGCGGCAGGGACGGCGTGTCCACCACGATCAGGGAGACCAGCGCAGGTGGCGCAGACATGGCAGACTGCTGTTGCTGTTGCTGCTGCCATTTCCACGGTGGTACTGGCACAGCGTGCGGTACGTCCTCGTCACGAGCGGCGTGTTTCTGCTTTCCGCTCGTCTTTCCACCCTGAACCTCCTTTGCGTGTCCCTGGGTGGCCAGCGAGCACCCCGTCCGCCAGACGACCATGCAGAGGAAGCAAGCCCTACTGGGCTGCCCCTTGCACACCTTCCCACGACGCACGCAGTTGGCACACATCTCCTCGAGAGGGACCGGCAGCGGGCCCACCCAGCATAGATGACCGGTCACTGGGTTGATCAGCTCGACCCTGTCAAACACGGTGACCGCCGGACCCAACGAACCGTCGGTACGTCCTTCATCTGTGTGGCGGTATGTCGAACCACCAGCTCCTCCATATGCCGGCTCCCAGTCCGGATCGACTTGAATGGGAGGCTCTTCTGCCTCCTCGACTGCCTGATCCCAGCGACGCTCCGCCCGAGCGGCGTGTGTGTTCTGATCACGCAGCCGACGTGCTTCCTCGGCTTCCCCCCTCGCCCGATCTTGAGCAGCTAACATGGCAGCGAGACCAGCCTTGTCTCATGCCCGCTGCTCCGCCTCCATCTCTGCCACAACCTGCATCTCATAGAACAAGCCCCCCAGCACATAAGTGGGGAGCTCATCCCCAAGCAGGGTGCCTGCAGCAGCCCATTGCTGCTGTTGCTGTTGCTGTTGCGCCAGATTCGGGCATGGTACTGAGCGCAGTACGTGAACATAGGGAGGAGGGATCTCCTCCACATCTGACTCATCATCCTCGGGCACATCCTCAACAGTGGTACACTGCCACTCCTCGTGTGGGCCCGGCTGCTGTTGGTGTTGGGCAGACAGCATCCCATCGGTACATGGGATGGCGAGCTCCTCCTCACTCCCTTTGACTTTGCACAGTCCGGTCTGCTGTTGCTGTTGCACAGATGTGGCACCATTGGTACGAGGGATGGCGAGCTCCTCTTCCTCCTCGCTCTTGTGCTCCTCAACATCGGATGGACCAGGTGTTTCGAGATGTTCGGCGAACGCTTTGACCTCCAGTACAGCTGACGGAACCCGGGCGAAGCACAGTTGCACCTCGCGCTCCACAGGGTAGACAAATTTATACCCGTACCTGTCAGGCACAAGTATCTGCTCAAGCTCCCCTCCAACGTACAGTACGTCATCTGGCCAGTCCACGTCTGGTATGATGAATTCCTCACCCCGGTATTTGGTGAGGTTCACCGTCTTGTGATCAGCAAAGAACTGGGTGTAGAGGTGGTCAGTGGTGAGCTGGTTGAGCCCTCCCAGTGCCCACCGCATCTCCTTCCAGACCTGTGCAACCAGGAGGTATGTGCGCAGGTTGGATGCGACCCAGTGGTGATTCCCTGGCACCACACAGTCCCAGTAGAGCTGGTAGTAGCTCTCCAAGGTACGCTGTATCAGTACGGTCAGCGTGGTACATGCGCTTGATCTCGTTTCGTGGACTCACCTTGATGCCATATGACCACTCAGCCCACATCCACCGATCCCCGTGTTCACAACCTGGACCACCCGCCAAAAGTTCCTCACGACTCCGGACATACCACACCAGGTGGTGTCGCATGTACTGGTCGATTTTGACCAGCTGGCCCTTGATTGAGTGCGCCCCTCGTTGGATCTTCCCACACTCGACGTACCCCGGTATACGGGAGGCCTTGTGCACAAGTCAGGGTGGCAGCGTGTTGTTGCTGTTGCTGTTGCTGTTGTTGCGGTGCAGAGATGACATGGCAGGAGGAAGCAGAAGAAAAACCTGTCAGTATGACCACTTCCCCAATGCCCTCTCACATGTCCCAACACGTGTGATTAGCATTCAAGCTTCTCACGTGTATCAAGTGAAGAGAAGGTGTGACTGGGGACAGTCACAATTTAAATGCCCTGGGAGATGTAGAGCTGTGACGATCGTCCCATCACTGCTAATCAATTCAGAAGCATTCGAGAACCGATTCTGACGTGTACCGATCAGTACCGGACGGAACCCAATCAGTCCAGTTTTGAATCAGAACCTCATGATCGCATCAGCAACACGTTACAAGATCTCCAAAAGCAGACCGGAATGTACTGGAGATCTTAACTGGATGATCAGGGACGCGGTCACATGGAGCATACAGCCAAGACACATACCAGACTGCTGTCCGATGATGGGAGCCACGTACCGATTGGACAATCTGAGTTCTGGTGGAGCTCCGGTATGGTCGGACATGATGTGGATGTTTTTCCTCTTTATGATTTATGTTTTCCCTATGTTCTTCTGATTTCTATGTTTTCTAAGTGCACTTCTATGACCTATGACTGTTCCTTTCAACTCCTCTATGTTTCAACTGATATGCACATTATGCCTGTATGGAAATTATTAACTGTAGATAGATCTTTGGACTTAGTACAAATAGGCATCCCATGTCATAGGTAGAAGGCAAGTCAGTTCTACTGCAGAGTGTCCCTCAGACAGGGTACTTGAGTGCGATTCGCCTTAGTTCTTGTAAACTTCGTAGTCATCCCATCTTAGTCTTCATCTCTTGTGTCTCAAAACCGTCTCTCGTCTCTTTCTCTTTACTTCGAACCTCGATGTCACAGTATTCACATCATACCAGTGTCGGATATCTGCATGTTCCACCTCCGTACCGGTCCAGCATATACTTGACTGGAGTTTCTGACCTAAGTTTTGATATTGACACGTACTGGCATGTACCGAGCCATACCGACGTGTACCGGTACATTGATTGATCATACCGCAGTCAACCCCTAACCTCCCAGAACACACGATCACGTCCCCAAAAGGACCGCTGATCCCAGACACCCCTAAGTCAGGATCTACACTGGGTGGATAAGTTCTAGTACCTGATCGTCGATGTCTATATCCACAAGTCGAGCCTTGCAATGTGCGAGAAACGGTCGGCCCAGTAGGATGTTGAACAGTGCTGGGTGTACGACTTGTGCTTGTATGAGTACCAAGAATCCTCTGAGTCCTATCCTGAGTCGTGGTATTAGTCCGAGCGATTGGGTCCTAGACGTGTCTGCTGTTTCTATAGTGATCCATTCGTTATTTAGAGTCGGCGATCCTAGGTGTTTCCATATATCCCGAGAAAGCCCTATAAACAAAGCTCCCATGTCAAGCAGTCCTTCAACCTCAATCTTTCTGTCTAACCATACGTCAATGATTCGGATTGGAATGCTTGCTGGTGTGATTGGTTCATTTTCCTGTGATTCAACCGGTGAGCCTGGTCTGGGTCCCATTGAATACATTGCCGCACCTTCTTTGTCATGGCTTATCGGACTCTGCTTCGCCGTCATCATCTCCTTGCACTTTTGTCTGACCTCTGGCGAGGTTGCCAACAATTCTTGACCTGATAAGGATATTGTGGAGTCCAAGAATCGGCGAAACACCGCATTGACCATTGTGGGGTTGTTAGCTGGTGTGTTGTATTTGAACTGTGGCTTCTGTACATCTACCCCAGTGTTGGGATGTCCAGGCTTCAGTTCCATCATTTCCCATGGTGGTGCTACATGTACTTGTGTAGGCTCACTCGGTGGAATTGAGTTGGGTACCGATTCTTCGATTGCTCTGGGCTCGGCTGATACTTTCTCCTTTCCTTTATCTGTTTCTGTTTCCAGTACGCCCAAGTCCATAGCTGGTTCACGTCCTTCTCGTTCTTTCGTTGGTTTCATTGTGCACTTAGGTGAAGGAAAGTTGGCTTTTCCTATATTTGCCAGTCTCACCAATCGTCTCTGCTGCCTGTGAGAATTGCCCGTATCGTTGAACCAAACCTTCCTCCCTTCCCCTACATATTCGTCCTAGATTTCTTCGATGTGGGCCTCCTCCTTACATGGCTGGGTTGGCGTATACATACTTGGTCCTGATATGGCGGGATAGTACATATCAAACAAGTTTGCCATTTGGTGCAGTGGTGGATCTCATAGCGCTGTCATGTTGATAGGAATAGTTGTACCCGGAGGGACTTCGTTCAGGTGGTCTCAGTAGTACAAGTTCATCCGATCCAGTAGAGAAGAGCCTTGAGGTCCCAGTGGTAGTCATGTTCCTCCTGGCATCACAACAAATCCTTGCACATCCAAGGCCAGTAGTCGCCGGTTCAGCAATGTGTCCCTGATTGTACAGTCCCTGAATAGGTGTGCAGTGCTGTGGCACATTGCACATGTTCAGGGTCCTGTATTCCTTACCTGCATACTTCTGACTGGAGGTGGGCCTCTCAGTGATGCCCTGTATTCTTCACGTGGTCGTCCATAATCGTCAGGTCACTGGTACTCCTGTGGTTCATTAGGGGCATATAGCCGATCTTGAGCATACTGATCCTCGTAGTCTCGCCTTCAATAATCCTCCTTCCTTTCACCCCAGAGATCCCATATCTCAGCTTGTAAGTCTGATACCATGCATGTGAGCAGGCTCAGTTCTGAGTCCTCTTGTTTGATGGGGGTTGGTGCGTACGGTCCAGATGCTGCAGTGACGTGTTGCTGAGTAAGATATGGAGGCACTGCAGGTATCCTGAATGTTCCATACTGCGGTACTGCATATCCTTGCTGCGCACCAGGACCAGTTACTAGGACTCCTCCTGCTATAAGTCGGTCGAGTTTGTTGTATAGTACTGGTATATCCCAAGGAATGCCCACTGGGTGTCAAAAGTCAACCAACCAAAGTTGTTGTTCAAGATGCTGATTGGTGAGCTGGTTTAGACCTTCTCGATAGAACCGCTTTTGATCTAGATCTGAAATGATTCCTTCTTGAACCAGATATGACATAATATGCATAAAGCTTTGATGGTATTCTCCCAGGGCAGCCGTGCTCATCAAAACCTTGTTGGAATTTTCAGTGATGAAATTGATTAGATCTCCGTAAGTGTATCTTATCATTGCTGCCAGATAAAAGCCTAGGGCAGCTGTTTTGAATGACACAAAATCATTTTGTTGTGCCTGTGGGAGAGTCGACCATAGTAATTCCTTGCATACCGGTGCATAGTAACATGCCCAATTGATTTTCTGTAGATCGGTGATCCCTGCATTTGATCCTAAGATGTTAACCTCTTCAAAGAATTGTGGGATCCCTTCTGGTTCTACATTGGCGTTCATTGCTGGTGCTCATTTGTCATGTCTATTCGGCATTGTTGCTCCTGGGACCAGAGGATTTGGTCTGGTGATTGGGAGATTTCTGGACTCGGCAAGGTCTGGAAGAGGATTGGCTACATTGGGTATGGGTTGCATTGGTGGTGCTGTTGGTGGGGCTTGTGAAGGTCCTTGGCTCGATCCTTGTGTGGTAGAATTAGCCATGACTGCTCTGACTATTGGTGGTGCCACAATATGGAAAGTTGGTGGAGCCGGTGTGGGTACATGTGAGAGTGGAGTTGGTGTCCTTCTCAGCTGTTCTGGAGTCGAAGGGCAAGTTTCCAGGTATGGGTCCACGATCCTTGATATCGCAACAGGTATTGATCCTTCTGGAGTTGGTGGTGGTGGTGGTGAGACATGTTCTTCCTCTGATGTTTTGGATCAATTCTGTGGTGATTCCGGGGTTGATTTTTCTTCTTGGTTGGGGGTAGGATTCTCAGGTTTGGAGTTTCATTCTGTTGGTACTTCTATTGGTCCTCCTGTTTGAATCAGAGGTTCGTCGATCCATCTTCTGATGGCTTGTCTGCCCCAATTAAGTGGTGACCCTGGTCTTGTGGGTGACAATGATCCGAGTGACTGGTTTCAATATGGTGTTGCCGATTCTCGTGGTCCTGGCGATACCAGTCTCCTGACCACTTCTTCAGATCTGGAGCGACTTTGTTCCCTTGTTGGACTCCTGTATGTTAGAACTCGAACTTCCCCTTTTCTTTATTTTTCCTTTTCCTTTTCCTTTTCCTTTTCTTTTTAATCGCTCCTTTTCATTATCTTTAATCATCTTTCTAATCACTTCCCACACCCCTTTCACATGACCTTCATTCGTTCCATTCTGCTCTCTTTATGTAATCCTAGACAATAGGGCAACCGGTTCTCACGAGGTGATCACTGTATATAAGGAAGAGGAATCGCATCTGAACACCTGTTCTGCTTTTCCTCTTACCTCCGTGACGACCTAGGTGAGACCGTGTCCCCCCTCCTGTAGTAGAGTACATTGTATTAATCCTCTTACCTCCGTGACGACCTAGCCTGAGTACAGCGTGTCCCAGGTACCCACTCGAGTATAGCATGTCCCAGATGACAGTCAGCCGAGGCCTGCCCAGTCCGAGTCGTCTCCTGGGCTCCCGCCTAACATAAAAGCAGAACCTCACCCAGGCTCATCCCCAGCATACGTCGTCGCTGTCGACTCGCCTTCACTCGGTCTAGAGGAGCACTCCCCTTGACGGACTTGACGTGCAAACCCCCTGAATGACAACCCTCAACCCTGCCCGGGCGTTTTCGAATGTTTGTGTATTAAGTAATCCTATCCCACCCTGGCCCTCCATCTTTCTCTTTGGTGGAGGAACCATCTGACCTGGACATGGGTAACATACCGTGTACAGTCGTCGACGTCATCATCGATTGTAATCTCAGCCGCCTCCTTCCGTTTGGTCATCAAATTCGCCGACGAACCTGTCCTTCGCCAGCGTAACGTTCATCCGGACAACCAGCCCCTCCCCGTTCCCCCTCCGGTCTAGTCAACATAGATCTTACTGAGGAACAGCAGTGGGCTCTCCCTCATTTGTCGCGCTACGACACCGAATGACAGTTGTACGTAGCCGACGATAGAAACCACATCACCCATAACCTCTGGTGGAGTGACATTAGACACACCTGGTACTCAACTGACCCATCAGGCGAAAGAACTCGGTGGGCGCCTCGAACCCCTCGCACCCCATCGTCCCCTACCGTTTCGACATCGTCGGTCATCCTTCCCAGTGAACCAGGAGGGTACCGAATGCCCCGCAGAGACTCGTCGCCGCCGACGCCCCCTGAACGCCTAATGCACACGCCCGTACCAGCGATGTCAGAGGGCTTTACCCAAAGGCAGCAACAGGAGATCGCGGCGATCGTAGCGGCTGCCTTCACCCGTGCGGCAACAAATGCCCCTACGGCCCAAGCCCCAGCTCCCTCAATTGACGTCGCCCGGCCACACGAATTCGCTGGCGGCGATGACTACCTCAACTTCAAGCGCGAAGTCCTTCTCTTTGTCTCAGCGAACCCCATGAGGTACCCCTCATCGTCGAGCAAAATCTATGTTGCCCTCTCTTACCTCAAGGGTGGCAACGCGTCAACGTGGGCGCAAAACTACGTCCAGGAATTCACAACGAGTGGCGTTGTGAGCTTCACGGATGACTGGACCAAGTTTCAGGAACGACTGGATGCCTCCTTCGATGACCCGAACAGGAAGGAGAAGGCGTTGAAGAAGTTCCGAGACAAGATCCAGAAGGATCTCTCTGCCAACGAGTTCTTCCAGGATCTCGATGTGATCATCAAGGCAGTGGAGCTGAAGGACGACAGCGTCATCTGCGACCGTCTGAAGCACGCGATGAACATCGAGGTGGTCTGTGGTGTGTTGAGGTCGACGCCTGTGCCAACAACGTATGAAGCGTGGAAGAAGAAAGCTGTTGAGATCGACCAGGGTGAACAACAGATTCGCGCAATCCAACGAGGCAGGACATTGCCATTCACGCCCCGCCCAACGCCCCAACAAGGGCCTCCTGCACGCCGACAGATAGCAGCCCCACACGTTGACAAGTGTGACACGACCGGCATCACCTTTGGAGGCGCTGGTCAACCGATGGACGTCTTGATGAACGAGGCGCAACGACGATGTGCGTGCTGGATCTGCGGTGGGCTGGGCCACTTTAAGGACAAGTGCCCACAGGCGAAACCAATCATCCAGCGCATGCTGGAACTGATGGTGCCAGGCGAACGTCATGTCCTTGCTGATGAACTCGGCGCAATGAAGGAATTGGCATTCGAGGAAGTCGTAGACACTCGAAGGTCAACCGTGGAGGAATATGGGGAGGAAGAAGACAATGACAAAGAGGTCATTGACTTGCAGGATTTTGCGAGTGGTCAGGCGTAGCCATCGGGGTGACTGACCGAGAAGAACAAGGGACTCCGAATCCGGATTTGTTAAAATATAACCAACCGTCTGTACAATACGTAGACGCCAACGACGTTGATGGTTTTCCCAGTTATGAAGTCCCCACCGGTGTGAATAAAAATGAGGAGTACAAGCAGCTGTTCATGAGAGGAACTGGCGGATGCCAGCTGGACCTTCTCCTGAATGTCGGACACAGCGTAGCAGGCGAAGTGAGAGAGGTAGATGCGCATGCCCTTGTGGACTCGGGGTGTACAGGATCGTGCATTGATGTGAGGTTCGTTGAATGGTATGGGCTGGAGACAAGGCGTTACATCAGACCCCTTGCAGTACTCAACGCCGATGGCACGCACAACGAGGCTGGGTTGATTGAAGAATATGTTGACGTCGAGCTCATGATTGGCCACCACAAGGAAAGGATTGTCCTTGCGGTGACGTCCCTAGTGTCGTCAAACATATTCCTGGGGTACGACTGGCTTCGACATCATAACCCTGAGGTCGACTGGAAAACGGGTTTGATCGAATTCACTCGCTGTCCAGAGGAATGTACGATCGAGAGGGAGCCAGTGGAGGACCTAGGCAAGGTGAAGAAGGTGGTGGAACAGATGAGGAGGGTGAGTGAGATACGAATGGACAAGGCGTCCTGGCCCACATACCTCAATGACTACGCCGACATTTTCAGCGAAAAAGGCTTCGAGAAGCTGCCAGAACACCGACCCTGGGACCATGTCATCGACTTGAAGCCCGACTTCAAACCGAGCGACTGTAAGATCTACCCGCTCACGCCAACGGAGCAACAGTCACTCAAGGACTTCCTCGACGAGAACTTGAAGTCTGGTCACATCCGACAATCGATATCGCCCATGGCGTCACCTTTCTTCTTCATTAAGAAAGCCGACAAATCGCTACGCCCAATCCAGGATTACCGTAAGCTCAATGATGGTACAATCAAGAACAAGTATCCCCTCCCTCTCATCGACGAACTTGTCGACAAGGTCAAGAAAGCGAAGTACATCACTAAGCTTGACCTTCGCTGGGGGTACTACAATATCCGGATCCGTGAGGGTGACGAATGGAAAGCAGCGTTTCGCACGAACATGGGCCTCTTTGAACCGACGGTCATGTTCTTTGGCCTTTGCAATGCGCCGGCCACATTCCAGGCTTTTGTCAACCACATCTTCAAGGACCTGATCTACGCTAACCTGATCATTGTATACCTCGATGACATCCTGATCCTCTCGGAAACCATTGAGGAGCATATCGACACGTCAAGACGTGTACTCCAGATCCTCTGAGAAAACAGCCTGTACCTGAAACCGGAGAAGTGCGAATTCGATGCCAAAGTTGTCAAGTACCTCGGTCACATCATTGGCAATGGCGAGATCAGGGCTGACCCGGCGAAGACAGAGGCGATTGCGAACTGGCCTGTCCCACGAAACCTCAAGGAGCTGCAACAGTTCCTTGGCATGGGAAACTGGCTGAGACGGTTTATTAAGGACTACAGCAAGGTGGTCCGACCGTTGACGTCATTAACAGGCAAGAAGGACTGGGTATGGGAGACCGAACAGCAGGAAGCATTCGAGGAGCTGAGACGACGTCTTTGCTCACCTCCAGTCCTAGCCATCACCAACGACGAGGGCCCTTTCTGCGTAGAGGCGGACTCGTCAAACTTTGCACTCAGCGGTGTGTTGTTGCAGAAGCAGGAAGGAAAGTGGAGGGTGATCGCCTACAGGTCAGAGGCACTCGAACCGGCGGAACAAAACTACGAGATCTACGACAAGGAGATGCTCGCGATCATTTTGGCGCTCAAGGAGTGGCGACAATACCTCCTCAGCACTCGCCACAAGATCGAAATCTGGTCCGATCACGCCAACCTTACCTACTTCAGGTCAGCACAGAAGCTGAGCTATCGTCAAGCTCGCTGGCGGACCAAACTTGAAGAATTTGACTTCCATCTCGAACACAAATCGGGGAAGACGATGGGCAAGGCTGACCTGCTATCGCGCATGGCGGGGTATAATCAGGGCAAGGATGACAACGACGGCGTCGTGTTCATCAAGGACAAGTGGCTGAACCATGGAGTAGTGCAGACATCGCGCGATGAGGTGGTGGAACGAGTGGGTGAAGCACAGAGGGCGCAGGACAAGTCGGAGAGGCCAACGAACATGACGGAAGTAGATGGGTTGTGGCAAATGAAAGGCAAGGTATACATTCCATCGATGATGAAGGAGGCTGTGTTACGAGAATGCCACGACTCGGTCCTGGCTGGTCATCCGGGAGCATCAAAGACAGTAGAGCTCGTCCGTCGCGATTTCTGGTGGGCGTCGATGTTCTCTGACATCCGAGTATACGTCCGAGGATGTGACCGTTGTCAACGGACAAAAGCCTTAAGAGCGTCGAGGTCGAGACCACTCCATCCAAATGCTGTCCCTGAAGGCCCTTGGGAAATCGTCACAGTCGACCTAATTGGAGAACTCCCAGACTCCAAAGGACACAACGCGATCTGCGTCTTTGTGGACAGGTTCTCGAAGCAGATGCACGCGATCCTGACAACGACGAAATTGTCAGCAGAAGGCATGGCCCAGTTGTACCGCGACCACGTCTTCCGCCTCCACGGACTACCGAAAAAGATCATCCACAACAGAGGCACGCAGTTTGATGCGTCGATGATGAAAGAGCTGTACAAACTCCTGCACATCGAAGGCAACCCTTCAACAGCATACCACCCACAAATGGATGGTCAGATGGAACATGTCAACCAAGAGCTCGAACAGTATCTCCGGCTCTTTGTTGACCATCGGCAATCGGATTGGAAAGACTGGCTCCCCCTCACAGAGTTCACTTACAATAACCGCGAACACTCAGCGACGAAGATGTCACCCCTCTATGTGAACACCGGACGTCACCCTATGAGCTTCGACACCATACGAACTTCCTCTGCCAACATGTCAGCGGAAGAATTTGCGAAGCACATCAAGGAGACTCACCGCATGGCTAAAGACAATCTGGTCAAGGCGGCTGAAGACATGAAATGCTACCATGACCGAACGGCAGGAGCATCGGTTGAGTACAAGGCTGGCGATAAGGTTTTCCTCGATGGGCGCAAAATCAGCACCGACTCGCCCACGAAGAAACTCGCCGACAAATGGTATGGTCCCTTCGACATCGTTGACAAGATTGGAGCGAGCGCGTACAAGCTCAAACTCCCAAAGCGATGGAAGAAGGTCCACCCCATCTTCAATGAGGCTCTACTCAAACCTGCCATCAAACCGTCCTTCGAAAGCCAGAGACAGCCGCCACCGCCGCCACCGGAAATCGTCGACAACGAGGAAGAATATGAGGTCGAGGAGGTCATTGACTCACGTCTGCACCGAGGTAAACTACAGTACCTCGTCAAGTGGGTCGGGTACAACGAACTGACCTGGCAACCAGAGACGGACTTCGGCGAGAACGCAAAGGAGGTGATCGCTGAGTTCTACCTCAAACACCCTGGTGCCCCTCGCAAACTCGACATTCCTCACTCACAACTTCGCCCGCTCTTCGTCAACACTGAGCCTGACGACCACGATCATGGCTGGTCGGGACGCCCAGCCTTGAAGGGGGGGTAATGTTAGAACTCAAACTTCCCCTTTTCTTTATTTTTCCTTTTCCTTTTCCTTTTCCTTTTCCTTTTCCTTTTCTTTTTAATCGCTCCTTTTCATTATCTTTAATCATCTTTCTAATCACTTCCCACACCCCTTTCACATGACCTTCATTCGTTCCATTCTGCTCTCTTTATGTAATCCTAGACAATAGGGCAACCGGTTCTCACGAGGTGATCATTGTATATAAGGAAGAGGAATCGCATCTGAACACCTGTTCTGCTTTTCCTCTTACCTCCGTGACGACCTAGGTGAGACCGTGTCCCCCCTCCTGTAGTAGAGTACATTGTATTAATCCTCTTACCTCCGTGATGACCTAGCCTGAGTACAGCGTGTCCCAGGTACCCACTCGAGTATAGCACGTCCCAGACGACAGTCAGCTGAGGCCTGCCCAGTCCGAGTCGTCTCCCGGGCTCCTGCCTAACACTGTATCCTTCAAGGCCTGGGTTCCTTTCCTCGCTTTTGGGTGTTCCCCTGGGTCTTTGAATCTGCTGACTGAGTGGTGTACTGGTGATGCTGAAATGCGACCTGTTGCCAGTTATGAAGCTTCCTGGGATACAAAGTGATATCAGTGTTTCGATGAGATCAGGTAGGATCCTTCTAGGTTCGACTGGTTGTCCTCGTTCTTGTGTGAGTCCTGGTTTGGTTACTGAGGGTGGCTGTTGTTGCTTGGTGTCCTGAAGTGTGTTTTCTGGGTTGGTGGTTCCCGATCAGCAAAATGGTGATGAGGATGCTTCTCTGGGAGCGTGTAAGATCTGAGGGGTGGCTGTGGTCAGTGGACATCTTCTTGGTCTTCCTCGGCCTCATCCTCTGGGTGGTAGTGGTGGGTTGCTTGGTTCTTCCTGAACCTTTGCTTGTATGCACATAGAGCACCGAGGAGCTTCAGACATTGACCTGATACTTAGGCAAGGCACCTTGTCCCCCTCACGGTGGGCTCCAATGTGTAGGGGTGCAGACTCTTCTAATCCAAAGGGTGATTTGGGCTACAGCTCATGATCGACCCAAGGGGGACTGCGGTGACTCAGTATACCGAGAGGGACAACCTAAGTAGAGCAAGGTTTGAGATATGAAGACTCAGTGATACAGATACCTGCGGGATTCCAGTTGGACTGAGACTCGGGCAGGTAGAATCAGCACTTGTGGCAGCAGCCAAGGGCGTTCAGTGATTGGGTGATGGAGTTCTGAGAGTCGGTGACAGAGTCAGTGTATACTGTTTTCAGAATGAGAGTCGGGTGAGTAGTGCGTAGTAATGCATGTAGTAGATTGTGGTCTAGAGGTGGAGAGGGGACTGTCTGTCTCTGTACTTGTCTCATATCTCCCTATCTCTATCTCTATGTCTCTCTACAAACTACCACAAATTTATACTAAACTGAAGCAGAGAAAGTGGTGCAAGACTTGGCTGAGTCTGTGTGAACAGATGTGAAGGTGAGTTGGTGATCAGCCTGTGCACATCACGCAGCCAATCGTCGTGGAATGATGTTGTAGTGCCCAACCTGCTCTCTCGTCTCCCACCACTGCACACCCGTATCCAATGTCCTTGTCCTACTCGCCTAATTCCTTCTACCTGTGCCCACAAGAGTCATTCATCCATGTGCTGATCGAGTTCGTATGACATCTGTCTGTCCGATTGCATCCATACCAAGAATTATAATAAAGAGTCATCCGCTGATTATGAATGAATAAATGGTAATGTTTGGTGGCCGGTAAAGGGAGTCAAAGGAGTAGTGTAAGTGAAGGGAGAAAGACTCAGCCAGCTCATAGGCGATGGTTAATCGCTACACAGCCTCCTTCACAAGCACATTTGCCTCATCTCTCGCCTTTGCCTTTGCCTGTCTCAAAGCTTTCTTTTTAATCAACACCAACAACTCTGACCCCTGCTCTACTGGAAGCTGTGTGTATTCTGAGGTCGGGGTGTTGCTAGCAGACACAACTGACACACAGGAGCTCGGCAAGACAATACTCTCTTTGGCTGGTACATTGAATATGGAAGTGTGGAGAGGGCTATACCAGTATCATAGGTAGTCATTGAGGAAAAAATACATTCCATCATAGAAATGACAGCGCCCATAGTCGAGGAGGTGTTGGCCCAGTATAGCATTATGCACCTCCACTGACTGATGGTAAAATTAATCCCAGTAAGTTTGCTTATCAATGGCCAAAATAGGGACCTGCTTACATTCAATATAAGAGCTCGCTCCAGCACATGGATATGATTTTGCATTGCAACAGCTCTTGCATCATGCAATTCTTGCTTAATGTCCACTGAAGACTGAACATAGTCTAGCTTTCAATCGACTTCCGTAAGGCTCTCCGCCTGGTGCCACTCCCATTCTGCCTGCTGCTGCTCCCATTCTGCCTGCTGCTGCTCCACTTCTTCTGCAACTTTCAGTGCAATCTTCTCATCAATCTGTGCAGATAACTCCTCTCGCCATGTTTTCATACCCTGCTTTTGCTTCCTCCCTGCTGTCAGCCACTGTCCCATGTGGGTCTCTTTCTCGTGTTGGATTTCTAAGGATTTGCCTTTTTCTTTTGATGAGGCGGCTTCAGCTGCTGCCGTCTTTGCCATCATCTGGAAAAAGATCCCTGCAGAAGCTGCAAACCAAAGATAAATTGAAAGGGGTAAAAAAAGAAAGCGACTTGCTCTGACTTACTGTCTGATGTTAACGATTCAAAGAGATCAAGGGACACTGACCCACTTGTGCTGCTACTTAGCTGGTCCTCTTCCTCCTTATGGCTCTCCATGTTGTGATCGAGATCTAGTGTGGTGCAACAAGGGGATATGTCCGAGACAACACAACTGCATGGCATGAGTGATATGAGAGGACAGGTGTTAGGTGGAAGTCTGGGTGGAACTCAGACTAGGCAACCTCAACGTGCGGCACCTGACAGTGATGCGGACGTTATCTGGGATGGGCTGTATCTCAAATGTGAAGTTCAGGCAGCAGGTTTTCTCAGACTGGACGACATAGAGGTAAGAGGATTAATACAAGTCTAACTAATACAAGGGGGGTGGTTCTCACCTGGATGACGTAGAGGTAAGAGGAAAAGCAGAACAGGGGGCTTCTGCAATTCCACCTTCCTCTATATAGCATTGTCTGTGGGATTGTATTATCTAAGTACTGTATAGTTTACATAACTAGGAATAGAATGAATGAAGGTTGGGTCATACTAAGTGAGTGTGGGAATGATCATGTATGACATAAGAATGGGAAATGATTATGAACAAAGGTTAAATATAATGGAAAGGAGCAGTTAAAAGAAAGGAAATGGTAAAAGGGAAAATAAAAGAAAAGGTAAAAGTTCGAGTCCTAACATTACCCCCCCTTCAAGGTTGGGCGTCCTGACCAACCAAGATCGAGGTCGTCTGGTTCGGTGTTGACGAAGTGTGGGCGAAGTCGTTGGCGAGGAATGTCGAGTTTTCAAGGGGTGCTGGGGTGTTTTCGATAGAATTCAGCGATCGCCTCCTTTGCGTTTTCACCAAAGTCCATCTCGGGCTGCCAAGTCAGTTCGTTGTAGCCAACCCACTTGACAAGGTACTGTAGCTTCCCTCGGTGCAGACGCGAGTCTAGAACTTCCTCGATCTCGTACTCCTCCTCATTGTCGACAATGTCAGGCGGCGGCGGTGCTGGTTGTTTCTGGCTCTCGAAGGATGGTTCGATGGTGGGCTTTAGCAGGGCCTCGTTGAAGACCGGGTGGACCTTTTTCCATCACTTGGGGAGCCTGAGTTTGTATGCACTAGCTCCCACCTTGTCAATGATCTTGAAGGGACCATACCATTTGTCAGTGAGTTTCTTCATCGGTGAATCTGTGCTGATGTTTGCATCCGTCGAGGAAAACCTTGTCTCCAGCCTTGTACTCCACCGAAGTCCCTGCTGTCTGGTCATGGTAGCGCTTCATGTCATCCGCCGCCTTGACCAAGTTGTCCTTTGCAACGCGATGAGTCTCCTTGATATGCTTTGCAAATTCTTCTGCCGAGATGTTGGCAGACGAGGTTCGTGTTGTGTCAAAGCTCAAGGGGTGACATCCTGTGTTCGCATAGAAGGGGGACATTTTCATTGCTGAGTGTTCGTGGTTGTTGTATGCGAACTCCGCAAGAGGGAGCCAATCCTTCCAGTCCGATTGACGATGGTTAACGAAGAGTCGAAGGTACTGTTCGAGCTCCTGGTTAACGCATTCCGTTTGACCATCGGTCTGTGGGTGATACGCCATCAATGGGTTGCCTTCGATGTGTAGGAGTTTGTACAGTTCCTTCATCATCGACACATCGAACTGCATGCCTCGGTCATGGATGATCTTTTTTGGCAAGCCGTGGAGGCAGAAGACGTGGTTGCAGTACAGCTGAGCCATGCCTTCCGCCGACAACTTTGTCATCGTCAGGACTGCGTGCATCTGTTTCGAGAACCTATCAATGAAGACGCAGATCGCGTTGTGCCCCTTGGAGTCCGGGAGCTCTCCGATGAGATCGACTGTGATGATTTCCCAGGGGCCTTCAGGGATTGCATTTGGGTGGAGTGGCCTTGACTTCAACGCCCTCAGAGCCTTTGTTCACTGACAGCGATCACACCCTTGGACATACGCTCGGATGTTGGAGAACATCAATGTCCACCAGAAGTCTCGATGGATGAGCTCCACCATTTTCGATGCTCCTGGGTGTCCAGCCAGTACCAAGTCGTGACATTCCCGCAATATGGCCTCCTTTATTGACGACGGCACGTACACCTTGCCTCTCATCCACCATAACCCATCGACCTCTGTCATCCCTGTCAGCCTCTCCGACTCGTGTTGTGCCCTCTGCGCTTCACCCACTCTGTCCAACACCTCATCACGCAATGTCCTCACCACTCCACGATTCAGCCACTTCTCCTTGATGAACACAATGCCATCATTGTCATCCTTGCCCTCGTCGTAGCCTGCCTTACACAACAGTAAGTCTGCCTTGCCCATCATCTTCCCCGACTTGTGCTCGAGGTGGAAGTCGAATTCTTCGAGCTCTGTCCACCAGCGAGCTTGTCAATAGCTCAGCTTTTGTGCCGACCTGAAGTAGGTGAGGTTGGCATGATCAGACCAGATCTCGATAGGGTGATGGGCACTGAGGAGGTATTGCCTCCACTCCTTGAGTGCCGAAATGATCGCAAGCATCTCCTTGTTGTAGATCTCATAGTTTCATTCCGCCGGCAGGAGTGCTTCTGACCTGTAGGCGACTACCCTCCACTTGCCTTCCTGCTTCTGCAACAACACTCCTCCAAGAGCGAAGTTTGATGAGTCTGCTTCAATGCGGAAAGGGCCCTCATCGTTTGCGATGGCCAGGACTGGAGGTGAGCAGAGACATCATCTCAACTCCTCGAACACTTCCTGCTGTTCGGTCTCCCATACCCAGTCCTTCTTGCCTGTCAGCGACATCAGTGGATGGACTACCTTGCTGTAGTCCTTGATGAATTGTCGCAGCCAGTTGCCCATGCTGAGGAATTGTTGCAGCTGTTTGAGGTTTCGTGGGACTGGCCAGTCTGCGATCGCCTCTGTCTTCACTGGATCAGCCCTGATTTCACCATTGCCAATGATGTGTCCGAGGTATTTCATGGTCTTAGCGTTGAACTCGCATTTTTCTGGCTTCAGGTACAGGCCGTTCTCTCGCAAGATCTGAAGGACGTGCCTCGACGTCTCGATATGTTCCTCAAGAGTTTGTGAAAGAATGAGGATGTCATCAAGATAGATGATGATCAGGTTATCATAGATTAGTCCCTTGAAGATGTGGTTGATGAAGGCTTGGAACATTGCTGGTGCGTTGAAAAGACCAAAGAACATGACCGTTGGTTCAAAGAGACCCATATTCATGCAAAAGGCTGCCTTCCACTCATCGCCTTCGCGGATCTGGATGTTGTAGTATCCCCAGTGAAGGTCAAGCTTAGTGATGTACTTCACTTTCTTGACCTTGTCGACAAGTTCGTCGATGAGAGGGAGGGGATACTTGTTCTTGATTGTACTGTCATTGAGTTTACGGTAATCCTGGATCGGGCGTAGCGACTTGTTGGCCTTCTTGATGAAGAAGAAGGGCGATGCCATGGGCGATATTGATCATCGGATACGACCAGACTTCAAGTTCTCGTCGAGGAAGTCCTTTAGCGATTGTTGCTCAGTTGGTGTGAGCGGATAGATCTTGCAATCGCTAGGTTTGAAGTTGGGTTTCAAGTCGATGACGTGGTCCCAGGGTCAATGTTCTGGCAGCTTTTCAAAGCCTTTCTCACTGAAGATGTCAGTGTAGTTGTCGAGATATGTGGGCCAGGACGTCTTGTCCATTCGCACCTCTCTCACCCTCCTCATCTCTTCCATGGCCTTTTCCACCCTCCGCATGTCTTCTTCCATAACCCTCTTGACCGCACATTTGCTTGGACAGCGGGTGAAGTCAAGCGTACCCGTCTTCCAGTCGACCTCAGGATTGTAACATCAAAGCCAGTCGTACCCTAGGAATATGTTAGACAATGCCAGTGAGGTTACTGCAAGGACGATCTGTTCCGTATGGTGGCCGATTGTAAGTTCAACATCGACGTACTTCTCGATCAACCCGGCCTCATTGTGCGTACTGTCGGCATTGAGCACCACAAGGGGTTGGATATAATGTTTCGTCTCTAACCCGTACCTTTTGATGAACCTTACGTCGATGCACGACCCTGTGCACCACGAATCTACGAGGGCGTGCGCATCCACCTCCCTCACTTCACCCACTACGCTGTGTCCGACGTTCAGGAGAAGGTCCAGCTGGCGTCCACCAGTTCCTCTCATGAACAGCTGTTCATACTCCTCATTCTTGTTCACATCGGTGGGGGCTTCATAATCGGGAAAGTCATTGATGTCGTTTGCATCTAAGTATTGTACAGACGGTTGACTATATTTTATCAAGTCCGAATCCAAAACCCCTTGCTCTTCCCGGTCAGTTGCCCCGATGGCTACGCCTGACCACTTGCAAAACCCTGCGAGTCAACAACCTCTTTGTCATCGCCTTCTTCCTCCACATAGTCCTCCACCGTCATCTTTCGAGTGTCTACGACTTCCTCGAAGGCCGATTCCTTCATTGCACCTAGCTCATCAGCGAGGAGGCGACGTTTGCCGGGTGCCATCATCTGCAGCATATGCTGCACGATCGTCCTCCCTTGTGGGCATGTGTCCTTGAAGTGGCCAAGTTTACCACAGATCCAGCATGCCCTCCTCCATTGGGCCTCGTTCATTGAGACGTCCATCGGCTGGCCAGCACCTCCAAAAGTAATGCCCATCATGTCACATTTGTCAACGTGGGGGGCTGGGATCTGTCGATGAGCCGGGGGTGCCTGTTGTTGCTGGCATGGCAGAAGTGGGAATGCACGACCTCGTTGTATCGTGCGGATCTGTTGTTCACCACAATCGATCTTGATGGCCTTCTTCTTCCAGTCATCGTACGTCGTCAGGACCGGTGTCGACCTCAACACCCCTCGGACCACCTCGATGTTCATCGCACGCTTTAGACGGTTGCAGATGATGCTGTTGTCCGTCAGTCCTGCTCTCGTGATGACGACATTGAGCTTCTGGAAAAACTCATCGGCGGTGAGGTCCTTCTAAACCTTGGTTCGGAATTCCGCTAGTGCTTTTTCCTTCCAGTTCGGGTCATCGAACGAGGCGTCTAGGCACTCTTGGAACCTTGTCCAACTGTCAGTGAAGGTCATGATTCCCGCTGTCATTGACTCCTCCACATAATTTTGCGCCCATGTCACTGCATTGCCCCCTTTTAGGTAGGAGAGAGCAACATAGATCTTGCTCTCGGATGTCGGGTACCGGCTCGGGTTTGCCGAGACAAAGAGGAGGACCTCACATTTGAAGTCCAGGTAGTCGTTGCCACCAGTGAATTCACATGGCCAGGCGATGTTGATGTTGGGGGTTGGGGGATTAGCTGCTGCAACCGGTACCGGGGCGTTGTTCGCCTGATGGGCGAAGGCACCTGCAACGATCACTGCGATCTGCTCCATCTGCTGCTGGGTGAAGCCCCCTGTCGACATTGTGGGTTCGGGTGTGGGCGTTGAAGGTTCAGGGGGGGTTGGCGGTGAAGGGTCTCTACGAGTCTCACGGTAAGGGCCTGGAGTCAGAGGCAGAAGGACTGTGGACGTTGATGGTGCTGGTGATGATGGAGCAGCCAGGGGCCACCTTGCTCTCCTTCCTTGTTCGTCTGATGAATACCAGCTGTGCTGGACGTCACTCCACCAGATATCGTGTACAACGCTGCTGTTGTTGGTCGCGACATAGCCTGCTTGGTCTGGATTCCAACGTGCCGATGCAGGAAGGGCCCATTGCTGTTCATCGGTGAGATCTATCTTGACGACAGTGGAGGAACAGGGATGGGTTGCATGTTTGATCCAGGGTTACACCAACGTTGGACGGGTTCATCGGCGAAGTTAATGATGAGACGGAAGGACGCGGCAGTGATAACAATCGACAACAACGTCGACGACTGTACACATAACGTCACCCACATCCAGGTTAAGTGGCTCCTCCACCAAAGGGAGATGCGGAGAGCCAGGGTCGGGAAAAGTCGGTTTGTGAAGTTTACATAATACACGAACATTCGAAAACGTCCGGGCAGGGTTGAGGGTTGTCGTTTAGGGGGTTTACACATCAAGTCCGTCGAGGGGAGCGCTCCTCTAGACTGAGTGAAGGCGAGTCGACAGTGAAGACGTACACTGGGGATGAGCCTGGGTGGGGTTCTGCTTTTATGTTAGGCAGAAGTCTGGGTGGAACTCAGACTAGGCAACCTCAATGTGCGGCACCTGACAGTGATGTGGATGTTATCTGGGATGGGCTGTATCTCGAATGCGAAGTTCAGGCAGCAGGTTTTCTCAGACTGGATGACATAGAGGTAAGAGGATTAATACAAGTCTAACTAATACAAGGGGGGTGGTTCTCACCTGGATGACGTAGAGGTAAGAGGAAAAGCAGAACAGGGGGCTTCTGCAATTCCACCTTCCTCTATATAGCATTGTCTGTGGGATTGTATTATCTAAGTACTGTATAGTTTACATAACTAGGAATAGAATGAATGAAGGTTGGGTCATACTAAGTGAGTGTGGGAATGATCGTGTATGACATAAGAATGGGAAATGATTATGAATGAAGGTTAAATATAATGGAAAGGAGTGGTTAAAAGAAAGGAAATGGTAAAAGGGAAAATAAAAGAAAAGGTAAAAGTTCAAGTCCTAACAACAGGGTGGATGTGAGCTTACATATATTTCAGCTATTGTCATGTGGACTGATCTCTATCTGGTGGGCCCCCAACACCTTACTGTACAGCTGGGATGAAGAAGTGTGCTAGGACTTGCCTTTTACAGTTTCTGACCTTATACACCCAGAGCACTAGCCAAATGCCATAATCTAAGCATTGCATATTCACTTTTCCACGTGGATTTTTTTCTCTTATGCCTCCTCAATGTACCAAAATCCCCTCCAAAAAGGCCAAAGCGGCTGAGGAAGCCAAGACTATCAAAAATGCACCCAAGCGTCCCCATGGCCGACCAAGAAAGATCACAGAAGCAGCCACAAGCCCCAAAGCAAAACTAGCCATTTGCAAGTCCCCACAAACCCCTGCACCTCGAACGCCTTTCAATTCAAATGCTAAACTGACCAGGAGGCTGCAGAAAAAGCATGCCAGAAAGGTGACTTGGATGTCTTGAGAATCTATGCTTACTTGTACTGACATTCTGCTTTTACTCTCTTCCTTTGAAACTGTTGCAAACAGGATTACAACAGCAACGATGATGATGATGACAATGACATCAATGTCAATCCAGCTGCTGTAGCAGAAATCTCAGTCCTTGATGTGGCACAAGCCGGGGGTTATAATGGCCCTGCTGATGAAACTCTACAGTTAGACAGAACTTATGAGGAAGTTCCTGACTTCCCATCCGATGGCAGCTTTTTTTCGCCGGGTAAGAGATATTTTTACATCATAAACATGGTCTTACATGTATATCAGATGGCCCTGCCAACTGGAGTATTCCTTCCCTTGGAACAGCCAAGGCACGAGGGATGGTTACGTCAACACCAGCCACAGACAGGGCAGACAGAGACGTGATTGAAGTAAAGGTCTTGGTTTCGGACGGCATTGGCAGACAGGAGCTGATCTTGTGCTCTGACATGCTATTAAATGATTTGTTGGTTGAGGTTGTAAAGGTGAGAGGGGGCTCCTGCATCATCATGCGTCTTGGAGTTGAGGGCCCATGGTGTATCAAAGAAGGCCCAAACAAATACCTTCCGGAGTATCTAGATAATCAGAGTACATTGGATAAGGTCTTCGCAGAGGTCCGCAAACACCGCAAGGAGCAAGTGGCTAAAAAGATGAAAACCAAAAGTGATTCAAAGATCATCATCAGAGATCTCCCAGAGGTTTATTCAATTGTGTTTCATCGCCAGCTATTTCAACTCAGATATTCTGGCTGGATAGGATTCTAACGTGCAGGGCAAATGGGGCAAAAAGACTCTGGCAAAAGCTAAGCCGACAGTAGTGTTACGATTACTGAGTTTACGAAGTATCGTCTTTTGTTGTGGGCAAAGATAAAGTCCCCAATTCGGGTTTTTGTCAGCTTTTATAAGCTGATGGCATACCATATATGTTAATTTTGGACCCCTTTTCTACTAAATTGAGCTGTGGCTATGGACCGACTCACAGCTTTTGTGGCTGTACAGTGCTCACTTTCTTCATTGGCATATTTAATTTTATTCAACCATCCAAATCGCAAGCTTGAAGCATGTAAAAAAACTTCAGACAATTCGATATCTGTCTATGTATTTTTGGTAAAATAAAGTGACCTGGTTGAATTAAAAATCGGTCGAAAGCAGAGTTGACGACAGTGCCAACATGTGATCTCCAGCTCAGCGGGAGGCAGCAAAGACACTCGCTTCGCTCCCTCATAAGTCTGCTTAGGCCAAGGGCCCTCCTCAAGCCACATCCGCAGTGTCTTCACCTCGTTCTCAGTCGCCAGCTCCTGCCGCTCCAAAAGCTCAGACGCAGTCACAATTGAGAAGGCCTTCGCAACTAGGAGGTTTCAAGGATGCAGTCGGTGTTGGAATTGCGAACGATGAACAAAGGCAGCAACGCGGACTCGAAGGTTTGGGAATATAAAGGTGAGCACGAGCGCAGAACCTACCATCTGTCCTTGAGACTAATAGTTGCTAGCTATCGTTTATGTTCATGCACTACCAGTTTCCAAGCGCGCTATTTCTCGTTCCGCCCAGCACCTATTGTGCCCCCAGCGAGCTCACGACCCTTCGCCTTCCCTCGCCTCCCTTCACTCCTCCAGCACTGCACTTTACCTTAGGATACTTATACACCGGCACGCTCAGCTTCAGCAACCATTCATATGACTTGGACACCGCTGTCGCTACCCTGTGCTCCGCGAACTATCTTCAATTGCAAACGCTCCATGGCAAGGTGCAGGCACGCCTCGTGCAGAAGATTCTCCATGGCTCTTCCACGCTTTCCTCGAAATTGCTGAGTATGAACGTATCACTGGAGGTCGCTGGGGCACAGGTGGGTTTCGCTGCCGCCGGTGTGCAC